>JAYEVH010000387.1:0-518749 GCA_036346255.1 Ampelocalamus luodianensis | reverse complement strand
ACTTGTGCTTCATGTGAAATTTTAAGCTTGAAGTTGCTCCTTATAAGAAGAGGTTTAATGCTAAAACTTGTGATTCATGTGTTAACCTTAGAAAAGAAATTGCTTACCTTAATGACACATTAGAAAGATTTTCTAAAGGTAAGAAACAGTTAAACATGATTCTTGACAAGTCAAAAACTCCTATAAGAAGCAAGGGTTAGGATACAACTTTGCCCAGATAAATCTAATGACATTCAAATTTTGAGAAATGGCTTAGTTGAATTTGATACCCAACCTGCAAAGATCACTTTCAAATCTGCGAGTTTTGCCCAACCATCTGTTCGATCAAAGGTGCTTCTCCCAGGTGGTACCAAGTACCATTGCACCTATTGCAAGAAGGATGGGCATTTGGTTGAGTTCTGTTGGCGTAGGTTGAAAAATGCTAAGAAAAATCTTGCTAGAATGTCATCTAATCAACCTAGAGCTTTTGTGAGACATGGTAATTTAGAAAGGAAGAAACCTGGTCTAGGATTTATTTCACATGCTAATCATGCTCATGCTCCTAGACATGATAACTCTCATGTTAGAGTAACCATTGCTCACAACAGAATTTCAAATAGAATCAAGGATAGCACTTCTACTTTGCATACTACTCGCAGACGTGTGTCTCAGTACTGGGTTCCCAAGTCATGTTTAACTAACCCCAGTATTGAGACACTTCGTTCTTCTGTGCTTGATTTTCAGGATCGCCGCGGAAGGAAGGACACGTGGTTCGTCGACTCCGGTTGTTCACGCCACATGACCGGAGACTCAAAATGGTTCACCTCCTTCACGCGGTCGATAGGTGATGTAATAGCCCCAAGTTTATAAACAGTAATAAAATGCTTTATGAACAGTAATGATGTCTTGTTCATAACATTACTGCTCATTTCTACACTTTAGGCAAGATGTTACAAATTAAAAACCTTCCTTTTTAGCCAAAACCCTAAAGAACCATTTGAAGTCTTAAAGGAATACAAGATAAAACTTGTATTATGACTGGAAGTATTTTTATTAAAGCCTAGATAAATTATCTTGGCTAAAAATATTTTGTTGCATTTTAGAAATTATTTGGGCTTAAAGAAAAATTTATTGTCTTTAAATAAATATTTTGACCTGAAATAAATATTTATGTATTTTACAAAGTGAAAATGTGGTTTATAAAATTTATCTGGGAAATATGGTATCCCAGTAGCTTCGATAAAAATTTCATGATTTTATAAATTTATTTGCTATTTTTAAAAGCCAGTCAAACCTTTTAAGTATTTGAATAAGGTTTGGTCCACTAAATCGGTCTAAACCGAACTCGATCATCATGCGACTCAAGCCATGTGGTTGGGTCCAACGAATCAAATTGGTCTGCTCGGTCACGTTCGGCGCAAGCCCAAAACTCCACGCGTGATATGAGCCGTTGATCTTCAATCGAGCGGCGAAGCTATAACACCCCGCGAGCTGTCCACGTGTGCATCTTAATCTCGCCGTTGGATCTTGATCTAACGAGCGAGATCGATGTGTGCAATCGGACATCTCGGATCCTTTTCAATCTCCACCATTCATTCCCGATCCAACAGCGCACCTCTTTCGTTTTAAACTTAAAGGCGCTTTTATCTGGCCGTTAGATTCAAATCCTCGGCTTTTCCTTTTACCGCGTGTTATAAAGCCCGCACTCCTGCGGGCGTTGGATCTTCATCGTGTGGTCCCGATTGGTGTATGCATTCGGACGACTCGGATCCCCTCACGATCGCGACCATTCATTATTGATCTAACGGCGTCGCTTATTCCAATTTGAAATCGAGGCGCGTTTATGCGGGCCTTTGGATTTCAATCCTACGGCGCTCCTTTTTGACCGTGGGCCTTTAAAGCCCAAATTCGGTTGATCGTTGGATTTCAATCGTAAGGTCCACATGAGTGTATGCAATCGGACCATCTGGTTCAATTTTCCATCCTGACCGTAGAAATCAGATCCAACGGTGTTGTGCCATCGCATCTAAATGGGGTGGCGTGTATCCTTTTAATCGATCGTTGGATTTCAATCCAACGACCAAATTTGAAAGTGGATCTCAAGATTCCTTTAAGCTTTCGATTAGATCTCGATCAACCGATCTAGATCGTGCGGTCCATATTAACTGGTACCGATTCAAATCATTTAATCTCTCTATTTATCACAGCCGCCCATTTCCAATCGGACGGCTGACATTCGTTTGAGCTTTTGTGAGGCGCGCGTGTGACTGCCAGCGGGACCCACATGTCAGATGGTTCTTATCATCTTCCTCGTCTCTCTGCAGCAGCCATTTTCTGTGATCAGGGAGAGGTTTATCCCAAAGTTTATACAACTAATTTTTGGGATAATTAGCCTAAATGGACACCTCATCAACTCTAGACTTTTCCCAATTGTCACGTAGCTCAACTCCATATATAAACCCTAGCTTTTTGAGTGCCCATTGTTGACCACCAAGCTCATCCTCCATTGTTGGCCAAAGGATTTTGCTCCTATCCTTTGCTTATCCATCCTTAAGCTCGGTTTTACCTTGCATTAAAGATTTGATATCTTTTGCGAGGTTAAATCGAGTTTATCTCTCTGTCGATCAACTTTGAGTTTTGAATCTTGGTATCTTTCCTATCTTGGTAAGCTAAAATCCTAGTTATGATATCTTGAGCATCTTAAGGACTTAGAAGCTCCTGTGAATCATTCTTTCAAGCATCGGTAGCTTCAACTTGCTTCAAACCAAAAGTTGATATTATACCTTTTAGTCTTCCATGTCATTTTTAAAACCTAGGGTTCTTCTTGTCAACTTACCATCTTATTTAGGTTTTGACTAAACCCTAGCAGCATGACAAGTTGATCTTTCAATTCTTGTCATCATCTATTTTGACTTCTAGTTGAGATTTGTCTCTGTTCTTTTTGTCGGTTAACAGACAAAACAAATCTTCTTTAGTTGATGTAATCTAACTAGTTAGGTTAGACTAAGGTTGGTTTGGGATATTAATTATCCTAAAAGATCATGCTAAGTTTCATTTATGAATCTTTGCATGTTCTATATTCCTTTTTCCCAAAATTGAATCATCTGTTTTTATTATTTTCAAATCAAAACTAGAACTTTGCACTAAACTCTAGTTTCGTCTTTTGAAAACAAGAAAGCTATATTATGGGTTATTATCACTAATATGGGTAAATATAACTTAAGCATGTTGTAATCATGCATTTCCAAATTGATCATGCAATTTCCTTCATTTTGAGCTAGTTGTCGTTTTGGCATTTATTGGATTTATTTGCTTTCTATAGAATCGGTTCATTTGAAGTTTTGAATCTACCTCGAACAACTGAGAGCACAATGTGAGGTATATTACTACCAAGGCAAGCATTCTCTTTGCACCATATTGATCCCAAATTTTGTACAATAGCTTTTACAAATTCGGTGATATATGTGCATGCTAATTTCTCTGAAAATATAAAATGTGATCATTAGTAGTTAGCTATGACCAAACATGATGGATTACCTCAATTGTCACCATACACTTAACCCTAGCATAGTACTGTATATCATAAGCTATATTTTTAGTTTTAGCTTAGACATGCAGTCTAGAGATTTTAGAGTTTGACAAGCATATCTTGTCAAACATGGGAATCACAACTGAACTATTGTTATTTTAAACTCTTTGTCCAGTTTCTTTAAATCAGTCTTGTATTTGAAATTCAAATTGATCTGGACAAGAGGAAGCTAGTGATGGTGCTTTTATGCACGAGATTGGGTTTTGTGGTGGACTTGTCCGGGTTAATTAAGGACCGAACTCTGACTATTCAGTTCAAGTCCCCACGTACTTCCACATGCGATGTATGGTATTTGTTTGGTTAAGTAAAATGTTGAGACTATTGAGTTGGAAACAGGAGAGTAAGGATATGTGTATTGACCTTGTATGGCATAGATGCTTAGGTCCGAGGACCGCGTTTTATGCCATGTGAGCTTTGTATGTCGATGTCGAGATGTTCTTAGGAGGGTGAGGCGTATATGTGCCTCGTCGCATATCGATACCTTAATGGTGCCGATAGCATTCTACTATGGGTAGGGAACCCAATTCGCATTAAATTGTTTGGATCGGCATTCGACGCAACATGTGTGCCCGGTTAGCGGATGCTATCGATCGTTGTTTAAGCGGGATCGGTTCACACATGGGGTCCAACTCAATAGTGTTGGCTTGTTGAAAAATACCAAATCTTAGTTTCCCGGTCGGCATACCAAAGGAAGTATGTCATCATTCGAGGCATCCGAAGGCAGCGGGCTAGCTAAGTCATGTGGGTAAAGATGTACACCCCTGCAGGGTATAAACTGTTCGAATAGCCGTGTCCACGGTCATGGACGATAACTTGAATTGATGTCACTGTATAGAAGTTTTGATTTTCAAAAATCTGGTTTGGGTTTATTTTCGGTTTGCATGAGGAATCATGCCTGTCTTTATTTACTTTTATGTCATTTACTTACTGTTTTAAGCAAACTTTGATTTATTAAATTGCTTTGTCAAAATTTAGCCTTTGTAGGTTAAGATGTATCGCTTTATGCAAATTTGAACCTTTATACCTTCTGTTTGTAACCTTATGCATGTAAAAACTCTACTCCTTTGAATAGGCTCTAATAACCACTTTCTTTAATTAGTTTGTGTAAGACTTGCCGAGTACCTTCCGTACTCAAGGTGCTATCACCTATTGTTGCGGTGAGGACGGTTTTCTTTATGAAGTACCGTTAGCGCCGATCGGGTGGCGCTAACGAGTAACACTACTTCTTTCCTCCACGCAATTGCTGCGGTGGATGAGGCCATTGGTGGACATTTTCCGTTTATTTTGCTTCCATTGTTGAATATGTTGTAGTGACCAAGTCACTCTATATTATAGTACTAAACCCGAATATTGTAAACCTATGTTTAATAATGCAAATGTATGACTTGTATGTGTATGATGCAATGTTGTTAAAGGATATATATGCAATGGTCATTGATCACAGGAACCATTGTGAATATATATATATATATATCTGTTCTGTTTCTTGGAATTGTTACTTGTTGAATTTATACCTTTAGCATGATCTTTAATTGAGGGACGATCTTGTTCCTTCATTAATAATCATGTTACTGTATGAATTTAATTAGTAACATTTCCATTAACCAGGGGTCCTCACATGGAGCACCAAGAACACCAAAGAACTCCAAAGGTCAACAATGGTGCTTTTGGTCGGATTTGAAGTATGGAGCTCCAAAAGTGAAGATGGAGCTTGAGGGTGGTCTAAAGAAGGACCAGGAGGTATGAGGGGTGCTTAAAAAGCTTTGAAAGGGTTAGGGTTTGACAAGGATTTCCTTCAGGAGGCAAAAGGAGCATGGCTCGTGACAAAGCCGAAAGTGAAAAGGTGGAAGAGGATAGGTTAGGGCATGGCTCGGCCGACAAAGAAAAGAAGGTAGGTGGTGCACTAGGGCATGGCACGGCCGATCCTGTCTCCCACAACACTTGATGTCGACTAGGGCAGGTGTAGGGAACAAGAAATGACACTGCCATACTCTAGCTACTGCTCACGCATGTCTAGAGGTAGGAGACAACCTATAATGCACTCGGGTGACTGTCGACCGTTGGATCTATCTCGGACAGCTACGATCTCATAGCTCTGGCGCTTTGAAAACAACAGAGGAGGAGGAGGGGAGGTCGTGGGCCTTTGGATTGAAGATGGGCGGCCACGAGCACTTCCAACCTCAGGAGGTTAGCGCACCCGGGGGAGGTCGTGAGCGTTGGATATGAATCCAACGGCTCTGCTTGCACGCGCCCGGGTGTGATTAGGTGGACATGGTCCGACCGGGTCAGTCGAGTTAGGCTCGGGCTTGAGCCCGAGTCTGACTCGAACCACAGTTGAATTTTTGACTTTTGAAAAGGGCTGGGCAATGGAAAATTAATTGAGGTAGCAAAATGACTCCAAAAATTCTGACAATTTTACAGGAGTTTGCTGACTAGGATATTGACATTTTGTAAAATTTTCAGAGGTTTTGGTGTTGCACATTTTCCTCCAAAAATTCTACAATGAGCTAGGCCAAGGTTTGACCAAGATTTGAATTGGGTTGACTTGCCTCCAAAAGTATTCAAACAATTTCTAAAAATTGTGAAACTTTTCAGAGGACCCCACATCAACCCCGGACTTAGGAAAAGTATTTCCAGGAGATGATCAAAATGTTTGACATGATTATTTTCTTGGAAGCTCAAAGTTTGGACCAAAAGACTTGTGACTTTGTATTTCCATGACTTCTTATACAAGAATTGTTTGGTACAACAGGAAATACATGATGTAAGAAAAAGTTTTAATTTCTACTCATTTTCTTACATTTGAACCACAAGTCTAAATTGGGATGTTACACGCAGCCACTGCAACCTTCTCTTTTGGGAGTGAGAAAGACCGAGAGGACACCAACGGGATTGTGGCTTTGTCCTGGGCAGCAAAGATATTTTTCCCTTAACTTTCCCCGCTGTTTTTGGTGCTTCAAAATCAGCACACGATGTGGTTTGCTCGGCTACTCACGTAGCTGAAGCTGTGTGACCGATGTTCGCGGGTACTATAGCTATGGTACTGTTCATGGCTACTATAGACACGCTACTGCTCGTATCCGAACCATGTACTGCCGCTGCTGTCATATACTTCCCATTGCTAATACTTGAAACAACGATAACTGATCATTTTTGCTTCCCTTCCTTTTTGATAATCGGCTCTTTTGCCTTTACATTCCAATCTGACCTTTCACCCAAATTACCATTACTCTTGACACGATACAACTTTTTCACCACTTTATTATATCTCCCATCGTAAGACCGATTTTTTTTTTATCAAAACGGTCATTATTAGGACGTGATAACCTATCAAACATATGCCTTCTTGGTGCTATCCACCCCGGATAGAATAGTCCAAAAGGCATTGGAGGCGGTATCCATGGACCACACCAGCCCCACAGTGGACAAGGAGGAAAACCAATAGGAGGAGGACTCCATGGGATGGGCATTAGCGGCCCAAAAGGAGGACATGGCGCTGCTGCATGGAAGTCCTCTCGACGATGATCCCGACCATCAAACTCTTGCTTTGTAAGTGATCTCGATCGCTTGAAATTACTTGGCTGACTAGCGACCTTGTGGCCAACCCTACCATTCTCATATTTAGCCAGAAGCTCCTTAAACGTGGGCTTCGGCCTTTCAACTCTTTTGATGATCTTGCTTCTACCTTCATTAACCTTCCAATGATCAACTTCCAGCCTTTTTGGTTTGATCATCTTTGGCCTAACACTTCGCATAGCCCCAGAATTCGATGTTCTTGTGCCCCTCTCGTCTACCACCATATTCTTGCCTTTTGTAGATTCGGCCTGAGATGGCCGAACAAACACTTTTTTGTTCTCAAAATCAATCACATTGACAGGAAAGGGATTGTGGTCTAGTTGCATTTTTGGACTTCAGCAAATTTCAATCATCCTTCATTAATGGTCGATTGAACCTGTTGACAAAAAAAAATTGCAATGATTAGTGGCATGAAAATAAGAATTATGCCATTTACAATACGCACGCCTTTTTAATTCTTCAGGTGGTGGTATAAAATGATTGCCAGGCAATCTAATTTGATTCTCTTGTAACAAATAATCAAAGATTCTATCACATTTAGCGACATCAAAAGTGTATTTAATTTCTTCTTGTCGATTATTTTGTAGAACCGGTTTTAAAGCTGAGCAAACAAGTGGTTTAGATTTTGAAGACCAAGCCCATTTGGCCACACATACGTCAACATCATCATCGTCCGAATTTTCATATTCATACTCAAGCATGTGAACATTAGGACGATCGACTCTTACTTTATCACTTGACCTTTGAAAATTTCTAGACTCTTTAGTCCGGCTCTCTTGTGCCAAAGCCTTTTGTAACACTTGGCTAACATCTAGGAAATCATTACTTTCCAGCTTTTCTTTCAAGTGAGAAAGTAAACCCGAATAGGCTAGATCAGCTAGGTCTCTATCAAAAATTATTAGATTAAAACATCGGTTTCTTGTCTCTCTAAACCTTTTGATGTAATCAACAACAGGTTCATTGTAGTTTTGTCTAACAGATGTTAAATGCGACAACCTTAACTTAGTATCACTAGTATAAAAATATTCATGAAATTTTTGCTCTAACTGGGACCATGTATGAACAGAGTTAGGCGCAAGTGAAGTAAACCAATTGAATGCGATGCGGATAAAGATAAAGGAAATAATCTTAACTTTAAAGCATCGCTGGCACTAGCTTCGCCACATTGCACAATAAATTGACCTATATGTTCTAATGTGGATTTACCATCATCCCTAGTAAACTTAGCAAATTCAGGCACTCTAAATCACCTAGGATATTGCACAGTATCATAAATATCGGGGTATGGTTTTTGATATGTACATGATCTCCCTTTAGGCTCTACCTCGAATGTCTCTCTAAACATACTAGCTACTTGCTCTCTAATATTTTTAGGCCCAACATATGTCTTGGCCATAGGCCAATTAGGTGTCGCATTGACAGGCTGTTGCGGCCTAAAAGCATTAGGCTGTGGTGTGTCATAAGCATACTGTGGAGCTTGGTTCGGCTGTGCATGTGATGTATGTTGTAAAGATGACTAGCTGGCAACAGACCATATGCAATGTAACATCCCAACTTTAGGCTTGTGTTTCAAATGTAAGAAAATCAGTAGAAATTAAAACTTTTTCTTACATCATGTATTTCGTGTAAGCTTTGAACATCTGTTGTAAGAAGTTATGGAAATACAATGTCACAAGTCTATTTGATCCAAACTTTGATATTCCAAAAACAATCTTGTCAAATATTGTGATCATCTTGGGAAAATATTTTTCCTAAGTTTCTGTGCTGGTATGTGACCCCTCTGAAAAATTTCACAATTTTTAGAAATTGTTTGAATATTTTTAGAGGCAGTCAAACCTGTTTGACTCTCAGTCAAACATTAAAACAGAACCTTGCAGAATTTTTGGAGATTTATTCACAGCATAAAAACCTCTGAAAATTTTACACAAGGTTAATGTCTGAGTTAGCAAGCTCTTGTAAAAATTTCATAATTTTTGGAGTTAATTTGCTACCTCAAATAAATCCTCCAAAGTCTCTGTTCTAATTTAGAAGTCAAACCTAGTCTCACTGTGCTTTGGGTTCGAGTCAGACTCGGGCTCGAGCCAACCGACTCGGTCCAGTCAACTAACTGCACCGCGCCCGTTTGAAAAGCCCGCGATCGATCTCAGCCTTTGGATCTAAATCGCGCGGCCCTCGTGCGTGTAACCCTTCGGACCTTCCGGTTACATGCGCGAATGTCGACCGCTAGATCTCCATCCAACCACTCAGATCCTCCGACACTTTCGGACCCTCCGGTTGTTGGTTTGAATCAGAGCCGTTGGATTAAGATCCAACGCTCGCTTGTCCCTCTGTTGTAAACCACGTTCGCAACGTGGGGCAATCTAAGCCGTTCATTTCTAATCCTAGGGCTCGTGATCTTTTCGTTGTGTTTTAAAGCTCAGAGGCGTGGCGCTATCTTAGCCGTCCGATTTAAATCGTGGGGCTCTGGAACGCCCGAGCCTTTCCTCTGGTCATCTTCAACCTCTAGCCGTGCATGAACAGTAGGGAGAGTGATGGCAGTGTCAAATCGTGCTTCCTACAGCCACCCTAGTCAATAGTGAGGGTCGTGGGAGACACCTTCGGCCATGCCATGCCCTATTGCATGTCTACCATCCTTTATCCTTGTCGGCCGCACCTTGTGCTCTGTGCTTTGCCGCCCGAAAAGTTTGTGGCGCAAACCCTAATGCCTCCAAGGCCTTATAAGCACCTAAATCATTTCCTGGTATTTCTTTAGACCACCATCAAACTCCATTCTCAGTGTTGGAGCTTAACACCTCAAAAATGGCAAGTCGCCATTGTTGACCCGAAAAGCTCCATTGGTGTTCTTGGTGTTCCAGTGGTTCTCCTTCATGTTTCTTTGCCCTATCCTTATACATTTTCTATCTGGAACATTTCCCCTCACTTAATTTTGGATTTGATTCTCAGGAATTGTCCAATTTGGGGTTTGTTCAAATTCGGCCGAAATTGGTCATCTTCTTTCTCAGCTCAGGTGAGTGCTCCATTTTCTAATTACTTGCTCATGTAGCTTCTGTGGACCTTAATGAAGCTATATTGATGCTTTGGTATCACTCATTTGGCTCTGGGTGTCATTTTCAATCCTTCTTCTCCAAGTCCGGCGAGCTTCCTCCGTGATCAAGCTTCTCCGGCCATCTCTGAAGCTTCTCTTCTTCAAGGTAGCTTCCTATTAGTCCTTAGAGGCTTTGGCACCCGCTTCCTTGGACTGCAGCGGAGCTCATTGCTGTTTTCGTGTTTAGGAGTAAAGCTCCCATTTTTATTTTCCGGCTAGCCGGCGTTCTAGTCCCTCACCGCCGGCGAGAATGCCACCATTAGGTTCTAGGCGTTATTGCGATTCCATTTTAGTGCTCAGTGGGCGCCGCCGCGGCCAGTGTCGCCGGCGACGAGCCGTTGAAGTCGCTCGGGATTTTGCCGGCACAGAGCTCCTGTTTTCGTCTTTTGATTAGGACATATTAATTGCACAGTGATTGTTAATCATTAGTTAATTAAGGGTGTCTTAATCTATGTCATTGGGCCACTGACCAGTGGGCCCAACATTCTTAAATCACCCGCTGGCGCGATTCCGCGTTGTTCCGTCGTCATTAAGATTAATCATTGGTTAATTGAATGTGTCGGCATTTAATCACTGTCGGAAATCACCTCTGGGTCGCTGACTTGTGGGCCCGAGGGGTTAAAATCAAATTTCAGAAGTCATTAGCGTCTATTTAATGATAATCATTAGAAGCATTAATTCTGTCCTAAACCGCCACTCTTAGTCGTTGACATGTGGGCCCAGTGCACTGTGCACGTGGGTTAAACGTTCGCGTGGGTGACTCAAGGTCACTGACATGCGTGCCCCACGTGTCAGCATCTCTTTTTGAACTTCAATCTTTAGTCACCGTCAATCCCTTGATCAATGGCCCTGATCGTGAGTGCATTCGGACCCTCCGGATGCCTTGATCATTCTCGACCGTCGATCTTGCGATCAACGGCTGAGATCGTGTATGCAATCGGACCTTCCGACCGTTGGTGCGCTCTGGACCGTCCATCTGCAGATCTACGGCTGGGATTGGCCCAAGCAACCGCACCGTCCGAATGCATACACTTGTGTGCATCGTTGGATCGTGATCCAACGGTGGGCTCCAATTAGGTTTCGCGCGCGTGCGCTGTTTTCGGCGCGCGTGAGCCGTAGGATTTTAAATCAAGGGTGGATAAGTGTCCACGTCTTATTCTATTATTGGAGTTTGTCTGTTTATCGGTAAGTATTTATTTAACAACTGAAAATGATATAAAAACTTTAGAAACTCATATCTAATTCATTTTAACTGCTTTTTAGGTAATTCCAACTGTAATAAATTGTGTTATCACTTAAGTTTATTATAAAAATGGATTTAAGCATATTTCAGTAGCAGAAAACTGTATAACTAGAAATAACTTGATTTCTGTCACTTTGAATATTCCAGAAATTGATTTAATCTTGAAAAATGCATATCTTTTTCTGTATAAATCCATTTTGTGCAAAATCAATTTTGTTAAATCCATCTGTTAGTATACTTTCACATGGAATAAGATTTGAGCATGTTCATAATTCTGTAAAATGACTTGCATTAGATTTACACCTTAGAAAAATCATAAGTAAATGTGTATAACTCCAAATTTAGTAAATCCAACTTTGCTGTTATTAGGGTGTCATAATCTACCTGCTAAAAATTTCAGACCTTAGATCATTGTAGAAATTTTCGCCATGAACAGTGCTAATTATTAATTAGGTTGTTGTAAGGCTCGAGAAAGAGCATTTTGTTCATATCTTTTGCATGCTTAGTCCAAATGGCATAATTCTTGTTCCTATCATTGTCTTAGGTCATTCCCTAGCTGTTGTGTAAATTTTATTAGATTTGGATGTGTTTTGCTGTTGGAGTTTATTTTGTGTTCTTCGTTCTTATTTGCTTATCGCCTTTTCGCGTTAGGTTCCGAAGATAATTTTATTGCTGATATTGAGCCACAGCAGCCATCAGATCCTGCACTCCAGCAAGGCAAGCAGATGTAGCATTCATTTGATCATATTGTTCCTACTATTTTCAAATTCTAATATGTTGATTGCAAATTCTATGTATGCATTGCTATGTTGTTTTAAACTATTGTCGATAGTTGGCCCAGTAGTTGCATTATCAGTAGGAAATGTGGATTCCTCTACTACTGAGCCTAGGATTACTTGCTGTGATTTTGGGTTCGCTGGATGAACCCTTGTCACTTAGTAGTTTACGTGTCATTATGCTTAGCCATGCTTAGTTATCGGTAGAAATGGGCGGTTATCGACTTGTCGATAACCTTGATCACACAAACTGTTATGATATGTATATTTCAGCCTTGTGCTTTGTCTAAATTGCAAAACTAAAACTGAAAATGAAAACAATTTAGACTTGGGCACAATGGTAAGGTGGTGTGATCTTTTGGGTGTGAATGAAATGGTGCCCGGGTCAATTAAGGACCGAGCTACTTGTTACACCAAACCAAGCATTTGTGCGTGCTAACCACACTAGAGGGATATGGGACCTCTCTTAGCTGAGTACTTTGGGTTGTGTTAATTAATGAGTCGCGTGGTGGGTTGCATATTTGATTATATGCAACATGGACACGTTTGTAGGGAGAGGAACACCCGCCGAGGCCGGTGTGTCCTGCTCCACGTATGGGTCCTTGTGATCCATATTTCGTCGGCAGATCACTAAGGATTAACCCCCATACGTGCGTCTCTTGATTAGCATATTCCATTGGAAAGGGTTCGTAGGACTTAGCCGTGTCGGCATACCAAAGGAAGTGTGCTTAATAGCTTGGCAAAAAGGCGGTCTGAAGTGTGGGTACATTGGTACACCCCTGCAGGGATTAAAACTATTCGAATAGCCTCGTCCTAGGTTATGGACACGCTTAGGGAAGTCTTTCAAGAGCTAGACTACAACCTTTTTAAAATTAAAACTTGTTGGGTGGTATGAATCAGGGATTCATGCTATGTTGTGGTGGCTTTTTGGGAAAGTCACTTCTAGGTGGATACTTGTTACTTATGTTTACTCGCTGTTATGTAAATGCTTAAAAACAGACTTTACAAACTGCTGTTCAATCTATTACAATATTGCAAATGAAACTTGCTTTGTACGTCCAAAGAACCATATAACCACATTCCTTTGATACAGCTTTCATGTAGCTATGTATAGGCTTGTTACTCAGAAGTCTTGCAGTACATTTTGTACTCACTGTATTGCTTGTGTTGTGCGAGAGGATGATAGTGAGTCCGATGGACCTCACTTTTGTGAGTTGTCTTTGTGGCGATTTAAGGGGCGATTAGCTTGGCGGCCTGGCTCGGTTGCCACTGTGGTGTTATGTGGCTAACCGGTCGTCTTTTGGTTTAAGCCATCTTATGGCAACTTTGCTTCATTGTTACTTATTTGGTACTTATGTCATTTGGCCGGTCGGCTATTCTGTAATAACTTATATTATGTATGTCTTTTGGTAGACTTGTTATATCTGTTGTATGGAAATGATGCATGCTTTGACTTGATGTATGTGTCTTTGCTTGTTCAGGGAGGCACATGTTCATCGAGACAGATTATTCTATTTGTGATACTAGAACCGGTGGAAGGTTAAGTATTACAAGTTTAATAAACCGGGGTCTCACATGCAAAGCCTGAACCTTGAGGAGTATGGGAGGTGTACTATATGCTACTGTGTGGTATGGAGGCACAAATAAGTTTGCTGAATTTTCATCTACTTGGCCATGATAATCAGTTATATGTGGAGCCAAGCCAACTAAACTGGGTGAGCTATTCGGTAATGCAAAAGTAGATGGTGTGCCCCTTGTGCAACAGTATTTGGTATCATAAATGATGGTGCCCTAGTATTAGCTGAACCCCCAACAACAGTTCGGCTATGGATATGTTGCATCGGTGTGTCCTGTTGTATAGGTATATGTGGCATAGGTGTAACTGATGCATCAAAAGGTATACACTCATGATGAAATTTACTAGCATTATTAAAGGTTGAAGCATGAACATCACTAACTAGGGGTTGTTTCTTATTTTTCTCATCTTGCAATTCAAGAATCATAGCCCTGACATCATTACGCAATTTTTGGGAATTATCGTGCATAGCATGATCTATCATATGATAAACTTTCTCCTCTGTAAGAGGTAAGTTACTTACAGTGGGCGTTACCTCGGGCTTGGTATAGATAGATGGCAGTTCAACATCTTTCTTAATAACACCTTGCCTTGTCTTTTGGAAGCATAATAACATCAGCTTGTCGAATTCCAATTTACGCTTCTCGTACTCCTGACGGTACTCCTCGGGTAGATCCTCAAGTGTAGGAGTAATGATGTTCTTAGAATCAACAGTAGAACCATTGTGGATATCATGGGGATATGCTCATGATCTTAGGATGATGTGACAATTGGCAATGACGTTGAAGGTTTGCGGAAACACGAGTTTTCGGCAAAGTTCGGTCTGTCAGTCTCAAGCGGTCGGCCGGCCTTGGTGGCGGTCGGACCGCCCTCTCAGGTGTTTTGTCTTTGGCGGTCGACCGGCCAAGTCGGCGATCCGATCCAGCTTGGTAGCGATCGGCCGGCCGTCGATGGCGATCGGACCGGCAAGTTGAGTGGCATTGAGTTTGGTGGGCCAAAAATAGAGGTGTAGGCAAGTGAGGAGATTCTACTTCACTTGGTCCCATAATTTTGGAGCCTCTAGTCAAAAGTTCTATTCGTTTTAAATTTCCGAGAGGTTGCGGATTTGATGTTGAAATTTTGGCTAAGTCCTTTGGTGGCGATCGGCCGGCCTTGGTTGGCGATCGGGCCGGCGGTGCGATCGAGCCGGCCAAGGTGGCGGATCGACCGGTTTTCACTTACGTCGTCGGCCGTGTGGTGGCGATGGTTCTTGATTAGGTCAAGTTCATGGGTTTCATGTCATATGTGTTGCATGATGCATGTTTTGACTAACGTGGGTCAAGTTGTGAAGAACTTGTTCCGATTTCGATTTTCTTGTCTATTGTTGTGCGGGTTGCTTGGTGGTCAACGACGGTCAACGGCGAGGATGATCGGGACTAGGCTTGGAGAGCGAGGTTCAAAACGATCGGCGATGCGGGTGAAGTCATTGGACTCAAGTATGATGCAAGATGGACAAAGGTGACCGAGCAGGCGATTCGGTGCGGCCGGTTGAATCAAGCGGCGCGGGGTCGGTGCAAGTGCCATGGTGGTTTCGGTGGGAGCCGGATGGGAGAGACTTGCCGACATGATGAGAGCCGTTGGATCAACCTACACGTGGCGAACAGCGAGTGCCGCACAATTTGGACACGGCGCTTTAAAGGCGTGCGTGTGTCACCGTTTGTTTTGGGCCTTAACGGGGCCCATTAGGAGACTCTATTAGAAACCCTAAGCCTCCACTATAAATAGAGGAGGAGGTGGCTGCACCTTTTCCTCCCGACCTTTCGACGTTTCATTGTTTAGAAACCTAATTTGCTTAGGGAGAGGAGGAGAGGAGGTTAGGGTTCTAGAGAGTTGGATTGGATTTCGTGCTCATGTATTGAGTCTTTGTCATCTATTGATGGAGTGGGTGTAAACCAATACCATATCAAATCAATCCAAAGAAAGTTTCTTCAAGATGAGGTCAATTGCTTTCTTTCTCTCTTTTGATGATTTGAGTCTTTCTTTGATCCGCGAGTTTTGCTTAGTTTACGGGCGTGATGTAGCTTGCTGTGGCGTGTGGGAATACATCTAGGATCATCAATATCATCAATCACCCACGAGCAAGTCTCAAGATTATATTTTCGTTTTGACTCGGTTTTGACCTAACCGCTCAAAGCGTAAAAGGTCGAATCTTGGCAAGAATTATCACGATCGTTGCTTGGAATAGGTTCCGACATACTTAGGTAGGTGTGTGTCAAATTTCACGAAGTTTGGGCGCACGAATCAAAAGTTTGATCAATTTGCGTTTGGTTTGTCGGGTTGTTTTCTCTGTTCATCGAACCGTGGTCCGACCGCCAGAAATAGGTCGACCGCTTGGATCGATCGACCGCTAGACCGACCGATCGACCGCCCCGTGAGAGTCGGACCGCGGTGTCTTCGTGTTTTGCTTTTGTGTTGATTTTACTTGGGGTTTTGAGTTGATTCAATACAAGTCTTCATTGTGCATGATTGATTGATCTTCATAGCTTTCATAGCTATTGGGTGAGATTCGTATTGAATTGAATTTGGGAGAAAAGAGATCGTGCTCCTATTCACCCCCTCTAGTCGCCTTTTCGGTCCAACAAGTGGTATCGAGCCGGTTAGTTCAATCTTGATGTTAACCGGTCCTTGAACTTGGCGATGGATAAATACTCTTCCAAACCGCATATCTTCGATGGGCACGACTATGCCTTTTGGAAGAACCGCATGCGTGTATTTCTTGAGAGCGAACCACGAGGTATTTGGGAGGCTGTTCGAGGTTCGCTTATCTTGCCTGAGGTTGCTCATGACCAAAGCTCTTTTGGCTAATGACCGTAAGGCAAAGAATTTTCTGTATAGTGGGCTTGGTAGACGAGGAATATGACAGATTTGCAATCTCGAGATGCACATGAGATTTGGAAGACCCTCGAAACCTATCATGAGGTTCTTCCCAAATCAAACAAGTGCGTCGGCAGTCTATAAAAGACAATATAACAAATTTGAGATGCGTCTGGTGAGAGCATCGATGACATTTTCATCGCTTCAACACGGTGATAAATCGGATGAAGTCATTTGGTATTGAATTTACATGATCTGAAAATGCCATCCATCTCTAGCTGCAATCAACACCGGGGAGTGGGAGATAAAGGCTACCGCCATTCGGAAAATGTCAACTTCTCGATCGACTTTGGAGCTGCTCTATAGCAAGCTCAAGACTCATGAGATCGAGTGACCATTCTAAGAAGGGTAACATGGCTTTGGTAGCGGACCGCTCAAGAGAGCCTCGATGGGTCGTTTGAGTCCTCTTCGGTTTTCATTTGCTTCTTTATCGCAATCCAAGAAGAGGATCTTTAGAGTATTCTGAGCACGAGATGGCGCTTTTGATTAAGAAGTTCACAGGGCCTACAACAATATGAGAAACAAAAGAAGCGGCCTGTGACTTGTTATGAATGTGGAGAGCTTAATCACATCGGGCAAATTGCCCCAAGTGAAAGGTAAGAGCAACCACAAGGATGAAAAGCCGCTTAGAAGAAGCCTCGGGCGCAAGTCGAGTTTGATGATGCCAAGCTCGGAAGGCTGCTCACCGGGTTCTTGCGCTCTTGGAGATCGATCCTTGAGTGATGTGGACTCGGGAGCGAGGAGGACAAGGAGGAGGAGCTCCTCAAGACAAGAAGGGAAGGCCAAGGACTTCACCGCATGTGCTTCATGGCTGACTCCGACGACATCGATGACAACAATGAGGTATCTCCTTCTTATGATGTTCTCTTTGCTAGATGTGAAACTATCTATGAGCAAATGCTGGGTCAGGATAAAGCTTTAAAGTTCATCATGACTAAGAATGAGGAGTTAGAGCCACAAGTAAAGAAACTCACATTAGAACTTGTGAATGCTAAGAGTCTTGAATCTGATGAATGTTCATATTGCTATGCTTTACATTCTGAATTTGCTAAACTGCAATCTGCTCATGATATTGCTTTGCAACAACTTGAAAATGCTAGAACTGAGCTAATTGAAGTTAAATATGCTTTTTGTGAAAAATGCTTAAAGTCTAGCAAGTTGGTTGTTTCTGATGTGGTTGAATCTAGCTCTTGCTCTGTCTGCTTAGAACGTGAATGTGAATTACATGATGTTGTAGAAGCAGCTAGAGCTAAATATGCCAAGCTTAAGGGCAGGTATTAATTCTGGCTACTTGTGCTTCATGTGAAGCTCTTAAGCTTGAAGTTGCTCTTTATAAGAAGAGGTTTAATGCTAAAACTTGTGATTCATGTGTTAACCTTAGAAAAGAAATTGCTTACCTTAATGACACATTAGAAAGATTTTCTAAAGGTAAGAAACAGTTAAACATGATTCTTGACAAGTCAAAAACTCCTTATAAGAAGCAAGGGTTAGGATACAACTTTGCCCGAGATAAATCTAATGACATTCAAATTTTGAGAAATGGCTTAGTTGAATTTGATACCCAACTTTGCAAAGATCACTTTCAAATCTGCAGGTTTTGCCCAACCATCTGTTCGATCAAAGGTGCTTCTCCCAGTGGTACCAAGTACCATTGCACCTATTGCAAGAAGGATGGGCATTTGGTTGAGTTCTCTTGGCGTAGGTTGAAAAATGCTAAGAAAAATCATGCTAGAATGTCATCTAATCAACCTAGAGCTTTTGTGAGACATGGTAATTTAGAAAGGAAGAAACCTGGTCTAGGATTTATTTCACATGCTAATCATGCTCATGCTCCTAGTTAGGATAACTCTCATGTTAGAGTAACCATTGCTCACATGAAATTTCAAATAGAATCAAGGATAGCATACGCTTTGCATACTACTCATGAGACGTGTGTCTCGATCTTGGGTTCCCAAGTCATGTTTAACTAACTTGATGTTGAGACACTTCGTTCTTCTGTGGCTTAATTTTCAGGATCGCCGCGGAAGGAAGGACACGCGGTTCGTCGACTCCGGTTGTTCACGCCACATGACTGGAGACTCAAAATGGTTCACTTCCTTCACGCGGTCGATAGGTGATGTTCTCATCACTTTTGGAGATAATACTCAAGGGCGGATTGAAGGAACAGGAACAATCAGGGTGAACGACAATTTCATCCTAAAGGACGTCGCCCTTGTGGACAAGCTTAGGTTTAACTTACTCTCTGTCTCACAGCTTCTTGATGATGGTTATGAGACTATATTTAAGAAAAATGCTTGTCGGGTGCTTGATTCTGCTGGTGAGCTCGTTTTTGGGATTTATAGAGTTGCTAGGATCTTTGGAGCTGATTTTTACGAATCTCTTGCGGTTCTCTTAAATGTTTGTTTACACCTTCTTCTGAGTTCTGGCTTTGGCACCGACGTTTGGGGCACATTGGTTTTGATCATCTGACGCGAGTCAGCAACCTTGATCTCATGAGAGGTTTGCCTAAACTCAAAGCTGTCAAGAATGTTGTATGTGCGCCCTGTAGGCATGGCAAGCAAGTTGCCGCCTCACACCCTTCAGTGACTTTGGTCATGGCTGACGGACCGGGGCGGTTGCTTCATATGGATATTGTTGGTCCTGCTAGGGTTCGGTCAATTGGTGGCAAGTGGTACATTCTTGTCATAGTTGATGATTTTTCAAGATACACTTGGGTGTTCTTTCTTGCTTCGAAGGATGAAGCTTTTGGTCATTTTCGTGATCTTGTTCTTCGTTTGGCTTGAACTTTACGGTGCCTTGAGAGCGATCCGCGATGACAATGGCACGGAGTTCAAGAATGCCTCGTTTGCCTCTTTTTGTCTTGGCGCGAATTGAGCATCAGTTCTCTTCTCCACACGTCCCTCAACGAGAATGGTGTTGTGGAAAGGAAGAAACAGAACCTTAGTCGAGATGGCTAGGACAATGCTAGATGAGTATAGCACACCGAGAAGGTTTTGGGCGAAGCTATTTCTGACTTGCCATATTGCAAATCGTGTCTACTTGAGACCTTCTTTGGGCAAGACTTCATATGAGCTTCGTTTTGGTAGAAACCCTCTGTTTCTCATTTTCGAGTTTTTGAGCTAAGTGTTTCATTCTCAAGGCAGAAACCTAGATAAATTTGAATCAAGGACTTTTGATGGTTTATTTCAGGTTATCTTGCACATTCGAGGGTTTTGGGTTTTAATGTTGAAACTAACATTGTCCAGAGACATGCAATGTCACTTTTGATGAGACTAGCCCTGGAGCTAGATCCGACATTTCAGGTGATACACAGTAGTGACAGAAAGCATTTTTGTGGAGGAAGATGATGACGAAGCTGATATTTGTCCTCCACCTGCTGCTGCTGAGGCTCCTGTCCAAGTTCCAGAACCTGCTGCTACGTCTGCTTCACCTCCAATTGAGGCTCCTGCTGCATCTTCTTCATCAGCAGTACCTGCGGAGGTTGAGGAGATATTGTCTCCCAGGCGCTCCACTTCATATTCGAGGCATCATCCTCGGATCGGATGATTGGTAATCTTAATGAGCGAGTCACTCGCTCCAGTATCGCGATCAAGTCTCTACTCTCATTGTGCATTTGTTGCTTCTTTCGAACCCGCGATATATCACATGCGTTATCGATTCTAGTTGGGTTAATGCCATGCATGAGGAGTTAGAGAATTTTGAGAGGAATAAGGTGCGGAATCTAGTAGAACCTCCTAGTGGTCATAATGTGATAGGAACCGTTGGGTGTTCAAAAATAAACAAAATGAGGATGGTTACGTGGTTAGAAACAAGGCTAGATTGGTAGCTCGGGGTTTTAGCCAAGTTGAGGGGTTAGACTTTGATGAGACATTTGCTCTGTTGCTAGATTGGAAGCCATTCGCATTACGCTTGCATTTCTTTGCTTCTAAGGGCTTTAGATTATATCGGATGGATGTTAAGAGTGTCTTTTGAATGGATTTATAGAGGAGGAAGTGTATGTTAGACAACCCCGGCTTTGAGAATCCCAAGTATCCACATCATGTTTTCAAGCTATCCAAAGCCTTGTATGGTCTTAAGCAAGCCCCTAGAGCACAGTATGATAGACTTAAGACCTTTACGCTTAAGAATGATTTTGAGATGGGTAAGGTAGACAAGACCTGTTCATCCTTAGGCGTGGCAATGACTTCTGCTTGCTCAGTTTATGTAGATGATATTATCTTTGGTGGTTCTTCTCATGCTCTTGTTTCCAGCTTTTACGAGACCATGTCCAGGAATTTGAGATGAGTATGATGGGAGAACTCAACTACTTTTGGGGCTTCAAATCAAGCAATGCAAGGAAGGGATCTTCATCCATCGAGGCGAAGTACACCAAGGATCTGCTCAAGCGCTTGAGATGGGTGGCGCAAGCGATCGCCACTCCCATGGCGACTTCGGTCGCTTTTGGATCCGGATGAGGAAGGAGAAGGCGTGGATCAACGTGAGTACCGCGGCATGATTGGCTCCCTCGTACATGGCGACCTCAAGACCGGACATCCACTTCACGGTTTGCCTCTATGCGAGGTTTGAGCGTCTCGAGGACTTCCCATCGCCAAGCCATTAAGCGCATCTTGGTATTTACACTCTACCCTCGGTATGGCATTTGGTATTCTGCTCGTCTTCCTTGTCCATTCGGGGTTTTCGATTCGATTTTCTGGTGTCGGCTAGATAGGAAGAGTACCTCGAGCACTTGTCACTTCCTAGGCACTTCTCTTGTCTCTTGGTCTTCTAGGAAGCGGTCTTACATTGCACAATCCATCTTGAAAGTGAATATGTAGTTCGCTAGTTCTTTGTAGTCGATTTTGTGGATGGTGTCCACTCTTAAGGATTTTGGGTTGGCGTTTGATAGTGTTCCTCTTTTACGTGATAACACTTCTGCGATTAACATTGCTAAAAACCCCGTGCAACACTCTAGGACCAAGCACATAGACATTCGCTATCACTTTCTTAGAGATCATGTCGAGAAGGGTGATATTGTCTTTGCATTTCGTGGAGTCAGAGGCTCGGTTGGTGATATCCTCACCAAGCCTTTAGATCCAACTAGGTTTGCAACCTTGAGAAGTGAGTTAGCGGTAATTTATCCCTACGGTTTGGTTTGAGGGAAGTTGGCTCTGTGCGAACTTTTCTTGTTCATTTGAGCTTTTCTGTTTTCGATACCTTCTTCTAGTGGTATTTTCTTTTGATCTTTTGATCTTTTAGGTCCTTTAAGTTTTTGTGCATCTCATTGTTTCATCTGCATTCATATGAAAAACCAAAAGATGCATTGTTATATAAGCTTTTCTCCTTGTCTTTTAAAATTGATGAAGCTTTGCTTATTACCCTTTTGAGCTTTAGTATTTCAATTCGCTCAATGTCATGTCTAGTTCTTTGACTTGCTAGAATTATCATGCTTTCACATGTGTAGCTAAGTCTTTGCTGAATGAGCCAGAACTTTAAGAAAACTTGAACTAAGAAACTACAATTTGTGGATGTTTTAGCTAGTTGCGCAATTAGTGCTCCTTTTGTGACATTGGCCCTGTCAAAATTGTTGTGTTAGCTCTTGAATCTAGTATTGATCATTACTTGAGCTTCTTGTTTTTTTAAGAATCTAAAATTGCTCTTGTGAAAAAAAAAGAGGTCTCTTTTGTGCGAAAAAACTGATCTCAACAATTCTTTCTCATGAGACGGCTTGCCATTGCACTAGGCATGAACTCAGGGGGAGATTTGGATGACCTAGATCATTCTTTTAAGCTTTTTGTGCTTAAGATGGTCGCGGCAAGGCTTGAGATCTAGCATATGGATAAGAAAATGAATTATCAAAATTGGTAGAAGCTTAGGAAGAGTTTGTGGATGGCTCCTAGTCCAGGATCTTCTTCACTAAGATATACCTTTAATCAACTTCAATATTCATTGCAAATGAAAAACTGTTGAAAAATGGGCGTTTGAGACAATTTGAGCAAAATGATTCAATTCAGGACCTGTTTGTCTCTTAATGTGGTCTTTGTTAGCGTCTTGATCTCACATTGACATTTTGACATGGCCAATATCATTTTAGGATCTCTGTTGATGAACTTGCTAGATTTGAAGCTTTGCTTAAAATGCTAAAATTTATTGCTTTACATTGAACCTTCTTGTTTTAGCTTTGTTATATATGTCTTATCATGATCTTGCTAGCGCATTCAGGCTGATATGGTGTTTATACAAAATTTGAGATGCTAGCTTGTTCTTTTGGGTAATCTCCAAAGCTTTTTGTAATCCAAAATTGAAAAATACAAAAATATGAAGCTACTCCATTGCATTTCATGCATGCTCCTTCTTATGCTTTTTCCTCATTCTGCATTTGTTATCTCGGGCGAGAGGAAGGCGTGATTCCTTGATGACTCCATTGTCAAAGGGGAGAAGATATTTCAAAATGTGTAAAGGGAGAGGATTTAAAAGTATTAAAGAGGGAGAAAATTGGAGAATTTAAAGTTTTCTGAAATTTGAGGATCATAGTGAGGGGGAGTTTCTTATTTGCATTCTTATGGTCTTATTGCTCTTTCTGAACTTAAATTGCAATTCTTGAGCCTCACCATGATCAAAGGTCATTTGAACAATTGTTCTTTCATATGGACCTTAAGTGAGATTTTTACTCTTCTTTGGAAATTGAAGCTTTCTTGCTTTCTTTTGCCTTATCTCACTTGTCGATGCTATTCGAAGCCGCTTGGTCATTTCCATTCCTTTCTCTTGCATATGGACCAAGTTGTGCCTTTGCTTGCAAAACGTTGAGTTTTACTTTTCAAACCTCAAAACTTGCATTTGTTGGGAATTGCCAATGTGTTCATCAAGGGAGATTGTGGATATCATGGGGATATGCTCATGATCTTAGGATGATGTGACAATTGGCAATGGCGTTGAAGGTTTGCGAAACACGAGTTTCGGCAAAGTTCGGTCTGTCAGTCTCAAGCGGTCGGCGGCCTTGGTGGCGGTCGGACCGCCCATCTCGGTGTTTTGTCTTTGGCGGTCGGCCGGCGGTCGTGATCCGACCGCTTGGTAGCGATCGGCCGGCGTCGATGAGCGATCGGACCGGCAAGTTGAGTGGCATTGAGTTTGAGGTGGGCCAAAAATAGAGGTGTAGGCAAGTGAGCGATTCTCGCACTTGGTCCCATAATTTTGGAGCCTCGGTCAAAAGTTCTATTCGTTTTAAATTTCCGAGAGGTTGCGGATTTGATGTTGAAATTTTGGCTAAGTCCTTTGGTGGCGGTCGACCGCCTTACGTTGGCGATCGATCGGTGGCGGCCGGCCAAGGTGGCGATCGACCGGTTTTCACTTACGTCGTCGGCCGTGTGGTGGCGATGGTTCTTGATTAGGTCAAGTTCATGGGTTTCATGTCATATGTGTTGCATGATGCATGTTTTGACTAACGTGGGTCAAGTTGTGAAGAACTTTTTCCGATTTCGATTTTCTTGTCTATTGTTGTGCGGGTTGCTTGGTGGTCAACGACGGTCAACGGCGAGGATGATCGGGACTAGGCTTGGAGGCGAGGTTCAAAACGATCGGCGATGCGGGTGAAGTCATTGGACTCAAGTATGGTGCAAGATGGACAAAGGTGACCGAACGGGCAGTTCGGTGCGACTGGTTGAATCAAGCGGCGCGGGGGTCGGTGCAAGTGCCATGGTGGTTTTGGTGGGAGCCGGATGGGAGAGACTTGCCGACATGATGAGAGCCGTTGGATCAACCTACACGTGGTGGAGCAAGCGAGTGCTTCGCACAATTTGGACACGGCGCTTTAAAAGGCGTGCGTGTGTCACCCGTTTGTTTTGGGCCTTAACGGGAGCCCATTAGGGAGACTCTATTAGAAACCCTAAGCCTCCACTATAAATAGAGGAGGGAGGTGGCTGCACCTTTTCCCGACCTTTCGACGTTTCATTGTTTAGAAACCCTAATTTGCTTAGGGAGAGGAGGAGAGGAGGTTAGGGTTCTAGAGAGTTGGATTGGATTTGGTGCTCATGTATTGAGTCTTTGTCATCCATTGATGGAGTGGCTGTAAACCAATACCATATCAAATCAATCCAAAGAAAGTTTCTTCAAGATGAGGTCAATTGCTTTCTTTCTCTCTTTTTGATGATTTGAGTCTTTCTTTGATCCGCGAGTTTTGCTTAGTTTCGGGCGTGATGTAGCTTGCTGTGGCGTGTGGGAATACATCTAGGATCATCAATATCATCAATCACCCACGAGCAAGTCTCAAGATTATATTTTGTTTTGACTCGGTTTTGACCTAACCGCTCAAACTGTAAAAGGTCGAATCTTGGCAAGAATTATCACGATCGTTGCTTGGAATAGGTTCTGACATACTTAGGTAGGTGTGTGTCAAATTTCACGAAGTTTGGGCGCACGAATCAAAAGTTTGATCAATTTGCGTTTCGGTTTGTCGGGCTGTTTTCTCTGTTCATCGAACCAATGATCCGACCGCTTGAAATAGGTCGACCGCTTGGATCGGTCGACCGCTAGACCGACCGATCGACCGCCCCGTGAGAGGTCGGACGCCCGATGTCTTCGTGTTTTGCTTTTGTGTTGATTTTACTTCGGGGTTTTGAGTTGATTCAATACAAGTCTTCTGCTGTGCATGATTGATTGATCTTCATAGCTTTCATAGCTATTGGAGTGAGATTCGTATTGAATTGAATTTGGGAGAAAAAGAGATCGTGCTCCTATGCACCCCCCTCTAGTCGCCTTTTCGGTCCAACAACCATCTTTCGCCATGATCGGAGAATAGATCGATTCCCCAGTGGAGTCACCAAAATATGTTGGCGCACAAAAGATGCGCACAACACAAGGATCACAGCAGCAATTGGATGTTTCTGATCTTGATGAAAACAGAGAGAGATCGGAAGAGATAAAGGACTACAGGAGAAAGCTACAATAGAACAAAAAGTAGATGCGTTTGGTATTGATTGATTGTTGATGATTTCAATCGACCATGACCCTCTTCTATTTAAAGGGCAGTAGGTCTTAGCCATAAGAGATCAGGGCTCCTAAAACCGAATAAGATTCACAGATATGATTCAGCTATGCCATCTGATCTCCAAACATTCTATAACTGATAAATCTTTCCTATTCGATCACGTTAACTGATAATCTCTATCACATCATTTGGTCCGGTGCTCGTACCTTCTTTCTTGTAGGCCGTCTGATTAAAACTAGACAACCCAATTGAAAAAGGAGGTCCAAATGGTCCGAACGTTCCTGGGTGTTTTTAATCATCCGATCTAGTTTCAACAATCTGATTGAAATGAAGGTTCGGATGGTCCGAATGTCCACATCATTCTGAACCACCCCGATCTAAATCGAATGGCTTCTCTTCGCCGCACCTTTCCTTGTCCTCAGGACCTGCTGCTTTGCAAAGACCACCTTTTGGCTGTTTTGAAAAGACCACCCTTTTTAGCTAAGACCTCCTGTTTTGCAAAGAACACCCTCCAGGACCTCCTAGGAGGTGTTTGTGGATGTCACTCATGACCACCTCTTTGGGCCAGGACCTCCTGTTTTGCGAAGACCACCCTTTTGGTCGTTTTACAAAGATCACCCTTTTGTGTCACAACTTTCTATTTTGCAAAGATCACCCTCCAGAACCTCCTAGGACGTCTTTGTGGATGTCGCTCAGGACTACTCAGGATGTCTTCTAGGACCTCCTTAGGAGGTCTTTGTAGAAATCATCCAGGACCACCCAGGACGTCCTCTAGGACCTCTCAAGAGGTCTTTTTAGAGGTCGTCCAGGACCTCTCATGAGGTTTTTGAGGCTAGGACCTCCTGTTTTGCAAGCACCATCTTCCAAGACCTCTCAGGAGGTCTTTGAGGCCATTATCTTTCGATTCAAAACCGAATATTAATTGAATCAGTAGTAGTTTTAAGCTCTTAACGTTAGACCAATCAGCCCTGCAATGACCATTATAAATGTCAAATCTTGCCATCAACACTTATGTACCTGACCCTTTTGAAAAGGCACCGGTGGACAAGGGAAAGACTCATGCAGTCCTGCTACTGAGACCGGCGGTCATCCTAGCGCTCCACGTCGCCCGGACACACTCCAGATCGAGAAGGTAAATTATGTTCAATTTGCATCCTGATTATTGATTTAGCCTTACGTTCTGCTAACATCATTCAATTTTCCAGCCCGTCTCGCGAACAGGGCTGCCTTCGAGACTAGCTGTGGCCGCGGGCAGTCAGGAGACAAGGGGAAGGGACCGATAGGCTGCCAATACTAATTAACTTTATTCCAATCCACCCTTTTTTCGATTCCAAAAAGGCACACATGTATCCTAGATGTTTTTTGGTTTGTTGATTCGTGTATGCTGTAGTTTCTAATACACGTAACCAAATCCTGTGTGCCATGTAATTCGCAACTACAATATAAAGTCTTTCAAATTTTATTCCTAAATATTTTGTCTATTTCATATTTTGTACTCTTTTTCGAAAGGAATCGGCTCTGCAAACAATACAATCGTAACAATAGCGCGTGTGCCAATCCTAATCCCAAATATTTATCATTTCGCTTCGAAAGGGGCTATTTTTGCTATTACGCCGCCAAACTCGCATTTCAAATAGGATGTATGAAATCACGTGCTTTCCTTGGCTGTTTGACTTTTCATGTATTACCACCTCTACGAAAAATGTATTGTCGCATGAAATGATGCACTCTGTTATCAGATGAAATAATTCACAATTTTCACATGAAATGGCAAAATTTTATTCAAAAAAGTAAATTTCACATGAAATGATGGACACGTAGTGTGCCAGGGGTGTTCATGCCCTTAGCGCATGGGCGTGGCGAGTCCGGGCTAGGGGCGCACCGACTCGGCTGCGTCGTGCCCCTAGCGCGTGGACGAGGGGGTCCAAGCACCCGACGTGCGGACGAGGTGACATGTTGCCCACTGGTGGCTCCGCGGTGTCATTTTTTGCTTTGATGTGGAGAAAGGACTAGATTTGCTATTAATCGCTTCAATAGTGTTGTATTAGGCAAAAACTCGAGATTCTCCTTATTTTGACATAAAGATTCAAAGAAAGGGACCCTTTGGTGTCTAGTCAACTCTAGATCGTGCCAAGTGCTTCCTAGGAGATTAACGCATACTTTAAAGGCATGAATAGCATGAAGATAACATAAAATTTCTGTAAAATCAATGTTTCAAAATAGACCGTACGGACTTTTCTCGTTTATAAATTTGATGCAACTCGACCGTACTGCAACTAGTTTGTGTGAGTACTTTGGAACGTATAGATGCACGGTGGGGTTATGTTTGATAGGTAGGACTCACCTCACACTACAATAAACGGACAAAAAAAAAGATATGTGCCTCGAATATCAAACTGTGTGGCCAAGTTTGCAAGTTATACGCGTGCACCTCAAGGCTGATCATTCACTGAGCGTGGATTTCGTGAGCAGATGGACCCACCCTCACATATTTTAGATTTACTAAAATGAAGGGAAAATCATGGATATTTTACATATAATATAGTGAGTGAGCTCCCACGCACACAAAAAAAAAAAATCTAGTTCCAAATCATCTACACTGAAAAAAAACAAAAAAAAATGTCATGTGTTTTTAAAGAGACACACACCACGCTCAGATCATCCATGCACATACATATGTACGCGTCTCTTACACAGGCTAGAAATTTATCGGAGGCACCCAAAATTGGCGGATACCAGTGTCAAGTCTAGGACTTGAATCCTGATGGGCTAGGTGCACAACTGCACGCCTAGCCATCTGGCCATATACCGGAATTTATTGGAGGCACCCAATACCTCGCAGAGCGCGGGCACACGTTTCCCGCTAAACACGCACACACGTGTGTACTCCTAAAATTGCAGGATACCAGCGCTAAGTTTAGAACTTGAACCTTGGTAGGCTGAGTGTACACCCGCACACCTAACCATTTGGCTACATAACAGCTTGCTAAATGCTACTGTTGCAAATGAATAGTGCACGCACCATTGTCATCACACGTTTCATTTTATTAGAAGGAAGAAACATACGACCATTGAGTGCAATAATGTGGACGCTCGGGCTTTCGCCCAGAATTTTTCCAAAAGAGTCAACTATGAATTGTCACGTTGGGTTCCCTTGGATTTACGTGCTGAACAACCTTTCTATTATGGCGGCATATCTCATGCGCAGGAGCCTATTTATGAACATATGCACATACGTGATCAGGGCCATCCGATCCGCAATCAGCGGACCAGATCTAGGCGGACGGCTCCCCATCCACTTACCGTTCTTTTGCGATTTGCCCCCACGCGAGGGACAAAAAACTTGCGATAACCCATTCCCCATCCATCCCCTCGGACGACCCTGCCCATCGCCACTCGCCCCGACGATCACGCTCCGCCGCCTCTCCACCGCATAGGCCACTACCGTAGACCTGCACTACGCAGCTGCTTCGACACCCCTACCCACCGTCGCTCGCCCCGACAACCATGCTCCACCGCCTCGACGACCATGCTTCGATCCCCTCCTCGACCACCCTGCCCCTCGCCAGATCCAGGCATCCTCGAGGTCATTGCCTTTGGATCCCGCGCCACGGACCCCAACCCCGCCGAATCTCGTTGCCTCGACCCCACCACGACCGTCCCAGCCGACCTCGACCACGAGACCGCCTCACCGTTTTCCTCACCACGTGTCGTCGTCCCGTCATCCACGCGCGGAGATTTGATCGCAAAGAACAATTGTTCTTGCCTCTTTGCTTCTTCTATTCTTTTTTGTTTTTTCCAGTTTTTTCTTCTTGTAGTTCCTTCATGCTCTGTCTCGTGCTTCGTTGAATGAGAGAACGATGTCAGTTTGCCTAATTTTTATGTTGTTTTGGAGAATCAGAGAACTTTTCTGTGAAAGAATGTTTGAGTAGGATTTTAGTTGTCAATTATAAACCGAGAATGTCATACACTTGCTTCAATTTTTGTTGTGCTCCATAGAGAAGAGCGATTTTTCTCTCAAATTTTACGCATACTATTTTGGATTGAATTGAACTTTGATTTAACAGTAGCAGGTTTCAGTTGATGAATGTGTGACAATATAAGCATGCTTGAGCTATCTCAATTGGTAAGAACTATGTGTTGAATCACGATTGATGGTTGATGAATTTAACAAGTCCAGACTGAACAAAACGACTGTTGCTTGCTTGTCTAGAATGAAACCAATACTTGCTGCTGCTCCAGAATGTATATCTGCGTTGGATGACAGCTAGAAGCTCTAGGGGCAAACAAGGCTGCTTAGAATGCATATCTGTGTTGGATGTACATCAAGAACAAGGCTGCTTCACAATCCTACCAAATTAAACAAAAGCAAGCTCACCATTTAAACAAAGCAAGCTCACAGTGGGTGTCATACTCCAGATCAGTGTATGTTGTTTCCGGTGTATGCTTAATATGATTGTTCTGATAGCACCCATAGTAGAATTCTATAATGTGAACATTCCAGTGGAGTGCATGCATGTACAATAGTATTTTGGATATGATCATTCTGATAGCACCTATAGTATAGATCAGATAGCTATACTGTAATGTGTACTGATCAATGGCTATAATGTAGTGTGAACATTCTGATAGCACCCATAGTAGCATTTTGATCTTCTAGCACCGAACTTTAAAAGATTTTATTACAAATGGCAATTATTGTTCAGGAACTATACAGCTCAACAGATCAAGAATGCCTAAAAGACTATACATAGCAAGAAGTATTTAGAACGCTCATCCACATAACTATGGATGCCTCATCCCATCACATTCGGCATGGTGAAAAATGGCTTGGACATCAATAAGAACCCAATTTTGGTTACCAAGTTCAACATCAGGAACAAGATCTGATCACCTGCATGTTGCGTGACAAATCAAATAATTATATGCACTTGATAATATGTATATGCTTGTCATCCAAGTTAAGTAAAAGCTATCAATAGTAATGCAAAAGCAAGAAAAGCAAGTACATATTCAGAGGACTGCCTCGAGGACGCTTGAATCCGGCGAGGGGCAGGGTCGAGGAAGGGATCGAAGCATGGTCATCGGGCGGCGATGGCGGGTAGGGTGTCAAAGCTGCTACGCGGTGCAGGTCGGCGGTGGTGGCCTACGTGGTGGAAGGGTGGCGGCGTGGCCATCGGGGCCAGTGGCGATGGGTAGGGCGTCAGGGGATGGATGGGGATGGGTTATCGCAAGTTTTCGTCCCTCGCGGGCAAATCACAAAAGAACAGCAAGTGGATGAGGGGGGCATCCGCCTAGATCTGGTCGGCTGATTGTAGATCGGATGGCCCTGATTGCATATGTGCATGTGTCCATAAATAGGCTCTTGTGCATGAGATATGCCACCTTCTGTTGTGGCATTAATCCCAACACTACTATACGAAAAGAAATTTTCTGGGGAAGGGCCCTAAATCTCACCCATCAAAGTCTTACCTTAGATTTGTGCCACATTGTTTCACCAATCTCGAAGCTTCTTTTCTTGCCTATGGCTTCTATTCCATTGCTCCCTTGAAATTTCCCTTACCTCTACCCTTCTCTCTCCATTTACTCTCCATCATTCTCTCGTTGCAGCGAGGCCGAGGACACTGGGGTGAGCGGTGCGAGGCAAAGCCCGTTCCCACAAGCATTGAATCCACATCGCCCTGCGACAACCCGCACCCACACCACCACCATCGCGCCAACCGAGATCCAGCGCCGCTCCGATCTGCGGTGGTGGCTATGGAAGCGGAGGAGGAGGATACAGGGAGTAGATGGCAAGGGGTTGCGACGGGAAGGGGAGATGGGGCTCACCGGTGTGGATCGAAGCTTTGAAGGGCAACAATGGTGGCGGCGGTGCTGGCTTGAAGACGATGCCAACGGAATCAACAAGGCCTCCGCGATGCGACTGAAAATCGTATGATTTTTACGGCGGACAAGCTTGAGAATGTGGTGTTTGGTGCGAGACTTGGGCCCGAGGCAAATGTAATATTTTAAAAATCACATTTTGAGAAGGAGAAAGCGTAAAAACATGAATGCCACTGTCATAAACACCTCTAAAACCAATATCATCTCTAAATCTTCCTTCCTCATCCGCATCCTATTCTGATTTCACAAATCGAGTGCACACAAGGCTCCGGTGGTGGCATCGGGCGATGCTGACACGGGTGTGGTCGAGGCCACGGTGGCGGTAGGACACGGGTGTGGTCGCGGTGGAGCTTGGAGTTGGTATGGTGGCCGTCGCGGCGGAGTTCGGCATCGATGGGGTGGTCGTCATGACAAACTTTGGTGTGGATGCGATGGCCAGTGTCCCATGGTGTGAAGTGAGGAAGAAGACGACCATCTGGCGCTTAGGCGCTCGATTTTGTTCGCCTGAGCCTAGTGGAAGTTGCCTGGACTAAGTAGCTACCTAGGGTGACAACCAAACACACGTTGGCACATCCCTAGCTAGTCGTGCGACGACCGGAAACACCAACCAAGCACACCCTTAGCTCGCAAGGCATCCAAGGCGAGAATCCAATGCATCGGTCGGTCGATGCATGTGAGCATGGCCGATTGGATTTTGGCGTAGCCCCGAGTCTTGACTTGGTTGAGACGATGTTTCGTGCATCGGCCAGGGCAACCTTGGCACGGCTATTGGATCTTGGCCAACCTTTCGGGGCAATATTGGGCTCGGCTTGATCAGCCGGGCCAACACTAGCTCGGCTGAGAAAGGCTCGGCCTAGCTTCTAGGGTCCTCCTCTTCGGCTGGTGATGTGCATCGGGCGGGCCAATATGGTCTCGGCCGATCACCACTGGATGTCGTCGCCTCGTGGGGTGTTGAGGTGCATCGGCTGGGGCAACTTTGTACGGTCGGTCACACCACAGCCCACGGTAGGATTTTCCATGCCGCTGTAACCGTTTTGCCTATCGCGGTAGCCACCTCCAATGATAATGCTTGATCGTCTTTTGTACATTTTTTCTCATAAATCCACAGTGTTAGTAGGGGTGAAAACATGTCGAATACGAGCGGATATTGCTCTTTGCATATCCTAATCCATATTTGTTTCCTCAGGATTCGGAGTAAGATATAGATATGGATACATATTTTTCAGGGATACGGATCGGATTCAAATCGGGCACGAATAATGTACACATGAAGAAAAGATATAACTTCACTAACGTAAGTGTCAAATTATATTACGTATTAGAAAATTCTTTATCCTACTTAACAATATAAACATAATCAAATGTAAATTCATATAATATATTAGTCAATGACTAGAAAACTACATAGGATATTAAATGATATTGATGTTTATCATATATCTATTTTATTGGTTTATCAAATACGATATAGATCGAGATATTGCTATTTCATATCCTAACCGGTATTCTATGAGATTTTTTGGATACTGGTCGGGGCTAAAAGGATAGTACTGGCGGATTTTTTCATATCGATATCGGATCGGGCGGAATTATTAGCCCCATTTTCACCTAATTGTTAGTTAATGCATGATACTTGTGGCATTGTGAGTGTAAATCATAGAACTGTACTAAAACACTGTTATACCTTGCCTTTTTCGGAAGATACTGGGGCGAAAAGTGAATATCGTGTGTCAACAGTCATCAAAGTTGGTTTGATCCTGGCTGGGTGCATGGAGAAGAGATTCATGCTAGAAAAATAGGACAGTAAAATGGAAAGGTTATTCATTATTAAAGGAGGAGCGAGTAATTCAAAATCCTACAATGCGATTCTTTCATAATCGTGAGTTCGTGACAACCTTGGACATGAAAACTCCAATTTGTTCTCAGCCCAAGCCGGGCCCGCCAAGGCTATCAGCTGTAGTTCGATTTCTCGGGTCAGGCTAGAGTTTTTACTATTTTCTCTCCTCAAATTGCTGCCCAACACCAGCCAAGTCCACGGGTCTAGGCCAAATTTGGGCCGGGCTACGGGGAGTTGGTAGGCCGAGTTTTTTTTTTCTCTCTCAGGGATCGAAAGATATATTTTGACTCAACCCAAGCCCTGAAGGAATCAAGGGAGGCGATGGCGCAAGTGGGAGGCGATGGCGCAAGTGGGCGGCGACAGTGACAGAGGAAGCAGGCGTCAGTAAGTTGTACGGCTGCGGCGATGAGCCACGCACAACCTCGTCGCCCCCGCCTCACGATCAAGGTGATCCGATCCCTAGCTCACTCGACCCATTCCATGCAATTCTGATCCCGAATGGCTGTATTGTTCTTCACCCAGAGATCGGTTAGCGTAGTTTTGATCTGAACCATATGGAAGAAAACATCTAGGGAAGGAACATGTTTGGTCTGTTCTTGTTTAATCTCAGTACGGTGCTTTGGTTTTAAAACCTTTCCCACCACACTTGAAGCCTCGCAGTATTTGGATTATTGGATACCTGATTTTCTGGACCCAACCGGATTAGAGACTTGCCAGTTTTCAGTATTGTTTGTGATTCTTTCTAGGGGAAGAAGGAATCAGTGGTTAAATAATGTGAAAATAGATAAAGTTTAGATATGCAAATAAAGAACTAATTGACCTGAAAGGCTGAAAACCACTAGCTTCTGTGACAAGGTCTCTCCTCCTACTTCTGTTACCGGGTTGGTGAAGGAATCGAAAAATAGTATGAGATATGGAAAACACAAAAGTGAAAGTTTCACTAACTGAAATCTTTCGGCGAATACACGGATTGTCCCTGATTGTTGAACTGAGAATAGGGGAATATCTTTCTATTGTTCCCCGAAACAAAGGAACTGGCAATTTCATCTCTCGTGGGAATCTGCAATGGCCCAGTAAATATGAATTAATACGGCAACTTGATGTCCAAAGTTGGGGGGAAATGTAATGTGATATTTCTCTAAATTAATGCAAGTAGTGAGATGCCATCTAGTCATCTACAGCAACATGGGTTGAACCTTGACCAAACATGAAGTATTGAAGTCATCTAAAGTAAGGTTCTAACAGAATTTCAGAGACCATTATTATGTCCACTCAGCAATTAAGCTTCAATTGCCCCAACTCCCAAGTAAGCCATATCATCCTTGTCAAGTCAGCCTTATCTATAAAGCCTGACTAAGCAAGAGGCAAACAAATACAAAAATAGGAGAGGAGGGGGGAGAGATCGAGATGGTGGCTGTAGTGAGTGTTTCACAGGGCGTCATGGGATCCCTGCAAGAGAAGCTCAGCTTGCTTGCTACTAACGAGTACGCACGGATGAAAGGATCCCGCAGCAAGATTGCTTTCCTCATATCGGAGCTGAACAACATGTATGCGTTGCACCAGAAGGTCACTATGATGGAGGACCCAGATGTCCAAGTGAAGGCCTGGGCAAGGGAGGTGAGGGAGCTTGCTTATGACATCGAGGACTGCATTGACAAGTTCATGCACAGCCTCGGTATAAAGAGGAAACGTCGCAAAACAGGTGGCATCAGGGAGCTCTTCCACACTTGTGTTAGCTTTCTTCACACACTCCGCTCTTGGCATCAGATTGCTAGTAAGATTGATGAACTGAAGACGCGTGTTGTTGCAGTCAGAGAGCAGAGGAACAGTTACAAACTTGATGACCTTGCTAGCGGTACTTGTTCTGAAAATATAGTTGTGGATCCACGACTCTGTGCTCTCTTTGCTGAGGGGGCTTGCCTTGTGGGCATTGAGGGCCCAAGAGATGACCTTGTTAACTGGCTGGTTCACGGAGAAACTGGGTTGATAAAGCATTGCAAGGTGTTATCCATTGTTGGGTTTGGTGGCTTGGGCAAGACAACACTAGCTAATGAGGTGTACCGCAAGATCCGGCAATTTCCACTGTCATGCTTTTGTATCATTGTCCCAAAAGCCTGATATGAAGAAAATTCTAAAGGTGTACTATTCCAATTGCTTCTTGAAGACAGTTTCACTGAAGTTGCACAAACATTGGATGAAATGGATCTCATTTTAAAGTTAAGAGAGTTACTACAAGATAAGAGGTACTCTAAACTTCTGAATTTTTTTTCCTTGTTTCTTTCCTGTAATACTGATGAACCTTTATTCTTTTCCAAAAAATTATGTGTACCAACTGTTTCATGTTAAATCACATAGAAATCCTTTCGGACTATAGATTATAGAATACTTGTTTGCTCAATATACTTTTGCATGCCATCTCTCATGGGATGGAGCAATGTTATCAAGAGATCCCTGGGCTCCGCATTATGTAGAAGGACAAGCAGACTAAGCAGCGATATTCTTATAACACTTTGTGTTATGTCATGGGCTCGTTCTCTTCGACAGGCTGCATGTGGACTGTTGGAACCAAAGGGCTGGTTGAGCATTTGGACCAACCGGGCCGTTGAAGCACAAGGCAATGAGGTGCATTATATAAACATCCCATCAGCTGGAAAGAAGGCATGGAAGGACAGAACCAAAAATGGCGAAGGCCGAGCTCCTTCCCTGTGCTGCTCCTCCCAAATTCCAATTCTGTATACCCAATCCCTGCTTCTTCCCAGTCTATTTGCTCCTCCCAGTCCTTGCTTCCCTTTCCCCCAATTTGTATCCGAAGTATTTGTACCCTGAGTTGATTTGAGACCATGATTCCTATGTGAGGCAAACTATTCGGTGTTGATTCGAGTTCACCAATTGGGAACATAACATGCTAACAAGTAGCCTGGATGACATGATCATATATACCGTGCACATCTGTTCGTGTATTAGATTGAATTTCAATATTGTTCCAACATTCTTTACTGATAGGGCAATTAATACAATTTTTTTTGTTGGGATATTCTTTTGGTCTAGAGATTTCTTGAGCATCACTAATTTATTTAACTTTAAATTTTCTTTTAGGTACCTAATTGTAATTGATGGTGTATGGTCTATGTCCGCATGGGATACTATCAAGTGTGCTTTCCCTGAGAATAACTGTTGTAGTAGAATGATAGCTACCACACACATAGTAATGTTGTCATTATAGCTATCAACATTCTTTACTGATAGGGTAATTAATACAATTTTTTTTGTCGGGATATTCTTTTGTCTAGAGATTTCTTGAGCATCACTAATTTATTTAACTTTAAATTTTCTTTAGGTACCTAATTGTAATTGATGATGTATGGTCTATGTCCGCATGGGATACTATCAAGTGTGCTTTCCCTGAGAATAGCTGTTGTAGTAGAATTATAGCTACCACACGCATAATAGATGTGGCACACTCATGTTCTTCTTGTGGTGATGGACGTGTTTATGAAATCGAGCCTCTCAATGATCTCGACTCTAAAAGATTATTTTTCAGAAGAATTTTGGTACTGAGGATTGCCGTCATCATCATCTACAAGAAATTTCCAATGAAATCCTCAAGAAATGTGGAGGTCTGCCTTTGGCAATCCTTAGTATATCTAGCTTATTAGCAAATGGACCATTTCTGAAGGAAGAGTGGGAGAAGGTGAGGAATTCAATTGGTTTTGTTCTAGACAAAAACCATAATTTGGAAGGGATGAAAAACATATTGTCACTTAGCTACAATGACCTTTCATATCATCTCAAGACATGTTTGCTATATTTGAGTATATTTCAGAGGATTTTGATATTGAAAGAGATAGGTTAATCGGACGGTGGATAGCAGAAGGCTTCATCTCAATAGGACGTGGACAGAGGCTCCAAGATGTTGCTGAGAGCTACTTTTACGAGCTCATTAACAAGAGCATGCTCCATCCAGTGGATATTGGCTATGACGGTAAGGCTCGTGCTTGCCGTATCCATGATATGATGCTTGAACTTATTACATTGAAGGCAATCGAAGAGAACTTCATTACTATATTAGGTAGTCAAATGGCTCTAGAAAATCCATATAGCAACATCCGACGATTGTCTGTCCAGTACACTAGCCAAGAAATCAAAGCTGAGCTAGCAGGCAAAGACATGTGCCATGCTCGATCACTTACAGCATATGGTCAAATCAAATATTTGCCTCGTCTTGTTGAGTTTGAGGTTCTAAGGGTGTTGGATCTTGAAGGTTGCATGGGTTTGGAGGGTTATGATTTGAACAACATAGACAAAATGTTCCTACTAAGATATCTGAGCCTCAGGAGTACACGCATATCGACCATCCCAACACAAATCATGAAGCTACAAAATTTGGAGACATTGGACCTCAGGGAAACATGCATAATGGAGTTGCCTGATGGAATCGTTCGACTAAGAAGACTACTGCATCTGCTTGCTGGAAGTGAAGACAGAGGGCTACCAGATATACCTAATGGGATTGGGAGTATGACAAGCCTACAGGTACTGTCAGGGTTTAATATCTGCCTGAGCTCAGCAAGTGCTGTGGAGGAGCTTGTAACCTGACCAATTTGATGGAACTTGCGATAGGGCTGGATAGTGGAGGATCTAGCAACAACAAGATTTGTGAAGATATGCTGCTCTCCTCATTGTGCAGACTTGGGAGCTACAAGCTGCAGCGTCTGTTGATTCGTAGTTGCCATGCAGCTCCCCTTGAGTTCTTGGATCATTGGTTCCCTCCACCGTATTTCCTTCAGACATTTCAGATGAACACTAGTTATTATTTTGCGAAAATTCCAAAGTGGATGACACCTGCACTCACCAGCCTTGCTTGCCTTCACATTAATTTAAGAGAAGTAACAGTGGAGGATCTTTGCATCTTTGGAGAGTTTCCTGCTTTACTGTTCCTAGAGGTATGGTTAGACTCAGACCCAGCTGAAAGGCTTATCATTCTAGGCGAAGGGTTCCAAATTTTGAGAGAGTTTCGCCTCATTTGCGATTGTGGTGGTGCATACCTTGCGTTCGAAGAAGGAGCTATGCCAAAGGTTAAGAAGCTCTGCCTGCCATTCCATGTCTCAATAGCAAAATGTATAGCTTCTATTTAGGCATTGAGCACCTCCATGCCTTAAAGAAGTTGAAGTTGAAATGTACCATGAGGGCCTAAGGATCTTTACACCATGGCTGCAGCAGTTGCCATCGAGAACGAAGCCAATGCCCATCCAAACCGTCCAAGAGTAATTGTTGGTCCTATCAATCTAGTGGAAGGCAACGAAGAAAGTAGTACCATGGAAGCGAATTGAAACCCTTATTGGAAGGGCACAATTTTTCAACGCATGAACAGCAGGTACTCCATTCTCTTAGGCAATGCTAATATCAGGCATTTCTTAAAACCATGATTAGTTTTTGCGGACAAAATGTATTTCTCTTTCGATCTTTGCACAAAATTCTCTCACGCGTTCAAAGCTTCCTTTTCCTTGATCTGGTTGTAGGTAGATGTGCTGCTAGCTCGGACTGCATCACTGCTACAGATTGTCCAACTTTTAAATGAGGCACTCAGATTATAAACTGTATACATACGGCCAGATTGTATGTGGAGTCTTTCCAGCAGCTGTTTGCTATTTATAGTTTTTATTCTAGTTGGCATTATATATGGTCACGTGTAGGAGTATTGTCAATTGATCGTATGTAGGTTATATGTTGGATTATGGACAAGTTGTTTGATTGATATATGCGTGTCATTTGCGAAAGTTTTAATGGAAGCTGCGGAACGAATGAACCATTGATCTGAAGTGTTCTGAAAGAAACATGGACAGAGTTTGTGTTAGATTATTTAGTACTTTAGTGATTACATAATTCCGTAAATAAACCATGACTACAGAAATAGCATGAGTACTAAACATGTTTAGAAGATGAACTAGGACGATAAGCAATATGAACAATAGAATGTATATATTCATGCTGATAATTAGAAGTAAGTGCAGAATATGCGAAGAGTGCCGCAGCAACAAAGAAGAGGATGTCGCCGATGAGGAAGGTGGCGATGTAGACGATGCAGGGAACGAGTGATGTAGACGATCCAATGAACGGCAAGTAGTCGCAGAGTCGCTTCCCAAAAACCTTATTCGTCCTCTCGCAAATGCGATTGCAGGGCGGCGGTTACGGAGACTGCTGTCCCCACCACCGATGCATGCGACCGCGAGGCGGGTAACAGCAACAACGCAGCTCGAGAACGATTCTCTCGCACGGATGTGTTTCGCTAATATGAGAGAAAAGACATGCAACGTCTTTATATTAAAAAGACCACAGAAAGAAACCATTTGCATATTAGAAAACCGTCATCAGATTCAGGCTCATTAATCGCAATTAATTCCTCGCGTAATCATAGCGTTTTCGTTTCATAATTAGGCTCATTAATCACAATTAATTCGTTGCGTAATCATAACGTTTCGTTTCTTTCCATCTGACGAGTTGCATGGCAAAACAAAATTGCAAAAGAAAGCTACGTCTGGACCCACGTCCGAACCCGGAACGACCGCACCATTCACACGCACAGCACGCGACCGCGAAGCCTAGCCTGGCGAGGCGAGGCAAGCGCGCGTGTGGTCCTTCTTTCTCCTCCTCTCTCTTGCTTTACCAAGGTTAGACATGTTCCACCTTATAAGATGGTGTCTCTTCACCTTGGCTAGCAATATAGGACTAAAGTGTTCCACATGCCACCATGCATGAGTGGGTTTTTGGGATTTTTCTATGAATTATTGATAAAGGATGGGCCAAAGCCCACTTAATTCCAACAATCCCACACCAGATCCCAGAGGCTCACAAAGTTTTTCTGTTGTTCCAAAGCACTGTTAATATACCAGTTTTTTAGTGGAGACTTTTTAGGGTTGAACATCCACCTAGAGTTTTAAGCTACATTCATTCACAACTACACAATAGACTAAGACTTGAATTGGCGGTTTTGCGTAAATGAGTTTCACCTAAAGTCTTGTCGGTGCCTGTAGCACCACCAGAGGTCGAGACCCTCAGGTGCCGAGCAGTCCCGGGATAAATGGCTAGCTCGCATACAGTCATATGAGATGGAATCACAACCATACAACAAGCTAAAAGATGAAGCGGACAAATTAATATTGACATAAGCAAAAGATCTTATGGTCAAAGTTATTCTGAGGGTGCCTCAGGGTTTACAACAAAGGGAAGACACAATCAGTAGAAACATAAAGCTCAAAGGGTCCATTCGACCACCCCACAGGCTTATCAGTGGAGGGCGTCCCTAGGTCTCAAGGTCTTTGTAGAACTCCTCTTCATAGATCACTGAACTCCCTGGATCACCCTCCTTTGCTGATCAAACAGAGGGTGCAAAGTCATGAGTACTTTGAATGTACTCAGCAAGTCATAGGGAATGCATGCAAATAATAATCATGTAAAGCTTGACAAGGAGTGGCTGCAAGGTTAGTTGGCAGAAATCAATTTTTACAAGAAATACATTAAGTAGATTTCAAAGCACAAGTTGGAGAAATGCTCATAAGTAAACAAGTTCTTGAAAACACTGGTGGACACCCTGTTCACCACCAGACCTCACTGTGATCACCCTAATCACAGCTCGGACCACTCCAAAACCCACAAGACCAGCTCAAGATCTCCACAATTTTCAAAAAAGTCTAACCCTTGGCATAGCATTGGTTGGCAAAATGCCCTGGACGGCCACAATGATAACATATAACTCCCGGCCTGACAGTAACAACAGATGGTGGCCGGTTTCCACTAGGTCTTGGTTGATTAGTGGAAGAGGATGGGCGAGGGGCAAACACTGCCGGTCTTGGGGAAAATGGAGTTGGTGCTCGCGGTGGTCTAGGCACCCACATGCGAGGCCTTGGCGAACCGCCACCAGGAACAAACTGCGAAGTCCGCTGTCGCTTGCGTGACTCCTCCAATGCCTTGCTCTTGCTTTCGGCCACAATAGCCTTGTTGACCAAATGGGAGAAATTCCTGAAGTCATGCAAAGCTACAACCATTTGCAACTCCTCAGACAGCCCATTCAAGAACCGGTTTCGACGATGAAGGTCAGTCGAAACATCATCAGGGGCGTATCTGGCAAGAAAGTTAAACTCATGCAGATACTCGGTCACTGACTTTCGCCCTTGCTTGAGAGCGAGAAATTCCTGTTGCTTGATCATCATCACTCCCTCAGGAATATGAGCTTCGCGAAAAGCTTCCACGAACTCATCCCAAGTAGGGACATGTCCGGCGAGTGAATGGCAAGGAGGTTATCCCACCATATGCTAGCGGCCCATCAAGGCGATAAGCGGCGAAGAGAACCTTTTCCTCTCGGAACAGAGCAATTAATAGCTTTTTCTCAATGGTCGAAGCCGGTCCTCGGCTTCCATGGGGTCTTGAGAGCTAGAGAACATGGCGGGTTAGTCGTTGAAAGTCGCAAGGCGCCTCGCACATGGTGACCTCTGCTCACGGCGGTGGTGCAACGAGGGAAGAAGTGTTGCGTGCAATCTGCTCCAAGATGCGCGTTTGGTCCATTCGATTGCGCTCGATTTGCATGAGCACATCGGCCATAGAAGGTGGTGGAGGAGGCTCCTCTTCCTGGGGACCACCTTGCGGACCCTGAGAGCTGGAAGGTTCAGTCGGCCCTCCCTGAGAATGGGGCACGGGAGTCGACATGCCCTTCCCTTGTTGCGCTTGCGCACGAGTAGTAGAATCTGTCATCTGTTACCACACCATGGTTAACAACATAACAAGGATATACTCGGCAAACACAAACAAGGTTACAATTAGGAAAGAAACAAACACTGTACATATAATGCATCATGCTATGCCATGTATTCAAGTTAACAACAAAATCAGAAACTTCATATAAACAGCAAAATAGATTCGGTTTCAGACCCATATAAGGGTCGGCCATAAAGGTCATATTACAACCCCAAGAGTAAAACTTACATATTCCGTACAAAATACTACTGCCCTATTACATACATTTTATTTAAGGGCAACTACTAAACTAGAAGACACTTATCCACGAGGGTTCATCGTCGAAGTACTAGCATAAAGGTCCCGGTTAAAGTTCACCGGAAACTCATTCAAAAGATGAGCTCCAGGGGAACCCGTGTCAACAGGATCCAAAAGGCTAATGAGACGCCTCGGGGAACCTAACAGTGGCTGATGGCCTCCAAGAGGTGCAGTCCGCAGGGTGCGAGGAAAACCTGCAGTCATCCGGGCTTGACGCACTTGTCCATAAACGAGCACGCGCGGCCGCCGGAAGTCGGTAAAGAGGTGGTGCGGCGGCGGCGGAGAGGTCTCGTTGTCACCATAAAGCACGTTGCGAGAACGCGATTCATGTTGACTCAAGAAGCGGTACTCTGGGCCTCATTAAGACGACGCCGAGTTTCCCACAGCTCCCTCACAAGACAGCGATGGATTTGGTCCATGATGCGGACCATCCTTGCCAACTGTCGCACCTGGGGGTCTTCGTCAAACTGTATCTCATCGAACATGCTCACTTGGAGGTAGGACCTTGATTGGAAGTGGTCATAGGGTGGTTGAGACAATTCCGTCAAATCATGACGAAGAAGGCTCATCATCCTACTCGCGACTTCTGAACGCCATAGCCTCGAGAGGTGGCAAGTGCTTGACACGATGGGGAACAACGCCCGCTACATGGCTAGCGACGACGTTGATGAAGGCACGGTACTCCTCCATCCATGGGCCTCGGTCTCGTCGATAGATGGCATACTCCGGCTGGTAGGTGAAATTGGCTCGCCACATCATGTCCGTGGCAAAGTGAAACCCATCAACATCTTCACTCGGTCTCCTTGACCAAGTACCACCCACTCATCTATAGACAAAAGGACAAGGTAAGAAACAATTCATTTTTAGAATAAACCAACAGAAAGTTGGGGCAAGAATTGACATTAAGAAAGATAAGAAATAAAAGATGTCATACTTAAGCTTTCAAAATTATACTACTGCTTGAAAATAGTTTTATCGGAAGACTCTCTAATAACCGACCATGCTACTTCTAACCTACAGACAGCGTATGCTCGATACCAGCAGCGTGGGCGCTTTAATATTGGAAATGTACTTAATTAAATTCATCTTGTAGCACAATTATTAATGAAGGAACGATCGCGCCTTTATTAAAGATCATGCTAAAGGCATAAATTTAACAAGTGACAATTCCAATAAACAGGACTCCTGGATATATACATATCTCACAATGGTTCCCAGGATCAACGACCATTGCATATATATCCTTCATCAACATTGCATCAAATACATACAAGTCATACATTGACATAATTAAACATAAATTTACAACTTGCGGTTTTAGTACTACAATATTAAGTGACTTGGTCACTTCAAAAGTGTACAGCGGAAGCAAAACAAAATAGCAACATCCACCAATGGCCTCATCCACCCGCAGGCAATTGCGTGGAGGAAAGAAGTAGCTCTACTCGTTAGCGTCTCCACGATCGGCGCTAACGGTGCTTCATAAAGATAACCATCCTCACCGCAACAATAGGTGATAGCACCTTGAGTAGCTGGAAGGTACTCGGCAAGTCTTACACAAACTAATAAAATAAAGTGTTTATTAGAGCCTATTCAAAGGAGTAGAATTTATGGATGCATAAGGTTGCAACAGAAGGTAAAATGATTAAGTTTTGCATAAAGTAGGACATCTTAACCTACAAAGACTAAATTTTGATAAAGCGGTTTAATAAATCAAAGTTGGATTAGAACAGTAAGTAAATGACATAATGTAACAGATGCGATGCATGAATCTCTCATGCAAAGTCAAAAACAAACCAGTTTGTAAATCAAAACTTCTATCTGAGTGACATCAATTCAAGTTATCGTCCATGGCCGTGGACACGGCTATTCGAACGTTTATACCTGCAGGGTGTACATCTTTACCCACATGACTTAGCTAGCCCGTTGCCTTGGATGCCTCCGAATGATGACATACTTCCTTTGGTATGCCGGCCAGGAAACTAAGATTTGGTATTTTTCAACAAGCTAACACTATTGAGTTGGACCCCCATGTGTGAACTGATCTCGCTTAAACAACGACTGATAGCATCTGCTTAACCGGGGCACACATGTTGCGTCAGTAATGCCGATCCAAACAATTAAATGCGAACTGGGCTCACTACCCATATTAGGATGCAATCGGCACCATTAAGGTACGTATATGCTACGGAGCACATATACGCCCTCACCCTTCTAAGAACATCTGATACTAACATACAAGCTCACATGGCATACAACGCAGTCATCAGACCTAAGCATTTATGCCATACAAGGTCAATACACATATTCTTACTTTCCTGTTTCCAACCCAATAGTCTTAACATTTTACTTAACCAAACAGCGCCCATACACTGCATGTGGAAGTGCGTGGGGACTTGAATTGAATAATCAAAGTTCGGTCCTTAATTAACCGGACAAGTCCACCACAAATCCCAATCTCGTGCACAAAGCACCATCACTAGCTTCCTCTTGTCGGATCAATTTAAATTTAAAATACAAGTCTGATTTAAAGAAACTGGACAAAGAGTTCAAAATAACAAAAGTTCATTTGTGACTCCCATGTTTGACAAGATATGCTTGTCAAACTCTAAAATCTCTAGGCGCATGTCTAAGCCAAAGCGAAAATATATGTTATAGTATACATTACTATGCTAGGGTTGAGTGTATGGTGACAATTGAGGTAATCCATCATGTTAGGTCATAACTAACTACTAACAGATCACAATTTGTATTTTGGAAAAATAGCATGCACACTTGTCACTGGATTTAGAAGATCTATTGTATAAAATTTGGGACCAATATGGTGCGAGAGGAAGCTTGCCTTGATAGTAATAAACTTACATTGCGGGCTCGGGATGCTCGAAATAGTGTCAAAAGCCTCGGAAGAACCAGATTCTATAAAAGATAATAAACTCAATAAACACCAAAGATGACAACTAGTACGGATTAAAAGAAAATGCATGATCAATAAAGAAATGCATGATTAACAGCATGCTTAAGTCACAACTACCTAATATTACTAATAACCCATATTATAATACACGACTTTTAAATAATGAAACTAGTGTTTGAACTAAAGTTGCGGTTTTGATTTTGAAAACAGTGAAAGCAGAGACAGTTCTGATTTTGGAAAAAGGAAAATAAATCAAGCAAAGGTTCTAAAATGAAGCTTAGCCTGATCTATTAGGGTAGTTAATACCCTAAACTAACCTTAACCTAACCCTACTCGGTTAGATTACAAAAGCTAAAGAAAAACCTATTTTGTCGGTTAAGCCGACAAAAGAAGACAGAGACAGATTTCAGCTATGAGGCAAAATAGATGATGACAAGAATTGAAAGATCAACTTGTTATGCTACTAGAGTTTAGTTGAAACCTAACTAGGATGATAAGTTGTGGGAGAAACCTAATTCTTAAAAATGACATGAAAGACCGAAAAGTTAGAATAACAACTTTTGGTTCTGACAAGTCGAAGCTCTTTGCTATTTAAAAGAATGATTCATATGATCTCCTAAGGTCCTTAAGATGCCCGGATGTCAAAAACTAGGGTTTTAGCTTACTGAATAGGAAAGGCACCAAAAGTTGAGAAAGTCGATTTTGCTCAACGGAGAGATAACCTTCGGTTTTAACCTACAAAAGATGTCAAAACCTTAGTGCAAGGTGAAACCAGTTCTTGGGATGGAAAAGCAAAGGGCAGAGCAAGAAACTCCACTGGACAACAATGGAGGATGAACTTGATGGTCAACAATGGTAACGACAAAAAGCTAGGGTTTATATATGGATGTTGAGCTACAGGGCACAGGAGAAGAGTCTAGAGTTGATGAGGTGTCCATTTAGGGCTAATTATCCCAAAAATTAGTTGCATAAACTTTGGGATAAATCCCCTCCTCTGTTTACAGAGAGAGCTGCGCGCAGAGAGACAAGGAAGATGATAAGAATCATCTGACATGTGGGTCCCCATGTCAGCCACAGTCATGCGCGCCTCCTAAAGCTCAAAAGAACAACAACCGTCCGATTAGAAATGGGTGGTTGTGATAAATAGAGAGGTTAAAAGACTTTAATCGGTATCTTTAAATATAAGCCGCACGATCTGAAACGAACGGCGGAGATTAAAAAGAGCTCTACGGGCTTTCGGGGTTTTAAGTTCAAATAGGGGCGTTGGATTGAAATCCAATGGCCCATCTCAAAAGATACACGTCATCCCTTAGATGCACTGATGCAGCACCGTCCGATGGAACTTCTACGGTCAGGATTGACGCGGGCTCCGGATGGTCCGGATGCATACACTAATATGGACCCTACGATTGAAATCCAACGATCCGCTAAATTTGGGCTTTAAGAGCCCATGGTCAAAGAGGCGCACCGTAGGATCTAGATCTAAGGGCTTAAGATAGCCGCGCGCCTTTAATTTCAAAGAAAAGAGGCGGCGGTAGGATCAAGAATGGACGCGCAGATTGAAAGAGGATCGGAGTTGTCAGGTGCATACATCGCTCTGGACCTCACGATGAAAATCTAACGGCTTAGAAACTCGGACTTTAACGGGGAAAGAGGGACGCGTGAGATTTGAATCGACGGTCCAAAGAAAAGCGCCTTTAAATTTAAAAGAAAAGGGCGCCATTGTTGGATCGAGAATGGGCGGTGGAGATCGTGAGGGCTCGGAGTCGTCAGAATGCATACACCAACCTCGATCGTTAGATTAAGATCCAACGGCGGAGATTTGGGTGCACACGTGGGCGGCTCGTGGGACAACTGCGACCTCGCTGTTCGATTAGAAATCAACGGCTCTCATCACGCATGGGGTTGGGCTCGCGCTGGCGCGTGAGCTGGCTGGACCACTTGCCTTTGGGTTGGACCCAACCGCATAAGTTTGAGTCACTACAGTGCTAGTGTTTAGGTTTAGACCTGAAGGTTGACTAAATCCTAAATTCAAAGCTTAAAAGTTTGACTGGGCTTTTAAAAATAGCAAATAAATTTGTAAAATCATGAAATTTTTGCTGGAGGCTACTGGGATGATATATTTCCCAGATAAATTTTAAAATCACATGATCACTTTGTAAAATACATAAATATTTATTTTAGCCCGAAAATATTCATTTAAAGACAATCATTTTTCTTTAAGCCAAAATAATTTCTAAAAATGCAACAAAAAATATTTTCAGCCAAGATAATTTATCTAGGCTTTAATAAAAATACTTCCCAGTCATAATACAAGTTTTATCTTGTATTTCCTTGAAAACTTTAAATAAGTTTTTAGTCTTTGGCTAAAAAGGAAGGTTTTTCTTGGTAACAGCAATTCCCAACTAGTAATTAGGAACAGTAATGCTATGAAAAGTGTCTCATTACTGTTCATAATGCAGATTATTACTGCTTATAGAATTGGGGCTGTTACATTTATCATTAAAAGTTCATGAGGTGGCAACCAACGCAAGCTACAGCATGGCTAAGCTCGAGACGTACCCAAGTTGGTGTTTCAACAGAGACCGACTAACAGCCCATCCTAAGGATGTCAAGGGAGCATGTCAACATGTATGTCTCAAATTACCAAGGATGTCTTAGTGTCAAGAGGGTACATAACTACTCCCAAAACCATTTGTAGACAAAAAGCCATGCAAGATATGTTAAAAGCAATATACATTTTTGCAAAGATGGGTTTCAACATGATCAAGGTCTATGACTTGCCTTCGGTGAAGAACTAGGACGCTTCTGCTGATGTGGCTGGGTCCAAGAACTCCTCTGAGAAACCGGGATCTACACGTTCAAGGAGAACCAAAATAAGTAAAGCAACTCTAACAAGAAGATCAAAGAACTCACCAAATAAGAGCCAAAGAAAGGTTACAGAAGAATGTGGAAACAAGAGCTGGAATCGCTTAAGAAGGAACTCAAACAAGGGAGGTCTTAGCTCTGGACGGGGCCTAAGGCACTGGGCAACAAAACAGAGACCCGAAAGCTCTCTCAGGCCTTTTATAGGCTCGGGGAGGTCCTGAGAGAGGAGGACACTGCATTTAATGCACACAACGGGGGCAGGTGATGGAGTGAAAAGGAGCAAGTCAAGGAAGTGACCAAAGAGGAAAACAAAACGGGAGGTGTGAGGACCGGAATATTTAACTAGTAACACTTAACCTCCAAATGGTTCTAGCATTACTAATTAAACATTCTAAGCCTCGATGGACATATGCTTCCCAGAATTGCAGCATATGCACATCATCACAAAATTACACATCAATTCCATACAACATACATCACTAGGTTCAACAACGACATACATAAAGTAAAGTTATTACAAAAGAGCCGACCGGCCAAATAGAACAATATACAAGAATGACAGCGGAAGCAAAAGCGCCATAAGATGGCTAGAACAAAAGTCGGCCGGTTAGCCATACACCCACAAGGCAACCGGCCAGGGCGCCAAGCTAGTCGCCCATGAGCTACCACAACACGACTCACAAAAGTGAGGCCCTCGAGCTCACCTTCTTCCTCTGCAACAAAACAATTAAGCGTAGCAGCCGAGTACAAAGATTGTCTTTGTACATAAAAGGCACGTGTGGAATAGCAAACCTATTCATAAACTACATGCAAGCTTATTTAGGTGGAGGTTGTATGTCTCATTTTGCATGAAGCCAACTTTATTTGCAATAATGTAATACATTTTAAAAGCAAGTTTACAAATTTGTTTTGTTATCAAAGTAGCGATAAGTAAAGATACATACAAGTAACCACACAGGCGACTATCCCAATAGTCACCACAACATAGCACGAATCCCGATTCGTACCACCCATCAAGTTTTAATTTAAAGGTTGTAGTCTAACTCTTGAAAGACCTTGCCAAGCGTGTCCATAACCTAGGGCGAGGCTATTCGAATAGTTTTAACCTGCGGGGTGTACCAATGTACCCACACTTGGGCCGCCTTCAAGCCACAAGCACACTCACAGAAGGTATGCAGCCTGCTAAGTCCTCTGAGACATTTCCAATCTTGTGTATTAACTACGAGCCGCTCATATGGATAGAAACCCATATGCTTACATTGCAAGCGAAGACAACAAATCCCATCACGGGTGAAGTCTTTCGGACACTGTCTCCCAACACCATCCCTCCTGCGACTCCTGCGACTGGAGCCAATACACGCCAAAGTACTAAGTCAAGAGAGGTCCCATACCCTCTAATGTGGTTAGCACGCTCAAATGCTTGGTTCGATGTAACAAGATGTTCGGTCCTTGTTGACCGGGCACCATTCGATCACACCCAAAAATCACACCATCATACCATTGTGCCCAAGTCTAAATCATTTTGTTTTCAGTTTTAGTTTTCATAAGTAGACAAGGCACAAGGTGGAAACCATAATCATAATAAGTTTTAAGTGATCAAGGTTATCGATAAGTCGATAACCGCTCATTTCTACGAAACTAAGCATGGCTAAGCAATTAATTCGCAACTACTAAGTGACAAGAGCCCATCCATGAACTCTAAATCACGACAAGTAACCTAGGCTCATGGTAGTAGAGGATAATCATTTGCTAAGGAAATGCATCTACTAGGCCAACTATTAACACAAAGTAGCAATGCATACATAGAATTTGTAATCAACATAAATACTTAAAATCTGGGATTAACATGATCAAGCGCTTGCCTTCTTGCTGTTGCTCAAAGCTGTTGTGGAGGGTCGTTCTGGGATTACATAAATGTCGAACCCTAGCGAAAGGCAAAAGAACCAAGAACAACCAATAAGACTAGCAACACTTAAACAAAGAGCAAGCAAAAATTATCCAAATGCGTGAAACTTATACACAAGGTGAAATACGAATATACCTAGACATAGAAACTGGAAAAACCTAATTTGGATTTGTGGTGCAGAAGATATTACCTAAAAACCCATTTTCGGCCATAATTAGCACTGTAGCAAAAACATTTTCTAGAAAGGTTTTGAAGCTGAAATTTTTATGGTAGCTACCTACTGGTATAGAGGTAACCCATATAAAATTTCAGGTCATTTGGAGTCAAAATGATTTAGTTATGATTTTTCTAAGATGCAAAACTAGCATAATGCACTTTCCAGAAATATAAACATGTGCAAAACCTATTTCACATTATAGTATGATAACAGAGGATTTCCTAACATCAAATTTCTATTTTTAGGATTTACTGAGGAATTACTGGTGTCTATTACATCATTAAATGAATTTTTAAGTGCTACTAATAAGGTTAAATCTACTAACATATTTTTAAGTGTTGATTTAGGCCTACCACCATTTTAGATTAAAGTTTAGTTAATAACAAATTTATCAAAGTTAAAATCATACAATTATCGGATATCTGAGAAAAGATATGCATTTTCCAAGTTTTAATACAATTTTGGAATATATAAAAATAGCGAAAAACAAGCTATAAAAGATTACAAATTTTCTACTACGAAGCAAAGCTAAAAGCATTTTTATATTAAACTTTAGTGAAATACAAATTTATTGCGATTGGTTTCATGTAAAAGGATTTATCTTGAATTAGTTATGAATTTCTAAAGTTTTGATACAATTTTCGGTTGATAAATAAATACTTACGAAATAAAAACCAACCCAACCGAAAATAAGCAGCGTGGGCGCTCGTGGGCGTTGATGCAATATCCAACGAGCCACGCGCGCGGAGAAACGGCGCACGCGCGCGATTCAACGAGCCAGCGTTGGATCAAGATCCAGCGGCTCACGAGGCGAATGCAGCGGACGGTGCGGTTGCCTTGGCGCTCACGGCCGTAGATCTCAAGATGAGCGGCGCGAGCACTTCCGTCGGAAGGTCCGATTGCACGCATGATCGAGGCGCGAGATCAAGCGATGGGCGGCCAAGAATGATGAGGCGGATGGTCGAATGCATACAAGATCTCGGCGCGGATCGCAAAATGGGCGGCGGTCCAAGATTGAAGTGCAAGCGGGAATCTTGACACGTGGGGCGCATGTCGGTGGCGAGAGTCACACATGCGAGTCTTAACACCGCGTGCACGATGCGTGGACCCACTGTCGATGACTTAAAGGAGGTTTTTAGGCGGCTAATTAATTACTAATGACCAATGATTAATGATGATTAGCACTTAATGTGTCCTAACGATTTTGAGCGATGGTGATTTTAGGGGCGAGGCCCACACGTCGATGACCCAAAAGGTAATTTCGGACACATTTATTGCTAACAATGATTAGCAATAAATAACCCAAAATCAGCCCTAATGACTTACGGTTTTGGTTTTGAGCTTATGGGCCCACTGGCGGTGTACGAGGGGTTATTCAAACGACCAATAGTGCCGACACTTTAATTAACCCATGATTAGCATTAATGATGCCTAAGCGCACGGATAAAAGCGGCGGGTGATTTAAGAAGTGGACCCACATGTCGATGAGACATTAGGCGATTAAGACACCATTAATGCTCTCGATTGGCAATCATTAAACATTAAATGTGTCCTAATTATCGGCAGCGGAGCTTCTCATCGACAAAACCCGAGTGGCTTTGCGGCTTGTCGCCGCGACTCGATCATGGCGGCGCCACAAACTATCAAAATGGGTTCGCAATAGTGTTGCGGACCCAGCGATGATGACCTCGCGGGCGGTGGAAGTGCAGGCAGCGTGGCGGAAAACAAAGAAAGAGGCGACACGGCAAAACACGAAAATAGCAAGATGCTCATTGCGGTCCAAGGAAGCGAGTGCCATGACTTCTAGGGGCTATATAGGAGCTACCTTAGCAGAGGAGCTCCAAAGATGGCGGGAAGACTTGAACACGATGAAGTCCACGGGCCGAAGAAGATGAAGTGGAAGATGAGGTTCTAAGCAAAATGAGTGGAACCAAATCACCACCACAGCTTCATTATAGCTCAAAGAGGCTCCAAAAGCAAATAATTGCAAAGGAATCACTTACTGGTGGGGAAGAAAAGGGGTGAAACCAACAAAAATCTCCAAACTTAAAATTGAGTGATTCTGTGAATGCAACCCAAAATCAAGTTAGGGAAATACAAAGGAGGTTGAGGAGTTCAAAGGGTGCAAGAAATGTTGAAGATAAACCACTGGACACCAAGGCCGCCATGGGAGCTCTACGGTCAACAATGGTGGATTGAAGGTTTGAGATGGTTTTGAGCTCAAACACAGAGTAGCTAGGTGTGGTGCAAAAGAACACCGGGAGGACCTAGAGGGCCAATTTATAGGAAAGGAATTAGGGTTTGGCGAGAACCCGAGTCCATGGTGGGCTCGGTTCATGCTCGGTTGTAAACCAAGAAAAGATGGGAGCAAGTGAGCATGGTGACAATGGAGGAGAAAGCACAGTGCGCATTAAATGCATTGCGAGAGAGCGTTGACAAAAGCAAGCGTGGAGGTGACACATCACGCCACCCCTCGTTTTCTCTCGCTCTGCCATTGCCGCGCAGCGCCGCGGAGAAGCGAGGAGGAAGAAGAGCGAGAGAAGACAAACCACGACCGTTGGATTTTAGATGGGCGGTGTGATTTAAAAGAGTTCGCCGGACGATCAGATTGCCCACGAAATGCGGGCGGTTGGATTGAGATCAACGGTCCCAATTGGCTAATGCAACCGGAGGTCGAACGACATCATCAATGCGGGCCCGCGATTGGGATCAACGGTGATATCGCCGCACGTTTTAAAGCGCGGCTCGGTGCGATTAGGTGGTTCAACCAAGTCAAATGGCTCGGACTCGAGCCCGACTCGAACAAGGAGCAGTGAAGCGGTTTTAGGTTTTAAAATATCTGAGACTTTTGAGGATTTATTTGGGGTAGCAAAATAACTCCAAAAATTCTGAAATTTTACAGGAGCTTGCTGACTGGGACATTGACCTTGTGTAAAATTTTCAGAGGTTTTTATGCATTGTAGTTTTCTCCGAAAATTCTACAAGGTACTGGTTTTAGGTTTGACTGAGAGTCAAACCGGTTTATTGCCCTCTAAAATATTCAAACAATTTCTAAAAATTGTGAAATTTTTCAGAGGGTCACATACCATCCCAAGAACTTAGGAAAAATATTCACAGGAGATGATCACAACATTTGACAAGAATGTTTTTGAAGGAACAAGATTTGGATCAAAAGACTTGTGACTTTGCATTTCCATAAGTCTTGTACAATACTTGTCCAGATTACACAAAGGAAATACATGATGTAAGAAAAAGTTTTAATTTCTACTCATTTTCTTACATTTGAAACACAAGCCCAAAATTTGGGATGTTACAAGTCTCCCCTTACAAGAATCTCGACCGAGATTAGTTTACTCGGAGAAGAAAGAAGGAAAATCTGCACGAAGCGATCTTCTCGCTCCCAAGTTGCTTCATCTTGGAATGGTTTGACCACTTTGAACCTTAAGGAACTTGATGGCACGGTTCCTTGTTCTCCGTTCAGATTCCTCAAGAATACGAACAGGATGCTCGCGGTAGGTCAAATCCTCCTGCACATCGAGAGCTTCCAACGGAGTTTCCTCAGTCGGGACACGGAGGCACTTCTTCAGGTGTGAAACATGGAACACATCATGCACACCCTCAAGTGCAGCTGGTAGCTCCAATCTGTATGCAACTGCCCCAACTCTCTCGACGATGCGGTAAGACCCAACATATTGAGGGGCCAACTTTCCCTTGATGCCAAAGCGCTGATGGCCCTTCAAGGGTGAGACTTTGAGATACACAAAGTCATTGGGCTCAAAGCTCAACTCACGGTGACGGCGATCCGCATAGCTCTTTTATGCAGGTGGGCGTGCGCAGATGCTCGCGGATCAAGCGAACACGGCTTCGGCCTCATTGATCGACTACGGGCGAAAAACGCCGCCGCCGATCTCGACCAGTTCAATGGGGTTCGCATCTCCTCCCATACAAAGCCTCAAATGGTGTCATGCCAAGGCGGCTGAAAGTTGTTGTTGTAGGAGAACTCGGCAAATGGTAGGCATTTCTCCCACTTCTTCCCATAGGAAAGAACACAAGCACGAGCATATATTCCAACACTTGGTTGACTCGCTCCGTCGACCATCGATCCGAGGATGAAAGGCATCTTGAAATGAAGCGGGTCCCCATAGCCTCTGCGCACTATGCCAAAACCGCGAGGTGAAAAGTGCACCACGATCGAAATAATCGTCTTGATACACGTGAAGACTCACAATCCTCGAGACATAAAGTTCGGCCAAAGGCCCCACACGGCCGAGTCTTGACGGAAGGAAATGTGCCACTTTAGTCAACTTTGTCGATCCACGACCCAAATAGCATCATTCCCTTTGGGCGGCGGGCAATCCGGTGATGAAGTCCATGCCAACGAATCCCACTTCCACTCGCAGCGACAAAGGCTGAAGAAGGCTGCCGGGCGATGCTCGGCCTTCACACGGCAAAGACACGTCGCACTCGGCAACGAACTTGGCAATCTCACGCTTCATTCGGGTCCACGAACCTCGATGAAGGTCACGATACATCTTGGTAGCCCGGGATGGATAGACAAAGGAGAATCATGGGCTTCGCGGAGAATCAAATTCCGCAATTCCATGACCTTAGGAACCACAAGGCGCTTGTCCAAACCACACAACGCCATGTTCATCCTCACGAAAAGCACTTGGCTATCCATCCTTGATGTTACGCGATTTGACTCACGCCAACATCATGCTGCTGCGCGACCTTGATTTGGTCCACCAAGGTTGGTTGCACAACCAATGTAGCAAGAGAACCGTGCTCGATCAAACCCAAATTGAGGCGCGGAATTACGAAATGAGGGTAGGCTGTGCTCTTGGAGCATCAACATGTTACAATACACCTTCCGTGAGTGCATCTGCAGCGACATTGGCCTTGCCGGATGGTGCTTGAATGCCCACGTCGTAGTCCTTGATCAACTCCAACCATCTTCTTTGCACGAGGTTCAGATCTGTTGGGTGAACAAGTACTTCAAGCTCTTGTGGTCGAATACACCTCACAACGGTTACCAATCGGATAATGCCGCCAAATCTTGAGTGCATGGACCACATGACCAACTCAAGTCATGAGTAGGATAGTTGAGTTCATGAGGCCTCAATTGCCGCGATGCATAGGCCACAACCTTGCCCTCCTGCATAAGAACACAACCAAGACCACGGCGAGAAGCATCACAAAAGATATCAAAACTCTTGTGAATATCGGGAGAACAAGCAGGGAAGTGAGGTCAACCGCTTCTTGAGTTCTGAAAACTCACATCACAAGCGGCGGACCACTCAAATTTCTTGTCTTTCTTAAGCAATTCGGTCATAGGCCGCAATCTTGGAGAAATTCTCGATAAAGCGGCGATAGTAGCCACCAAACCAAGAAAACTCCGCACATCGGTGACCGACTTGGCTGACCCCAAGATAGCACGTCACCGACCTTGCTAGGATCCACAGCCACACCTCCTGCTGAAAGAACATGGCCCAAGAATGCCACTTCCTTCAACCAGAACTCGCACTTGCTGAATTTGGCATACAGCTGGTGCTCACGCAGCTTGCCCAATACAAGCTTAAGATGCTCAACATGCTCTCCTTCACTCTTGGAGTAGATAAGGATATCATCGATGAATACCACCACAAACCTATCCAAATACTCCATGAATACCGAGTTCATAAGATTCATGAATAAAGCAGGAGCATTAGTCAAACCAAAAGACATGACGGTGTACTCGTAAAGGCCATAACGAGTAGCAAAAGCCGTCTAGGAATATCCTCGGCCCTGATCCTGACTTGATGATAGCCCAGCCTCAAGTCAATCTTGGAGAAGACTCGTGCTCCGGTCAACTGATCGAAAAGATCATCAATACGGGGCAAAGGATACTTGTTCTTTACCGTCACCTCATTAAGCGGACGGTAATCAACGCACATGCACAAGGTCTTGTCCTTCTTCTTCACAAAGATAACTGGACAACCCCAAGGAGATGAGCTAGGACGGATAAAACCCTTCTCTTGCAGCTCACCCGGTTGCTTCTTGACTCCTCCAACTCATTAGGAGGCATGCGTCGGCCTCTTAGAAATAGGGCGATGCAGGGCGCAACTCGATCACAAACTCGGATCTCGAGCAGGAGGCATCGGGCAAGTCTTCGGAAAGACATCGCGAAGTCGCACCACGATGGGGGCGTCGTGAATCTCCAATCTTGGCTTTGCTTCAAGGACATAAAGATGGGGCTCTACATGGCGTGGCGAAAACCCAACTGTTCACCCGAAGGGCTGGTGAGGTAGACAATCTTCACACTGTCGATTTGTCCCAAGTGTTGGGACAACCAATCCATGCCAACAATCACATCCGAGCGCCGAGTCGAGCGGGATAAGATTCGCCAAAATCCCACTCCTTCAATGTGGATAGGAACATCCGGCATACTCGGTCGACTCTCATTTCCGAACCGGAGAGCGAATCGTGATGGAATCCCGGAGGAACAGAGTGAAGCCCACAATCAACGACAAAAGACCTCGAAATAAAAGAATGCGAGGCCCAGTCAAATAAAGCGTAGCGGGGCGCAAATTAACAAGGCGTACCCAACACCACGTCGGGTGCCTCCTGTGCCTCCTCGGTAGAGATGTGATTGACTCGGCGGTCCCCAAGCCCGGGTCTTACGGTGGGTGGGTGACCACTCCCTGCCCGTCCTCCATTAGGGCGAGGGCGCTCCGATCTTCTTAGGACAACTACTCGCGTAGTGGCCCTTGTTGTGGCGATGAAAGCGGTGGCGTCGGTCGCGGGGTTGCGAGAACACCTGCTGGCTGGGTCGCAGTGCCGCGGCGAGTCACGGCTGCGGAGGGCGTGGAGGCGGTGCTGAAGGCCTCGGCGGTGGTGAAGCCAAAGAACGGGCCACCGGTGCGAGGCCCAACTCGGGGGCGAGCGAGGCGGCTGCGCGGCCGTGGGCCTCCCACTTGCGCTTGCGGGACTCGCCAGGCGCTCTCGCCTTGTGCTCGGCGATGATGGCCTTGTCCACCAAGGTGCGGAAGTCGAAATCCACAATAGAGAGCTTGTCTGAAGCTCCTCGAACAAACCCTCCATGAACTTCTCTGCTTGGCCTCATCGGTGGCCACCTCGGCGAGGCGTACCTTGCCGGATGGTTGAACTCATGGAGGTACTCGATCCACGATTTGCGCCCTGTTTGGCGCAAGGAACTCCTTCTTCTTGACTTCATCGGGCTGCGAGGACATGGGCCCGACGAAAAGTGGCGGAACTCCTCCCACGAGACCACGTGTCCGCGGGCTGCATGGCGAGAAATTCTCCCACCATGAGAGTGCGCACCCTCCGGTGATGGGATGCGAAAAGTGCGCTCTGCTCGACGAGCAACGTTGAGCTTCCGCTCAATCGACGCAGCCGATCGTCTGCGTCCAAGGATCTCGGATCGGGAGAAGGTAGGAGGCGAGTGCGGAGGAACTCCGCAAGTCCCCACGAGGCGGTGACCACCTCCGGATCGAGGCACGAGAGGAGTGGAGGTGTTCCTTGCGATAACCTCCAACACCCTACGGTCCTCCGACGATTGCGTTCGATCTGCATGAGGACTTCCGCCATGGTCGGAGGAGGAAGCTCCTCATCGGGACTACGGTGATTCCGCCGCTCGGTCCCGCCACCATCTGTTTCACTAAGAGGAGTTTGGTACAAGCCAAAGAAATCCAAACTCAATAAAAGGGCTCGGGAATAACCACCAAGAGCACAGGACCAAAATTCACCAAATCGACTTCACAAGCGACTAACCCGTATGGAAGAGCGAGTAATCGTGTGAGGAAACCCAAAATTTTCAGAACTAAATTCTAGCTCAAAACAGTCCAAAAATCAAGGTATAACCACCTGATAGAGTATAGGCATTTAGCTAATTTCATATCACTTCTTACCCTTTTATTCCCACAAGTTTTAGTTGAATTTACCTCTCATTTCCTACCTTAATTTCTAATCACTAGCTAGCTGTCCAAATTCCTTTCTCCAAGCTCTCATGTTTCTCCCAAAACCAAGTTAATCGATAGAGACTAATTTTTGAAAGGAAGAGAGGAACACTTTTTCAAACTTAAGTGAGGGTAAGGTGAGATGAGCAAGCTAAGATAGGTAAGGAGCAAAATTAGAGGACTTACTTAAGTTTTACAAACCTTTTGAAAGTAAGTTTTCAAAATATTCTAGAGGAGACCAAGCTAGGGGTTTCTACGGTCAGTATGGCTCTGATACCAACTTTGTGAGGACCCAGAATATTTAACTAGTAACACTTAACCTCCAAATGGTTCTGGCATTACTAATTAAACATTCTAAGCCTCGATGGACATATGCTTCCCAGAATTGCAGCATATGCACATCATCACAAAATTACACATCAATTCCATACACCTACATCACTAGGTTTAACAACGACATACATAAAGTAAAGTTATTACAAAAGAGCCGACCGGCCAAATAGAGCAATATACAAGAATGACAGCGGAAGCAAAAGCGCCATAAGATGGCTAGAACAAAGTCGACCAGGTTAGCCATACACCCACAAGGCAACCGACCGGGCCGCCAAAGCTAGTCGCCCATAGCTACCACAACACGACTCACAAAAGTGAGGCCCCTCGAGCTCACCTTCTTCCTCTGCAACAAAACAATTAAGCGTAGCAACTGAGTACAAAGATTGTCTTTGTACCCAAGATCGACGTGTGGAATAGCAAACCTATTCATAAACTACATGCAAGCTTATTTAGGTGGAGGTTGTATGTCTTATTTTGCATGAAGCCAACTTTATTTGCAATAATGTAATATATTTCAAAAGCAAGTTTACAAATCTGTTTTGTTATCAAAGTAACTGATAAGTAAAGGTACATACAAGTAACCACACAGGCGACTATCCCAATAGTCACCACAACATAGCACGAATCCCGATTCGTACCACCCATCAAGTTTTAATTTAAAAGGTTGTAGTCTAACTCTTGAAAGACCTTGCCAAGCGTGTCCATAACCGAGGGCGAGGCTATTCGAATAGTTTTAACCTGCGGGTGTACCAATGTACCCACACTTGGACCGCCTTCAAGCCACAAGCACACTCACAAGGTATGCCGCACCCGCTAAGTCCTCTGAGACATTTTCAATCTTGTGTATTAACTACGAGCCGCTCATATGGATAGAAACCCATATGCTTACATTGCAAGCGAAAGACAACAAATCCCATCACGGGTGAAGTCTTTCGACACACTGTCTCCCAACACCATCCCTCCTGCGACTCCTGCGACTCGGAGCCAATACAAGCCAAAGTACTAAGTCAAGAGGGTCCCATACCCTCTAATGTGGTTATGCGCTCAAATGCTTGGTTCGAGTGTAACAAGATGTTCGGTCCTTGTTGACCGGGCACCATTCGATCACACCCAAAAATCACACCATCATACCATTGTGCCCAAGTCTAAATCATTTTGTTTTGAGTTTTGTTTTCATAAGTAGACAAGCCACAAGGTGGAAACCATAATCATAATAAGTTTTAAGTGATCAAGGTTATCGATAAGTCGATAACCGCCCATTTCTACTGAAACTAAGCATGACTAAGCAATTAATTCGCAACTACTAAGTGACAAGAGCCCATCCATGAACTCTAAATCACGACAAGTAACCTAGGCTCATGGTGGTAGAGGATAATCATTTGCTAAGGAAATGCATCTACTAGGCCAACTATTAACACAAAGTAGCAATGCATACATAGAATTTGTAATCAACATAAATACTTAAAATCTTGGGATTAACATGATCAAGCGCTTGCCTTCTTGTTGTTGCTCAAACTGTTGTGGAGGGTCGTTCTCGGGATTACCGCAAATGTCGAACCCTAAGCGAAAGGCAAAAGAACCAAGAACAACCAATAAGACTAGCAACACTTAAACAAAGAGCAAGCAAAAATTATCCAAATGCGTGAAACTTATACACAAGGTGAAATACGAATATACCTAGACATAGAAACTGGAAAAACCTAATTTGGATTTGTGGTGCAAAGATATTACCTAAAAACCCATTTTCTACCATAATTAGCACTGTAGCAAAAACATTTTCTAGAAAGATTTTGAAGCTGAAATTTTTATGGTAGCTACCTACTGGTATAGAGGTAACCTATATAAAATTTCAGGTCATTTGGAGTTAAAATGATTTAGTTATGATTTTCTAAGATGCAAAACTAGCATAATGCACTTTCGAGAAATATAAACATGTGCAAAACCTATTTCACATTATAGTATGATAACAGAGGATTTCTAACATCAAATTTCTATTTTTAGGATTTACAGGAATTACTGGTGTCTATTACATCATTAAATGAATTTTTAAGTGCTACTAATAAGGTTAAATCTACTAACATATTTTTAAGTGCTGATTTAGGCCTACCACCATTTTTAGATTAAAGTTTAGTTAATAACAAATTTATCAAAGTTAAAATCATACAATTATCGGATATACTGAGAAAAGATATGCATTTTCCAAGTTTTAATACAATTCGAATATATAAAAATAGAAGAAAACAAGCTATAAAAGATTACAAATTTTCTACTACGAAGCAAAGCTAAAAGCATTTTTATATTAAACTTTAGTGAAATACAAATTTATTGCGATTGGTTTCATGTAAAAGGATTTATCTTGAATTAGTTATGAATTTCTAAAGTTTTGATACAATTTTGGTTGATAAATAAATACTTACGAAATAAAAACCAACCCAACCGAAAATAAGCAGCGTGGGCGCGCGTGGGCGTTGATGCAATATCCAACGAGCCACACGCGACGGAGAAACGGCGCGCGCGCGATTCAACGAGCCCAGCGTTGGATCAAGATCCAGCGGCTCACGAGGACGAATGCAACGGGCGGTGCGGTTGCCTTGGCGCTCACGGCCGTAGATCTCAAGATGAGCGGCACGGAGAGCACTTCCGTCGGAAGGTCCGATTACGCATGATCCGGCGCGAGATCAAGCGATGGGCGGCCAAGAATGATGAGGGCCGGATAGTCCGAATGCATACAAGATCGGGGCGCGGATCGCAAAATGGACGGCGGTCCAAGATTGAAGTGCAAACAGAAATACTGACACGTGGGGCCGCATGTCAGTGGCTGAGAGTCACACATGCGAGTCTTAACACACGTGCACAGTGCACGTGGACCCACCTGTCAGTGACTTAAAGGAGGTTTTTAGGCGGCTAATTAATTACTAATGACCAATGATTAATGATGATTAGCACTTAATGTGTCCTAACGATTTTGAACAGTGGTGATTTTAGGGACTGAGGGCCCACACGTCAGTGACCCAAAAAGGTAATTTCGGACACATTTATTGCTAACAATGATTAGCAATAAATAACCCAAAATCAGCCCTAATGACTTCTGGTTTTCGGTTTTGAGCTTATGGGCCCACTGGCGGTGCACGAGGGGTTATTTCAACGACCAATAGTGCGACACTTTAATTAACCCATGATTAGCATTAATGATGCCTAAGCGCGCGGATAAAAGCGGGGGTGATTTAAGAAATGGACCCACATGTTAGTGAGACATTAGGCGATTAAGACACCATTAATGCTCTCGATTGGCAATCATTAAACATTAAATGTGTCCTAATTATCGGCGAAAATGGAGCTTCTCAAGCGACAAAACCGAGTGGCTTTGCCGGCTTGTCGCGGCGACTCGGTCGTGGCGGCGCCACAAACTATCAAAATGGGTTCGCAATAGTGTTGCGGACCCAGCGATGATGACCTCGCCGGCGGTGGAAGTGCAGGCAGCCGAGCCGGAAAACAAAGAAAGAGGCCGACACGGCAAAACACGAAAATAGCAAGATGCTCCGCTGCGGTCCAAGGAAGCGAGTGCCACGACTTCTAGGGGCTATATAGAGCTACCTTAGCCGAGGAGCTCCAAAGATGGCGGGAAGACTTGAACACGATGAAGTCCACCGGGCCGAAGAAGATGAAGTGGAAGATGAGGTTACGAGCAAAATGAGTGGAACCAAATCACCACCACAGCTTCATTATAGCTCAAAGAGGCTCCAAAAGCAAATAATTGCAAAAGGAATCACTTACGAGTTTGGGAAGAAAGGGGTGAAACCAACGAAAATCTCCAAACTTAAAATTGAGTGATTCTGTGAATGCAACCCAAAATCAAGTTAGGGAAATACAAAGGAGGTTGAGGAGTTCAAAAGGGTGCAAGAAATGTTGAAGATAAACCACTTTGGACACCAAGGCCGCCATGGGAGCTCTACGGTCAACAATGGTGGATTGAAGGTTTGAGATGGTTTTGAGCTCAAACACAGAGTAGCTAGGTGTGGTGCAAAAGAACACCGGGAGGACCTAGAGGCCAATTTATAGGAAAGGAATTAGGGTTTCGGCGAGAACCCGAGTCCATGGTGGGCTCGGTTCATGCTCGGTTGTAAACCAAGAAAAGATGGGAGCAAGTGAGCATGGTGACAATGGAGGAGAAAGCACAGTGCGCATTAAATGCTTTGCGAGAGAGCGTTGACAAAAGCAAGCGTGGAGGTGACACATCACGCCACCCCTCGTTTTCTCTCTCTCGCCATTGCCGCCGCCGCGGAGAAGCCGAGGAGGAAGAAGAACAGAGAAGACAAACCACGACCGTTGGATTTTAGATGGGCGGTGTGATTTAAAAGAGTTCGCGGACGATCCGATTTCCACAAATGCGGGCGGTTGGATTGAGATCCAACGGTCCCAATTGGCTAATGCAACGGAGGTCGAACGACATCATCAATGCGGCCACGCGATTGGGATCCAACGGTGATATCGCACGCACGTTTTAAAACGCGGCTTGGTGCGATTAGGTGGTTCAACCAAGTCAAATGGCTCGGACTCGAGCCCGACTCGAACAAGGAGCAGTGAAACTGGTTTTAGGTTTTAAAATATGCTGAGACTTTTGAGGATTTATTTGGGGTAGCAAAATAACTCCAAAAATTCTGAAATTTTACAGGAGCTTGCTGACTGGGACACTGACCTTGTGTAAAATTTTCAGAGGTTTTTATGCATCGTAGTTTTCTCCGAAAATTCTACGAGTACTGGTTTTAGGTTTGATGAGAGTCAAACCGGTTTGACTGCCCTCTAAAATATTCAAACAATTTCTAAAAATTGTGAAATTTTTCAGAGGGTCACATACCATCCCAAGAACTTAGGAAAAATATTCCCGGAGATGATCACAACATTTGACAAGAATGTTTTTGAAGGAACAAGATTTGGATCAAAAGACTTGTGACTTTGCATTTCCATAAGTCTTGTACAATACTTGTCCAGTACACAAAGGAAATACATGATGTAAGAAAAAGTTTTAATTTCTACTCATTTTCTTACATTTGAAACACAAGCCCAAAATTTGGGGTGTTACAACCCAAGAGGGTGAACTTTGCAAAAAAGACCACGAAAGGTCCTGAGGGGAAGATCCTAAGAACAAGAGGTCAAAGGCGCGACGAAGCAGGGCTGTCCGATTTGAATCGGGCAGTCCAAAAGGAAAGGAACGTTCGGACCACCCGAACGCCAAACTAGATCGGGCCGTCTGATTTCAATCGGACGGTCCACAAGGATTTGGATGATCGGACCGCTCCGAACGCGCCACTAAGATCGGACCATCCATTAAGGTCCAATGGCTGAAAAAAGGAGGGGTTGGGGTCCTGAGGAGGTCCAGGGGTGGTCCTAAGTGGTCCAGACTAAGCAACGTAGGTGCTCCAAAGGACGAGGTCCAAGGGAGGACGTTAAGGGAGGTCCTGGACGGTCAGATCAAAACCAAGCGAGGTCTGAACCTAAGGGAGGTCCAAACACAACAGTGGTGGTCTGAACCTAAGGAAGGTCCAAACACAAAGGGAGGTTTGATCCTAAGGGAGGTCCAAACACAAAAGGGGTTGTCTGAACCTAAGGGAAGTCCAAACACAAAAGGGAGGTCTGAACCTAAGGGAGGTCCAAACAGAAAAGGGGTGGTCTGAACCTAAGGGAGGTCCAACCACAAAAGGGGTGGTCTGAAGAAGGAAAACTAGGCCGAGAGATACGTTGGGCTTAACAGAGAAGGGAAACTGGAAACCAAATAACTCCAACAACTCAAGATCAACCCGAAAGAGTTAATTGGAGTTCAGTTTATTCAAGTTAAATATCCAAAATTCCTAGTTAAGCTTGAGCAAATTACAGAACCGAATGGTTATTTTTTAGTTTTGAAATTTTTTCAAAAAGACTTCGAAAATTGGTATGTTGCAAACGTACACCCCTTAAAGGGAATCTTGACCCTGAGATTCAGGCTGGCTAGAGAATAGGTGGGGGAACTCGGCCTTGAGGTCCTCTTCACGCTCCCAAGTTGCTTCTTCTTTGGAATGGTTGCTCCATTGGACTTTGCAAAACCTGAGGATCTTGCTTGTCCCACGCTCGGATACTTCCAGAATCTTGATGGGGTGCTCTTTATAGGAGAGGTCTTCTTGGAGGTCCACGGCTTCTAGAGGCATTTGCTCTTCTGGCACACACAAACACTTCTTCAACTGAGACACGTGGAAGACATCATGCACACTGGACAACTGAGGTGGGAGTTCCAATTGGTAGGCAACTTCTCCTCTTCTGGCTAAAATTGGAAAAGGCCTAATGTACCTTGGGGCAAGCTTGCCACTAACTCAAACAAAGACAACCCTTTGAGAGGTGACACCTTTAGGTACACATGGTCTCCTGGAGCAAAGGTTAAGTCTCGACGACGATTCTCCGCATATCTCTTTTGCCTGGTCTAGGAAGTCTTTAGTTTTTGCCTTATTGATCTCACTTGACTTTCAGCTTCTTTGAGGAGGTCTGGTCTGAGCACTTGACCTTCACCAACTTCTGTCCAGTACAAAGGTGTTCTACACTTCCTTCCAAAAAGAGCTTCAAAAGGGGACATCTGAAAGTGTGATCGATAGCTTGTCGGGACTCAAAAATGCAATTCTGGACCCTCTGTGTATACTGCACTAGTCCAGGATCACGCTAGTGCACACAGTGCCAACATCGATGAAATATCATTTTCATATACAGAGATGACTAATAAATAGGCAATAACAATAAATATCAGAGTAAAAATCTTAAGGTCAAACCTTACAATTAATGCCTTAGAAGGCGAATAACTCAATGAAGCTGCAGTGGAACGTAACGGAATAACATCAGTGAAGCCCATCCATATGCCCACAGGCAATCGGCTGGGGTGCGTGACCTAGTTCTCCACCTTCCTTGAAGTAGACCTTGTTGATCGACGATTCCTCCACTTCTGTAGATTTGGGCGCAAGTTTTACAACAAGCGTGAGTACACAATCTGCACTGCAAGTCATACCACAGAATGCAATTTATAGATGATGACTTATTCCAAAGGAATGACTTCTGTGGTTATTTTGCAGAAATACAACATTTGCAAAGTATTTAGTCCCAAAAGCATTTAAATAAATACTTCAAGTAAATGAAGTAGTTTGAAACAAAGTATTTTGAAAACTGGGATTCAACATAATCAAAGGTATAACTTGCCTTGCTATAGCAATGATGATCTTATTTAATCTTCAATCTTCTACTTGCTTGACCTTCAGCTCCTTCAAACGATTCCGAGACTTCGACGTCTAACGAGAAAGAATGCGCAAAACAAACAAAATTCAGAAAGACAAATAAAATAAACTCCAAACTGAAATTGAATGGTACTGGAAGGTAGATAATGAATTTAGAAACTTGAATAGGCTCAATCGGAATTCGGATGAAGAAGATATGGCTCTCGGAAGATTGAAATTCACACGAAATGATGAAAAGTTCTATGGAATATTATCAAAATATTCTATTCCGAAAATATTAGAAATTATCTGAGTGTATGTCATGTGGGACCGACTGGTATTTATGGATTTTCAGAATTAAAATAATTCCAGAAATAGGTAGAGAGGGTGACAAGTGGGACCAATAAGATAAAGGACTTTTCAAAAATTAAATTAATTCCTGAAAATAGAATTTGGGGTTGACATGTAGACCATTAGTCTATGGACCAGGTCCACAGAGATATGCTAGTCCACGGTGGACCAAGCCCATGAAGGAGGGTTGACCAAAAGTTGACTTACATGCGGGACCTGCGAGTAAGAGAGAGATAATCTTGTATTTTTAATTAGAAGGATGACATGTGGGGTCAACATGTCAGTGAGAGGAGAATTGGATGTATGGCTTGGATTGATTGAATGACAAGAAGACCATACATCAAGGAGAGAAAAGAATTAACATAGAGAAAACATGTGTGTTTTGGCGCACATACATACTGACAATGCTTATTGCTTGCATAGTCCCGAGAAGCACAGAGGAAAAGATATCTACCTTGGGCCCACATGGAAGAGAGGAAGAAAGAAGAGTCATAGAGAACAATCCATGTAGAGAGCATAGAACCAAAAATCAACAGACAACGAACAGAGAAGGTGCGGCTCCTCATGACATAGTGGTATGAATTTTGGCACTGAGATGGAAAGCAAGAATTAGAGAAAAGAATTAATAAAGGGGGATTAACACAAGGGATTGATGATGCCTGACCACACATCATGATGTGAAAGAAAACAAGAAAGGAATCCAGAGAAGGAACCAAACTGGGCACTCACGTACCGGACCAGACATGAATAGTAAACAGAAGTTAAGCTGATTCTTGCGCAAGGTGGTGACGACGAACGGAGGCATACCAATGGTGGCGAAGGGGCAAAACGGAAAGGAAACAGCGAGGCGGACGTGACGACATGGTCCACTTCGGGAGACATTCTACAAAAAAGGGAGGTGAGCACGGCGTAGAACGCGGCGACACGAACTCAACGGTGGTGGAGTTGAAGGCAGGGGATCAACGGTTGCGAGTAATTGGCCGGAGAAGGGAGACGGGCAAGGGGAGAGAGAACACTCGATTCTCGGCACACGGTGGATGAAACTTGAATCTAAAAGATGAGAAAAATAGGTATCGACGAGGGGCACGAGATGACGCTATCGAATTTTGGAAAAACTCACTGAGGAAGCAAGGAACGCGATGAACACGTTTCGGCTTTATGGTATGACATGGCCGATGGTGCTCCGGCGATCTTTAGGCGAAGGGGATGGAACAATGACGTAGAGCACGACGTCACGAAGCCAACGCCGCTAACTGTTCGGCCGGAGGACGTCGGATGAAGGAGCAACTCGCTGGAGAAGACCTTTGGTTGGAGCTCATTTTTTGGAGATTGCGATGAAAATAGATCGATTTGGAGGAAACCAATTTGAGAGATTGGAAGAAGAGATCAAGACGGACGTTTGGACGCGAACGGTTCGCTTTTATGATTTTGGGAAGGTTTGGGTTTGCTGCTCGCATATGAACAGTAAATCATGATTTACTGTAGCACATGGCAGGAGAGAGAAAATGATGGATTTTCGGAATTAAAATAAAAGGCCGAAAATCAAAGAGACCAAATAAATAACAAACAAATCCGAAAAAATATCAGAAAATACCCAAAAATTCCTTGAAACACAAGGAAGCCAAATAACACAGGTTTTTATTTAATTAATGTCTAAATTAGTCAAATTAAATATTTTTAATTTAGAAAAATTCCCAATTAAGCTTTATTAATTCAAATAAAATTGGTGAAATTTTTCAGGGACCTAAACTACTCAAAAGATTTTTGAAAAGCCAAATTTTAGAACGTTACAAACCTCCCCCCTTAAAGGAATCTCGTCCCCGAGATTTAGGCTGGCTATAGAATAGAATAAGGAACTTAGTCTTGGGTTCACTTCTTGTTTTCAAATTGCTTTGACTTTGACAGAATTGCTCTTCTGAACACTTACAGAACAAACACCTTGCTTCTTGCTAAACTTCTCGCTTCACTGAAAACTTGACAGACTAGCTCTTGGCTGGAAGGCATCTTGAAACTCGATTGCTTCTAATGGGGCTGCTTGATCGGTGCTTGAAGGCACTTCTGGAGTAGAGGAAATCTTGCTACCGACTGGCAACTCGGGTTGGCAAACTATTTCTTCTTTCGCGCTTCGGAATCTGAACTAACTGACACATTTCTGTCACCTCTATCATACAATTCTTAGCATAGAACTTCAATGGTATTCTAAAGATAGGCATGGTTGCGAAGGTGATAATCAGATAATCTGTAGCCTTTACGCTTGAACTAAGGTACTTACAATCCTTTAGGATTTAAGACATTTGGCCTTTCTTCATAATCAATGCAAAATCCACATACTTTGTGATTTGCTCTGCTCCTAGCTAAGCGATGACTTACACGATTAACCATTACGAACTTCAGAGAGTGCGTGACAACTACGACTTGCTCACATCTAGGTTGTAGGAAGATTCTATACACAACACTTACTTGCTTGACATGGTACTACTAGTTAAGGAACAACTCATATTTTATTTATTTTATTTTTTTCTGTCTATCGATTCAAGGCGATACACAATACTGAACATGAAACGAGCACCCAAGGCTTCATACCCACGCTATCGCTAACACGAGGTAAACTGGAATCCTTGGTCTGACGCTAACTTCTCTAACACATAGTGCAAGTTGACCGTCTATCGATCTAACATTATACCAATTCTGGCGAATACCATCTCTGTCGTTTACAACCTCTGTCGTATACCACTCTGCTAGACGTATCAACAATCACCCTTCAAGAAATTATATCCCGATTGGGTCCTGGGATATCCCATATCTGAGTTCTCAGGGATAGAAGTACTCTGACTGGCCTCCAACATTTTGGCTGACTTTCTGACATACCAAACACGTGGTAACCCATTCTGCAATATTTTGCTTTATTTTGGATCATTACAATTCAACTTTGAGATCTTTGTACACCTTGGTACTTTTAGGAAAAATGGAATGCTTGCACTCAAATGTTGGTTTGAGCATCAACTACTTGAGTTTCTTCTCATCAGATACACAACTATGTTAATTGATTCGTGGATCATTCTATTCACCTTCAGCGGGTTCTCACGCTTTCCCTTGCTTTAAGGGGAGCTGATTTCCTTGACAACACTGCTTGGTCAAGTCTGATTTTCTAGCACTGGTTTGGACTCTGAGGTTCAACAGATATCCTTGCAACTAACTTAAGATCCAACTTCAAAATTTCACAGGTAACCTTGGCTGACTAATCAATAGATCCTTGCAGTAGCTCTTCTGATTCGAAACATCTGACACTGCACTGATCTGTTATGTGGGAATGGATTTCAACCTCATGGATCTCAATCCAATAACCATCTTTGTTGCTCCACGGTAGCAACTTCGAATTATGACTAAGATAATTCACTGCCTGAAACTTTAGTTATTAGGCAGTGCTGGCGAAACTTCTTAACACACAAATTATTGGATGTTCCGTGATAAAAGCTATCAAGGTTCTTTCTGGTATCTAGCAATACGAATATTGAAGTTGTGATGATTAATCTCTTCTAAAATTCTTACAAACTCAGTTCACTTCTAGCGGTCTGGGCGAACTTCTCTTCTTACATCCCTGAAGGAATAGCGACGCAACTCAATAACTCACGCAGCCACGCGGCTAGTGACGTGACTCATCCGGCGGGGCGCCGCGGCGACGGATCCGACGGGGCGTCGCGGCGAGGGTGCACGGGGCGGCGGATCCAACGGGGCGCGGCGGAGAGGGCGCATGGGGTGGTAGATCTGGAGGGGAGCCGCGGCAGGGCGCACGGGGCGGCGGATCCAGCGGTGGTGCGGAGAATATGGTGAGGCTCTCCGTAGGCGGCGGGAAAGAGTCACAGTTGGCGGTTGGTGGCGATGAGCAACGGCTTCCGTGCGACGGTGTCGAACCTGGGAGCGAAGGATCCCGAATTCTCTGTGTTCAAACACCGGTCCAGGATTTCCAGTGTACATAGTCTCACAAAAAGGATATCACATTCATATCACGAAATCGTAAATGACATTGAGTAAATAATTGTTTAATACAAATGAGTCTGAACAACAATATCAAATAACAAATGATAAACACAGCGGAAACATATAATAGAGGTGAGCCACACGATGCGCCACAGGCAATCGTCTGGGTCAAAAGGCCTACTTGTCTGGATCCTCACCGTCGAGGAAGAAGTCTTCTCCTGAATAAGATTTATTCAGCAAGGATGAGCACAACTTCCGTGCTCGCAAGTTATACCAAATATTGAATTAAAATGCATGCATAATGTAACAAGTGAGTATGGTAGGGGTTGTTTTGCTTAAACAACATTTTCAGTGTAAATAGTCATAGTAATTTCTAAGACAGTTTTATACTAAGAGTAAAATCATATTTTAAAATGACAATATTGCAATGTGGATAACCTCCAATGATTTAGTGAAGGATCCTCCTAACACTTGGCTTCCCGCCTAATTTTCATAAGGATTAACCATCCTCGGCATTTAATAAAGCATTTAAAACCAAAATCAATTCTAACTTTAAGTGGCCTTGCTAGCATGTCCATGACCACGAGGCGGCTATTCGAATAGTTTCTACTCGCAGAGTTGGTACAACATTACCCACACGAGGTGACATGCTCGTTATGTCGGCCAATTCACGCCCGTAGGCGTGTGGTGAGCAATTACCATGAGGCCTTTACAATGTTCGCCTAGTGTATTCATGCCCGCTGGGTTTCGCCTTTGGACTAACCGTCCTCCGAAAGCCCTCTTGCGCCAAGTGGGAATGAAACGTCTAACCGACACCCACATAATCACATGACATAAATACACTAGAACATCACAAATTAATTAGCCAAATCCTGCCCATACAGGACATGTGGTAGTACGATATGATATAGCAATAAGCGGCTCAAAGACCAGTCCTCAATTGACTTGGACGTCATTCCTACAAACCATGGGCTTTAATCTTAACGAGATCAATTCCGTGCATAAACCTGCACCCACCATTCCGACCATTTGGCCCAAGTCCAAACCCATTTTTGATTTTATTTTGAATAAAACTCTATTTATAAACCCATGTGGTAAGACAATACCACAATATCAAGTTCAAAACAAATTTGTAAGAAATTTGGTGAAAACCCTCCCAAATTCTCGTAAGTGTGAACTAAGCTCGCTAAGCATATGTTTAATATTTTGCCTATGGTGTCAAGGTAGTCGATACAATATTCAAATTGGCCATACAAATAAACATGGGGTAACTATACATAAAACAGGATATTAAAGTATTTATACAAATATATATATGCAGTAAAGAATTTAAAAACTGAAAATAACTTAAAATACTGGGGGCAATATGGTCAATGGTGTAACTTGCCTTCGTTGATGTCTTGGAATTCTAGGTCTTCTGATTGGTCGAACTCTCCGGAGTCGTCAAAGTCTAAACGCGAAAATACGACAAATTCAATATTCAAATTCAAATAAATTCAAAACATAGATCAAAATAACTCCAAATTGAAATATTTTGGTTTAGTTAGCTAGATTATAATTTTATATAAATTTTGCAATTTGAATCACCCAATTTGGAGTTCATATGCAAAAGTTATGAATTTTAGAAGTTTTAAACCTAAATCTGAAATTTAATTGAATTTCCCGAATTATTTTTCTACTGAAAAATCTATTTATTGCGCAATGCTGACGCCAGCAACAGAATTTCAGAATTTAAAAGATTTAAAACAAATTCTGACAATGGGCCCCACGTGTCATAGACACGGTCCTTGTGGACTAAGCCCACGGGACTTAGGCTCGGAAGGTTTGCGCTGAGATGGCGCCACGTCAGATCCACGTCGGATCTGACGCTTAGGTGGCGTACACGGTGGCGCTTGCGTGGCAAAGCCAAGGTGGTAGAGCCGGCGCCGGCGTCGGGACCGAGGGTCGCCGGCGCTGTACTGCGTGCCGATGTTCGGCGAGGGCACTGGAAGAGAGAGGAGAGGGTGGCGATCACGATGCTCACCACAGCGACGGGAAAGGTTGAGGCGGTGGCCGTCGGCGAGGACAAAGGCGGTGGCGACGTCGGTCTTGCGGCGGCGGCGAGATCCAGCGGCGCTCCGGGGAAGGCGACGCGAGCACCGGGTGCGCGAGGTCGCGGCGAAGATGACGGTGGTGTCGGCGAGGCGAGGACGTCGTCGGGGGCGCTGGAATCAGAGAAGAAAGCGGTCGCGGCGGAGAAGCTTCCACGGGCGATTCTGGCGACGCTGGGGCTTGTGAGGAGGAGTGAGTGAGGGGAAAAGGTGGAGGAGGAGAAGGGGCTCGCGTGGCTTCCTTTTATAGGGTGAGGGAAGGCTTGGAGCGGCGGCGACGTGGGAGGCGTGTGGCGGCGGTTTCGTGAGGTCGTGGTGCGCGTGCAGAGAAAGTGGGGGAAAGGGTGGAGATCGTGTGCGGCGACGAGCGCGAGTCGTGCGCGACGACGCAGTGGAATCGGGGCAGTTGGAGGCGCCCGTTTTCAAGCTTGACGCGGGCTTGTCAATGGCGGTTGCGCGCTGGAGAAGAACGCGGCGAGGAAGACGACGACGCGGAGCTGTTGGATGCTGATCTGACGGTGCAGATGGGAAGGAGAGAGAGAGAGCGGTGCGGGATGTTTGATGGCCGTTCGATCGAAATTGAATGGTTCACAAAGATGGGATAAACGGAGTTATGAAGGTTAGGGAAATCTGGGCCGTTCATCTTGGATCTGACGACTCATGATAACTGATACATTCGGACCTCCCGAATGAGTATTACGATTTGGCCGTTGACCTGAGATCTAACGGCCGAGAGGAAGAGAGATTGAGAGAGAGATGCCTGGGTGATTGGTAGCCGTCCGATTTAAATCGGACGGTGGGAGAGAGAGGGAGGGAGAGAGAGCGCGGGGCGGGCTGACTGGGCCGACGCGGAAGGAGATTTGGGGCGGGACCTCTGGGTTTCGGCCCAAACAGGGTTTTTGATTTTCTTTTCATTTTTCATTTGTTTTAATTCTGTTAATTCCAAAAGCTTTAGAAAAATAGCAAAATAATTCCAAAAATTATGGGAAAATTCACAGAAATTTCTTTATTTGTTTTGGATTTAATAAAATTATTTCCAACTTTGAGTTAGCTTTTAATTCTGCAAATAAATTTGTTTTGACTTTAAAATAATTATAAAAGCTTTTAAAAATCCCAAAAATTCCACAAAGATACATAAATTTTAATTTTTACTGAAATTTGAAAATTGAGTTATTCTGAGGGCGAGAGTCGCCACTATCGCCACTATCCAAGAAGTTTGCATCCTCCTTCTCTCTTGCAGTTCTTGATTCTTCTTTTGCTAGTTTTTTCCTAATTTGTTGATGCCGTTTTCATCGGTTGAAATGGCCTCTCCTAATATCTTGCCAGCAATCCCTGATTTAGATTCTTTGAGATGCTCAGGACAATTTGTTGTAGCTTTGTGGATTACTCTATCGACAGAGAAGGATAGCTGCACTAATCTTTCAAGGCAACTTATGGAAGACAATGCTGCATCAATATTACCCTGAGACCTCATCCAAGAAGTGTGTCTCCTCTCCCCCCCTCTTGCATCATCTGATTCGACATTTGTTAGTTTTTTTCTAATTTGTTGTTGCCGCGTGCAAATCCAGGAGGGATCAGAAGAGGAAGAAGCTGGAAGAGGATAGCCGACTCAGCAAATAATTGAAGAAGACCAAGTTGAAACTAGCACTAAACCTGTGATGTTATGCATTGCTGTTTATTTTTTACTTTTCATCATTACCAGCAACTTCCAAAGAATAAGATATCTAAGGATTTGATTTGCTTTCTTTTCTCTAAAATCAGTATATCAAGTGGTTTTTGAGATGGTGATAATTGACTTGACTGAATTTCTTACTGATCACTTTTAATTATAGCAAATCTGCTACATCAAACTTAATTGCTTCCCTCCTTTTATTGTTGTGGTGGAAGTATCCTTCTGACCAGAGGAAAATAATATGTGATGAGAAGCTAAAGGATCTATTCTAAGTTAAATCATTCACTGACTTCACGGTTTCGAAGCTGCTTGCCCTCTGTTTTACCAAGACAAAGTAGTGCTCTGCACCATCCAGATCTACCGAACCCAAAAGGATGGGTGATCTTGTATTTGCAGAATGTGTAATCATGGAACAGTTTAGGAGTTATGTGAGAATGTGTAATCAGTAATGTGCTTGACTGCAATGAAACACTTCTAAGTGCTTATGAATACATTTTTTTGTTAAAGGAAGCTGATGCAACATTTATGTCAAATGATGTAGTTATTTATTTGATTGGATTTCGTTGATGAAAGCAACTAAGTAGTTCATACATTACTTTTCTGACTAGTATGTATTGTTTGGGTTCTTTTGTTTTTTTTTTTTGGATTTTTCCAAAGCACTGGTACATACTAGTATTGCAATACAACAAGTTACTGGGTTGTTGGTTTGTGGCAGCGGGCTGGCGGGCTCCGCGTTGCCCCACATAAGCTTCGGCGGGCTTCTGAATATGCCCGCATAAACTTTGGCGCACAGTGCGGGAAAAGTGTGGGATGGCCGCAAACCATTCCACTTTCATCCTGAGGAGTTAGGGAGGTGCCGAGGGGGAAAAATGTGACGGATCTAGCCTAACTAAAAGTATACATATATTTTTCTAAAAAAAGAGTGTATATATATATATATATATTATACCTAAATATATACTGGATTTTTTTACCAAAAATATGTATTCAGCTGAACACTCGTGAACTCAAGCAGGTCCACCCCTAGATCGATACATACCTCGATCGGTTTTACGAAGGCAGCATCGTTACCTTGTGAAGGATGAACACAACGATCGAACGAAGGCAAACGCCGTACTGACGAAGAAGATATCATAGGGATTTTAATCTGCTATCATGTTCCGATCAATTTGTGCGGGAAAAATTTCACAGGAATAGTGTTTTGGTGGGAAACAAATTATTGGAGATAAATTTTACCTGCGTAAATAAGTGTTTGAGAGAGAAAGGAATATTTAGAGAAATGGCATCTAAATATTTCATCGCAATATCTATAAATATTACAACAAAAAAATCATGGTAATATCTATTGGTTGTTATAATGAATTATTTTGTCATAGAAATAAAAAGCATTTTATTGCAAGGAATTTTTTTAACTATTACAACAAATATAAATTGTAGCGATAACAAATAAATAATACCACGAAATATCAAATCATGGCAATAACATGGTCTATTTACAACAAAATAATTTTTGTCGCAATATCTATAAATATTACAACAAAAATAAATCGTGGCAATATCTATTTATTATTACAATGAATTATTTTTCCTTGCAACAAAATATTTTATTACAACGAATTATTTTTCGTTGCAATAAAATGATTTTTTTAACTACTGCAACAATTATAAATTGTAGCGATAACAAATAAATAATACCACAAAATAACCAATCATGGCAATAACATGGACTGATTGCAACAACTTATTTTTGGTTGCAATAAATTCGTTGCAATATATAGGAATCCTTGTAGTGGCGTGAAGCTAAAAAACAAAAACAAAAAGGGAATGTTACTACGGCCGCAGATGCTACAGCTAGCTGTTTCTTTCTCTTATTCTCATGCATGCTAGCTGAGTACCATCATTGGCAGTACTTTAGCGCTAGCTAGTGCACTCAGGACGCGCGCGCGGCAGCATGCATGTACGCAGGTCGGCAGAGGCTGGTGCCCCAGGGCCACTGCACTCGACGAGTTGGTGCCCTAAGGCACTCTCGGGCACGGACCTGGATGGCACGGACGAGCTAGGCCTGCCCCAGGGGCACAGACTATACATATGGCGTGCGAAGAAGCTTTCGGTCCCCTAGGACAGAGAGGAGGGAGAGTCTGGACCCTTAGGGCATGCAGGAGCCAGCGCGGTCCCAAGCCTCGGGCCGGCTCAGCACAGTTTCAATCCAATTGTCAAATTGCGTTGGCTTTTCACGTTTGGTTTTTTTTTCACCTAGTGTTTTTTCACTGGGCCTCGGGCCATTGCTCGGGAGGCCCGAGGCCCAGCTCCACCCCTGAGGGCACGGACAAGCGAGGTCCAGTCCCCTAGAGACCGGATTTGGCGACTAGTTGAGCGGTGACGGTGTGCCATTTTTGCTATTTGAGTAAAGAGTAGGCTAGATTTGTTATTACGGCCGACAACTGTGTGATTTTAGCCAAAAAAAATTCTTATTCCCCCCCTCCACACACACACACAAACATCACGTCTAGTTTTGTTTTTACATACTTGCATAATTTCAGGCATCCCTTACCACCTGTACTAGAAAATTTTCACAGCGTAAACAAAGACACGCAAAATATTGTATACCTCGATAGTAAACTACCATGGTACAACTTTCGTGGCTAAAAGATGCTTTAGCACGAGTAATGTCGTGCAATGAAAATATTTATAATCGTTACTTCAGTTCGCATTATTAGTTGGAATTGTCTGTACTTATAATCCCGGAGGTGAAATATCAAGAGAATAGTGATGCTTACCGTCCTGGGTTTATGTGCATCACTTTTTTTTTACCCTTCAAAAAATTAAAGTGATGCTTATAAACCCATGACAGTGAAAAATCAAACGAGAATATCTAGGGAGATTAAATGAAATACTCAAACCACTCAAAACTTTCTCTCCGACCTCACAGATTAAAAGTGTAGGAATAAAATAACTATGTCTACTCTTAATGTTATACTGGAATAAATATTGTGAAATGATGTTTCCAAATAAAAAGGCAAATACTGTGAAAGAGAGATTTTGCTTGAACTTAAATATTAACTAGCTTTGAGTTTCAGACCTCCCGTTGAAATTAAAATTCCAATGGAGTGGGCATGCTACACGAGTACAATAAACTGTATATGAAAATGTAAGCAGTAAGCGTGATAGTCTTAATTAACTAGTTGAGTTCCTTAAGCATATACAATTTTGGGGTTTCATGGTCTGTTACTCCGTCTCCTTTTTCTAGTTGGCAATGTAAGCAGTAAACGTGATACACTTGTTTAGCGCAGATACCAGCAACTAGAGAATGATATGCTATTCGCTGCATTATGTAAACTCGGCAGCTGCAGGCTCCAGTCTTTATTAATTTATTGATATGCTGGTAGTTTTCCCCAGTTCCAAACATCTGCAGTGGGTACCAGCTACTGTTTCCCAAATGTTCTGTCACGATCCTGGAGTTAACCGAGGAATTCGAGACAATCTTCCTGGATTCGGCGTAGAAATTGGAGAATCAAGGAAGAACAGATAGTATGAGACAAAGAGAGAGAGAGAGAGAGACGAAGTAGGGAATAATTTGTCTTCTGTTTGCATGCCTCACGGCAGAGCCGTTGGTTCTCTTTTACAGGCTAGCAACAAGATGCTGTAGCACAAACGACAACGCCAAAGGAACATGTTCACAAAAAGCCCAACCACGCATACCAGCCCAACCGGCCCACGATATTAATCATTACTTCTCCGCTCTAACTGGCGTATACCCTTCACAGTCTATAGCTCCACCTTCGTGACATTCCCCTCCGCTTGAGAGGCAGCTTGACCCCAAGCTGCTGCCAATGGAAATCTGTGGCGTAAGGCGTGTAGATTCTCCCATGTCGACCATTGCGATGGTGATTGAGACCACTGAACGAATCCCTGAGGGGTGATCTTGTGCCCCCTTCTGCTCAGCCGAATAGTAGCTATCTTCACAGGACATGGAAGATGGTCAGAGTAAATAAGATTGAGTGAATTCGCAGGACTTACAGATTCAGACGATTGAATTGCCTTCTTCAATTGGGAGACATGAACCACCGGATGGATCAGACTGCCAGCCGGTAACTCCAGTTTGTATGCCATTTTACCCACTTTATGAATGATTTTGTAAGGTCCAAAGTACCTGAAGCCAAGTTTCTGGGAGGATCTGCGAGCCACTGAAAGCTGCACATAGGGCTGCAACTTGAGGTAAACCCAATCGCCTGCTTGGAACTCACGGTAAGAACGTTTCTTGTCAGCTTGGTCTTTCATTTTCTGCTGTGCCCGCTGTAGGTTTTGTTGAATCAGTTTGATCATGAGCTCCCGATCCTGAAGCCACTGCTCTAGTTCTGGAACAGAGCTACCATCACCATTAAGAATGCCAAAATGACGTGGAATGTGACCATATAGTACCTCAAATGGTGTTTTGCCGAGAGCGGAGTGGTAGGTTGTGTTATACCAAAACTCTGCCTGAGGAAGCCACTGAGACCACTTATTTGGATAGGCTTGCACCATGCATCTAAGGTAGGTCTCCAGGCACTGATTCAATCTCTCGGTTTGGCCGTTGGTTTGGGGGTGATAAGATGAGCTCATGTTCAATTTGGTGTCTGTTAACTTGAACAACTCTTGCCACAGCGCACTTGTGAAGACCTTGTCTCTGTCAGAGATAATCACTTGTGGCAGCCCATGTAACTTATAAATGCTAGTCGAAGCAGTGCGCTCTGTGTCAAGCGGTGAAAGGATGTGCTATAGGTAGGAAATGACCATATTTAGAGAACTTGTCTACCACCACCAAAATGGTGTCGAACCCTTTGGACTTGGGCAAACCTTCAATGAAGTCCAAACTAATGATAGTCCAAGACTGAGTAGGAATGGGTAATGGGCATAGCAATCCTGGAGTCTTAACATGTTCTGATTTTGCTTGTTGACAAATAGCACAAGCTGAAACAAATTGGTGGATGTGTTTTTTCATTCCTGGCCAGGCAAATAATGCTTTGATCTTATGATAAGTAGCAGTGATGCCAATGTGTCCTCCCACTCCACTGTCATGGAGGGCAAGCATTACTGCTTGGTGTACTTCTATGTGTGTGCCCAACCAAATACGGCCCTTATATTTGATGATGCCATTGTGCAACACAAACCCCTCAGAATTAGACCCAGTGAATGCCAACTCAGTCAACAGGGTCTTTGTGGCATTGTCCTTTTGATAGCCTTCCACCACAATTTCCAACCATCTCGGTTTACTCATGGAGAGAGCTGCTACTTCTGCATCATGCTCCTTGCGGGATAAGGCATCTGCTGCTTTGTTCTCCAATCCTTTCTTATACACAATTTTGTATTGCAAACCCAACAGTTTCAGGAAGGCTTTGTGTTGCATGCTTTGTGTGATTCGTTGTTCTCCAAGATGCAACAAGCTCTTATGATCAGTAGCAATAGTGAATTCTCCATGTTGCAAATATGGTTTCCATTTCTCTACTGCCATAATTATTGCCAAGCACTCCTTCTCATAAGTAGATAATCCTTTGCCTTTTTGCCCTAAGGCTTTGCTCAAGTATGCTATGGGGTGACCTTGTTGCATGAGGACTGCACCTATACCCAAATCACTTGCATCAGTTTCCAAAACAAACTCTTTGGTAAAATCCGACAATGCCAACACAGGGGCCTGAACAAGAGCTTGTTTAATGGCCTCAAAGGCTGCTTGTTCCCTTTCAGTCCACTTATACACCACATTTTTCTTCAAGAGTTCAGTCAATGTTTTACTAATGATGCCATAATGCCGTATAAATTTTCTGTAATAACCCGACAACCCAAGAAATCCTCTAAGTTGTTTCACATTACGAGGAGATGGCCAATGTTGAACTGCCTGGATCTTGGAAGGGTCTGTAGCCACTCCCTGAGAGCTGATGATGTGACCCAAATATTCCAATTTGGACTGAGCAAATGAGCACTTGGACTGTTTAATTAGCAATTGGTTGTCAGTGAGGATGCTGAAGACTTGTTGTAGATGCTGGACATGATCATCAAGTGTCTTACTGTAGACCAGTATGTCATCGACAAAAACAAGTACAAACTTCCTGATGATTTGTGCAAAGATTGTATTCATCACCGCCTGGAATGTAGCTGGTGCGTTTGTGAGTCCAAAGGGCATGACCCTGAATTCCCAATGTCCATTGTGTGTTCTCAAGGTCTTTTGTATTCATCCTCTTCCACCAATCTGATTTGATGATATCCACCCTCAAATCCAACTTGGTGAACCATTGAGCACCACTCAATTCATCCAACAATTCATCAATAACCGCAAATGATATTTATTCTTAATCAGAATCGCATTGAGTTGCCTATAATCCACACAAAAACGCCATGTTCCATCTTTCTTCTTAACCAATAACACCGGGAAGCAAAAGGATCGAACTTGGCTGAATGACTCCTTGGTGCAGCATTTCCTTGATCTGTTTTTCTATCTGATCTTTCTGTTTTGGAGCATATCTATAAGGTCTAATCTGAACTGGTTTAACTCCTGGTAGTAATGGAATTGAGTGGTCAAAGGATCTATGAGGAGGCAATCCTTTGGTTCATGAAACAATCGAACATTTTGTTGCAATAATTCTTGCACTACAAGTGGCGATCTTCATTGTGAGTCCAGATTTATCGACATCAAGTGGACCAATTGAGCTACTCCCCCATGTTTAACCAAGCCTTGTAACTTCTTGGCTGAAATCAGTTGGCATTTGTTGGTGATATCTGTCACACCATGGAGTGTGATTTGCTTACCCTTATACACAAAACTCAATTTCTTCTAACTCTAGTGAATCCACATAGGACCTTGTTCCTCCAACCATTCCATACCCAAAATCATGTCATAATACCCAGTTTGAGTAATCTAACATCGTGGAAAAAGTATACCCTTGAGTCCACCATAGAGTCCTTTAACTGCTTATCACTACTCATCTTTCCTCCATCCGCCAAAGCCACTTGAATGCACCTTCTTTGGTTGTGTGGTGATCTGCAAGCTATTCCACCAAGGTGTCACGATGAAGTTCCACTGAATCGCCTGAGTCAATCAACACGAGAACTTCCTGATTACCAATGCACCCTTGCAGTCTAATTGTCATTTTGCCTTGCATTCCTATCGCAGCATTCTGAGACATACTCATTAACACATCCTCTTCACCTTGTTTACTGTTCTCCTCATTTTCTTCAGTGTTGTCTCCTTCCAACTGCAAGACCTCCAGGAGTTCCTCGAGAACATGCAGCGGCACCTGCCGCGGGCATTTGTGCCCAGATCCCCATTTCTCTCCACATTTCATGCACAAACCTTGAGCCCTGCACCGATCTTGAAGTTCTAAGATTCTCATACCACTCATCCACTTTGATCTTGTTTTCAGCCTTCTGCTCATTCGGAACAGCACCCAGAATTCCTTTGCCTCCATAAGTATGGGACTTGTGATTATACTTTGTATACTCCTTGTGGTCCCGTCGGCGAAATATCTCTTAGTCACATCGCTAGTTCTTCTTCCCGCATAAGAGCAAGTGACAATGCAAGATCTACATTCGAGGTTTATGCAACACAATGGCTGTTCTAATTTCACTCTTCAAGCCTTCAATAAACTTGTTGACAAAGAAAACATCATCATAACTCCAATTGTGAGCTAACACTTTGTGTGCCACACTCTGAAATTGCTCATAATACTCCTGCACTCCCCCATACTGCTTGATGTTCAACAAGGTTTTCATATAGTTGTGATACAAGTCTCTCCCAAATTTATTCTCCACAGCTACACACAACTCAACCCAATTGTCCACTGTATGTTGTGCTTCAAACGTTTGCAACCACAACGAGGCATTGCCATGGAAATGCAAGGAGGCATACTGAGCCCAACACTGTATTGGAACACGAAACATATGAAAATATTTTTCACACTTATCCTTCCAAACTCTCGGATGTTCCCATCAAATCTAGGAAATTGTCTTAGGCATACGTAACTCCTCTCTGATGATTGTGAATTCTGAAGCTCCGCATAATCCCTTACTATCATTAATGCCCAAATCATACCCAACTGGAGGATTCTGGCCAGGGAACTCACCTTTTTCCAAACCTTGCGTTATTGTGGTGGATACTCCCTGCATCTCCCCTTGGCGATACTTCTCCTGACGGCACATATCAGCCCGAGGAGTAGTAAGACAGGAAAGATTGGTTGGCATTCCTTCCAGTTGAGCCACCCGTGATCTGAGATCCTCTGTTGCTTGCCGCAACCCATTCAGGGACTGATCCACGATCGGTCTCCATGATTCCGCCTGCTTCATCCGATCATCCATGCCCGTGACCATCCCTAGCATGGCCTTAACATTGTCATCCAAGGTAGAAACCTTGCCTTCCGCCGCTTCCATCCTTGCTGTGAGCGTGGGTTTCTTTTCTTTCTTCTTCGCCACAACTGATGATCTATCGCAAAGATCTGATACCAAATTTGTCACGATCCTGGAGTTAACCGAGGAATTCGAGACAATCTTCCTGGATTCGGCGTAGAAATTGGAGAATCAAGGAAGAACAGATAGTATGAGACAAAGAGAGAGAGAGAGACGAAGTAGGGAATAATTTGTCTTCTGTTTGCATGCCTCACGGCAGAGCCGTTGGTTCTCTTTTACAGGCTAGCAACAAGATGTTGTAGCACAAACGACAACGCCAAAGGAACATGTTCACAACAAACCCAACCACGCATACCATTTCAACCGCCCACGATATTAATCATTACTTCTCGCTCTAATAATCGGCGTATACCCTTCACAGTCTATAGCTCCACCTTCGTTGTAACATCCCCAGTTTTATAAACAGTAATAATCTGCTTTATGAACAGTAATGGGATACTGTTCATGACATTACTGTTCATAATTAACAGTTTGGGTTTGCTGTTACCAATTAAAACCTTGCCTTTTGACCAAAATCCAAAAACCCATTTGAAGTCTCAAAGGAAATACAAGATATTGCTTGTATTATGACTGGGAAGTATTTTTATTAAAGCCTGGATCAATTATCTTGGGCAAAAATAAGTTTTGTTGAATTCTTAGAAATTATTTTGATTTGGAGAAAAATATTTGAATTTAAATAAACCTATTCGGGATAATTAAATTATTTATGTATTTTAAATAGTGAAACAGTGGTTTTCAAAATTTATTTGGGGAATATATCATCCCAAGAGCATCCTTGCAAAATTTCATGATTTTCCAAATTTATTTACTATTTTTAAAGCCAGTCAAACTTTTAAATCTTGGAATAGAGTCCGTCAACTATTCGGTCCAAACCCAAACCCTAGCATCAGAGCGACTCGAACCCATGAGGTTGGGTCTAAATCGTCTTTCGTCGGGCGCACCCGACACGCTCGTGTGCGTGCCTGTTTTCTAGCGACGTGAGCCGTCGATTTCTTGATGAACGGCCGAGATTCGCAAAGCCGCAAGCGACATCCACGCACTCGAGAGATTTCCGCCGTTGGATCTTGATCCAACCACATCCAACCTTGATCTAAGATCCTAAACGATCTCCATTTGTGGCCGTTGATTTCAAACCAACATCCTGCATCCTTTGTGCCGCTCGAGCCATCCCATATGGCTCATTCAATCTGGCCGTAGGATCTTAATCGTCGGCGCCACTTTTTGGACTATACCACTTTTCCTATGGAAAGGTCCAATTAAACGTGAGCCCTTGGATTCTTAATGGATGGGCCAGATCTGGTGGGCCGTTCGGGTTACCCGAAGGCACCACTCCACCTCCACCTTTGGATCTTAATCGGACGGACCGCCTAGATTGGGCCGTTCGGGTCGCCAGAACCCCTCTTCAATCCTCACCGTTGATCTTAAATCCAACCGCGCCGCTCTTTTCGTTTTTGAACTCAAGGGCGCGCATTTATTCCTGGCCGTTGGATCTCCATCCTACGGTATCTTTTTGACCGCGTGCGTTTAGGGCCCGATTTTCATAGGACCGTTAGATTCAAATCCAACGCTCCTCTTTGAATGTAACCTTCGGGTTACCCGAAGGCTACGTTAAATCTCGACCGTTCGTGTGAGATCGCATGGTCCACATTAAACAATACCGATTAGCTTCTCTTAACACCTGTCTTCATCGCAGCCGCCCATTTCTAATCGGACGGTTGGTGTTCTTTTCGCGTTTTAGGAGGCGCACGTGACTGTGGCTGACAAAGGGACCCACATGTCCGATGTTTGCCTCTCTTCCTCCTTGCCTCTGTGTGCAGCCATTGGTTCTGTAAACCGAGTAGAGGAGTTATCCAAGAATTATACAACTAATTTTTGGATATTTAGCTAAATGGACACCTCATCAACTCTAGACCCTTCTCCTTTGCCCTGTAGCTCAACCTCTATATATAACCCTAGCTTTTTGAGCTGCTGCCATTGTTGACCACTGGAGCTTATCATCTTCCATTGTTGGAGTTTCTTGCTCTTGTCCATTGCTTATCCATCTTAAGCACTGGTTTCACCTTGCACTAAGGTTTTGACACCTTTTGTAGGTTAAAACGGAAGGTTATCTCTCTGTTGAGCAAAATCGACTTTCTCAACTTTCGGTGTCTTTCCTATTCTGGTAAGCTAAACCCTTAGTTATTGTATTCTTGAGCACCTTAAGGACCTTAGAAACTCATATGGATCATTCACTTGTACATCAAGAGTCTCAACTTTCTTTAAACCGAAAAGTTGTTATTCTAACTTTTCGGTCTTTCATGTCGCTTTCAAGAACTAGGTTTCTCCTATCAAGATACCATCCTACATAGGTTTAAACTAAACCCTAGTAGCATAATAAGTGGTCCTTTTAATTCTTGTCATCATCTATTTAGCTTGTTAGCAAAGATCTGTCTCTGTTCTTTATTGTCGGTTTAACCGACAATACAAGTTTTCTTCAGCTTTTGATGCTCTAATCGATTAGGGTTAGATTAGGGTTAGCTTGGGATATTAATTACCCTAAAAGATCATGCTAAGTTTCATTTCTGAACCTTTGCTTGATCTATCTTCCTTTTTCCCAAAATCTGCTAGCTGTCCTGCTTTCGGTTCTTTTCAAAATATGCAACCGAAACTTTGAACTAAACCTTAGTTTCGCCATTCAAAACAAGAGGTTATAATATGGGTTATTATCACTATTAGGTAGTTGTGACTTAAGCATGCTGTTAATCATGCATTTCTTTATTGATCATGTATTTTCGTTGATCTATACTAGTTGTCGCTTTTGGTGTTTATTGAGTTTATTATCTTTATAGAATCTGGTTCTTCCGAGGCTTTTGACACTATTTCAACAACCCAACTCGCAATGTATGTATTATTATCAAGGCAAGCTTCCTCTCGCACCATGTTGATCCCAAATTTTATACATTAGATTTTCTAAATCCAGGACAATGTGCATGCTATGTTTCAAAATACAAAGTATGATCTGTAGTAGTTAGTTATGACCTAACATGATGGATTACCTCAATTGTCACCATACACTCAACCTTAGCATAGTATTGTATATTATAACCTATATTTTCGCTTTGGCTTAGACATGCGGTCTAGAGATTTTAGAGTTTGACAAGAATATCTTGTCAAATAGGGAATCACAAATGATCTTGTGTTATTTTGAACTCTTTGTCCAGCTTTCTTTAAATCGACTTGTATTTGAAATTTAAATCGATCCGACAAGAGGAAGCTAGTGATGGTGCTTTTGTGCACGAGATTGGGTTTTGTGGTGGACTTGTCCGGATTATTTAAGGACCGAACTCGATTATTCAATTCAAGTCCCCACGCATTTCCACATGCAGTGTATGGGCACTTGCTTGGTTAAGTAAAATGTTAAGACTATTGGGTTGGAAACAGAGAGTAAGGATATGTGTATTGACCTTGTATGGCATAGATGCTTAGGTCTTGATCGCGTTTTATGCCATGTGAGCTTGTATGTCAGTATCAGATGTTCTTAGAAGGGTGAGGGCGTATATGTGCTCCGTAGCATATACGTACCTTAAAGATGCCGATTGCAAACTAGTATGGGTAGCGAACCCTACGCACTTCTTTTGTTTGGGTCGGCATTCCTGACGCAACATGTGTGCCCCGGTTAAGCAGATGCTATCAGTCGTTGTTTAAGCGAGATCAGCTCACACATGGGGGTCCAACTCAATAGTGTTAGCTTGTTGAAAAATACCAAATCTTAGTTTCCCCGGTCGGCATACCAAAGGAAGTGTGTCATCATTCGGAGGCATCCGAAGGCAACGGCCGACTAAGTCATGTGGGTAAAGATGTACACCCTGCAGGTATAAACTGTTCGAATAGCCGTGTCCACGGTCATGGACGATAACTTGAATTGATGTCACCAGATAGAAGTTTTGATTTTCAAAACCGGTTTCGATTTTGGGTGTGCATGAGGGATTCATGCAATCGTATTGTTTACATTCAATGTCTTTACTTATCAGACTAGTCTAAACTTTGATTTACTAAATTGCTTTGTCAAAATTTAGCAATTGTAGGTTAAGATGTGTAGCTTTATGCAAATCTGAACCTTTATACCTTCCTGTTGTAACCTTATGCATATATAAATTCTACTCCTTTGTGTAGGCTCTAATCAACACTTTCTTTTATTAGTTTGTGTAAGACTTGCTGAGTACCTTCTGTACTCAAGGTGCTATCACCTATTGTTGCAGGTGATGACGGTTATCTTTATGAAGTACCCATTAGCGCCGATCAGGGTGACGCTAACGAGTAAAGCTACTTCTTTCCTCCACGCAATTGCCTGCGGGTGGATGAGGCCATTGGTGGACTTTGATATTTTGTTTTTGCTTCCGCTGTTAAACTTTTGAAGTGACCAAGTCACTCTATACTGTAGTAATAAAACCGAATGATGTAAACTTATGTTTGATTATGCAAATGTATGACTTGTATGTGTATGATGCAATGTTGTTGAGGGATATATATATGCAATGGTCGTTGATCCTGGGAACCATTGTGAGATATATATATATATCCGGGGATCCTGTTTATTGGAATTGTTACTTGTTAAATTTATATCTTTAGCATGATCTTTAATTAAGGGACAGTACTGTTCCTTCATTAATAATTGTGCTACAGTATGAATTTAATTAAGTACATTTCCAATAATCTAGGGCGCCCACATTCGTGACATGTTCCAAAGTGGATTCAGCCAGTCCTCACCAACCTGGACATCAATTTAAGCGAGTTAAGAGAGGAGGATCTGCACGCACTTAGGGAGCTCCCAACCTTACTCTTTTCTGGAGTTATGGACCCAATAGAATGACTTAAAATCCAGGACATCGGTGATAAAGATCCAACTACTTGAATAGATGGATCTGAATTGTTGGCTTAATCTTTTACGGTACACACGAAGATCAGTAGCTCGTCGTTTTATTCTCTTGCCACTTTTGTTAAAATTTGTGTACCATGACGGGGTTAGTCATGGGTTTTAGTTGAACAAAATGGTTTTCGCTTGGGCGAGCGGTTGGTGGATAGTGGGGATGTGGATTGAACATGCCGTGGGTTTGTGGTAGACTGGCCTGAGTAACTTATCAATGACTTAATCTTGTGCACCATTGAACTAGGCCTTAACCGTACAACCACATGCCTGATGGGACGGGCCAGGCTGACTAATTAGCAATGTCTTAATTTCGGTTCTATCGTGTGAAGTGTGAGTTATGGGAAACGTATCCTCACGGTGGCGCAAGAGGGGGCCCCGTCAGCCTGAAAGACATTCATGTTGAAACCTTAGCGGCGTAACGGGTTAAGAAGGAGCTTTGTAAAAGCCTTGTGATGATCACTTAGTCGCACACCTCGGAAGTGTGTTAAACGGATATTATAAGTTGATCTATCTCTTGTCGGTCAAGTTGTACAACCTCTGCAGAGTGTAAAACTATTCGAATAGCCGTGTCCGCGGTTATGGACGTGCTCGGGGATTTCACACGGGAGATAGAGTTTCTTCAAAAATGTGTCGGAGTGTGGATGGGAAGTTCACTTGATGAATATAATGTTCGTTTGGTGAATAGGTCATTCACTTGGTGGTTTGTGTCAATTGGTAAATAGGGATTCACTTATCTTTAGTTTGGTTGGGAGTGAATGGGAAGTTCACTAGTCGTTTCAAAACAATTGTTTATTTATTTAGTATTGTTTTCAATTACGCATTTCAATCTATTTATTGTATTTATCGTAAATGTTGTTTTCCGCAAAAGAGCCATACAGCTAATCTTTGTTCAAGCCCTACATGAATACCATTTGCATACATTTCCCCATGGCTTGTTGAGTACATTCAAAGTACTCATGGCTTTGTGCCCTATGTTGTTTAATCTCCACAGAAGAACCAGTGAACTCCGATTTCTACCAGGAAGAGTACCATGAAGGTTTTGCGGATTAGGATGCATTCTCCACTCGATTGCCTGTGGGCATGTTGATTGGCTTTTTGAAGAGTTTCGTTCCGCTGCAAGAGTTTATTTGTTTCTTTAGTTCTGCGTATAAGTTAAGTAAATATTGACCATAAGGTCCAGTTATTATTATTATTTGTTACTTTGAGATCTTTTTAGTTAAATCGAATAAATGGATGGTATTTCATCACTGTTCCCTATGTGAGCTAGCTACTGATCTGGGACTAGTTTAGAATACACAAAGGGTTTCTGAGATGCATTTTCGGGTCCCGGCACTAATCATAACAAAACTTTTCCGAAATTTCATCTCAACATTGACACTCCCTGTGTGCTTTCCCGTTATACCGACCCAAACACAGAGGTTTAGTATCATACACACCGTTGGATAGGGAAGCGGTGAACCGTCCCACGATGCAACTACCTGGTAGTTCACACCTCCATGCATCACTGAGTTCCTAACCTACAACCTGAGTAATCAATGCCAAGAATCCATAACTTACTAAGTTAGGCATGTCCCATACCAGGCATGTGGTCGTACAGTAAGGCTCAGTTCAATAGCGCACAAAGTTAAGTCCTTAATTGACCAAGGCAAGACTTCTAATTTCTAACTATGTCACATAGATTAATATTCCCATTCATATAGTTCCACCTTAGCACACAGTTCACCCACTTTGCTCAGTCTAAATCCTTTCCCACCCTGTTGGTTAAGTGCAACACATGCCATCTACGAGCAATAGCACATAGTACACACAGTTTTATCACACGGTTCCATCGTCACTTAGTCAAGATTATAATTTGCATTTTACAGAAAATGATGACTCGTTGCATGGCTAAGCAATCTAATCGTATCTATCCAACCCACATTGGTGCTATAGTACTACCAACTAGTAATGAACCAATCTAGGGTGACAAAAGATTATGACATAACAATAGACAATAAGATGGATAAATAACAAATTGGATTAATAACTAAACCCAAAAATATTTGAATAATTACTTAAAATAAATGCAATACTTTGAATCAATATACTTTGGAAAACTGGGATTCAATATGATCAAAGGTATAAGTTGCCTTAGAATAGATATGAGTACTGGTCTTGGTCTTGGTGAACTCCTTCTCCAAAATCTCCCGAAGTATCAACATCTACTTGCAAACGAAGTAAATAAATAAAAATAAATAAAACAGAGAAGAAAACCAACTCCACAAATTAAATAAAAATCTCAAATAAATAGATCTCGAATTTAGATGAATTTAGAAATTTGAATGGGCTCAATCGGAGTTTGGATGCAAAAGATATGGCCTTTAGAAGTTTGAATCTAAAGAAAATACCCTAAAAAGGATTTTCTAGAATTGCCATGTTGACGTCAGCCCTCAGAATTTCAGAATTAAAAGAAATAAAAGGAAATCTGACATGTGGGACCCCCGAGTTAGAGGCACGGCTCACGTGAACTGAGTTCACGCTAGATTGGATCTGAAGTTCGGTAGACCGTGCCACGCACGTGCTGATGAGGCTGACACGTTAGATGACACGTAGATGCGGGTGCTAATGTGGTGAGCCACGTGGACAAACACGTCAGATCGGTGGCTGTGGTGCTCGGGAACGAAGGATCCGGTGAACGGCGGCGATCCACTGGTGATGAGTGGTACCAGGAGGTAGAGCACGCTATTGCGATCTTAGGGGTGCAATCACTTTGGGTTTTGTCGGACAGGAGCTCCGGCGGGGTATTGGTGGCGGTAAAGGGTCTTGGATGTAGTTCTGGTGACAGCGAACCCGGCGGCATTCTCAATGTCAACAAGGCGGCAACGACAGTGTTGCAATTTGAAGAAAATGCCTGGTGGAGAAAAATCCTAAAAGTTCAAATGCGGCGGCGCTAGGGCTTTAGGGGTGCGGCGAGTTGGGGGGTTTTGGTGCGGGGTCGAAGACGATCCCAGGGGGCTATATATAGGGGCTCGAGCAGGGCTAGGGAGGCTTATTGGCGGCGAAGACCTAAATGAGTCCAAAATGAAAACGCGAGGTTTTCAGGAATAGAAAGAGATTCAGGGTTTGATTTTGATCCGAAGAGATGCAGATGAGATAGAGATAGGATTTGGCGTGTTTTCTAGAAGGATTATGTTAAAGATTTCGCGTTATCGGACAAAACTTCAAGCCTCATCAATGGCGGCCGAAGGCGAAGCTCACGCGATGAAGACGACACGGCGAAGACGACAAAGAAGACGACACGGCGAAGCTCACGTGATGAAGCACCCGCATCTACGTGTCATCTAACGTGTCATCTGCTTCTCTCCAGAAACACAGAAATACTAAGAAATTCATAACTTTGGCTACCGAAGTCTGAATGACTTGATTCTTGTCGGAAATGAAAGGTAACTACGATATCTACAACTTTCTAGGAGACACCCAGACCCAATTCTGCCTCTAACCTAATCAAAATCAACAATCTTCTCTGCTGCAGAAAACCGACGAACTGACAACCGAAAATGTACAACTAGAAAATGACCCCAAAACAAAGAATCATAGGTTACCCTTGCCGAAACGACGAAGGCACGCTGCGCGGATGATGATCACCACGATTTCCCGGTTGCGGATCCTTCTTCCCTCTCCCTTTCTTCTCTTCCTTCTTCCCTTCTCTTCTTTTCTTCCCTTCTTTTCTCTTCCTCTTGGCCGGCCAACAAAGGAGTGGATCTTGGAGGGGAACTTGGGAGGGGCGCAAGGGAAGAGGCAGCCAGGGAGGAGGGCGCAAGAGAGGAGGGGAGGGGTGAGGGAGGTGGCGGCCAAAGGGTGGAGGGGTGGGGGAGAGGGAGAGGGAGTAGGGGCGGCTAGGGTTTGGGTGAGGGGGTGGCGCCTCCCCACCCCCTTTTTGGCCGGCCAGCCCACATGGGCCAAGGCCCAGGGCCCGAGTTGCCATACAAACGCGAAAAACCCCCTCTTATTTTCTGATTTGGTGATTTGCTGAAAGAAACACTCTCCCGATTCAATTTATTCTCTCCCGATTAATTAAATCTCTCCAGGCGATTCGCTTATCTCACTTTCGGGGTATTACAACAAGAATGTTATGATGATTATGTTCTTTGTGTTCGCTCTTTCTTATGTGTGGAGATGACATTAACCATTGTTCATAAATTTATTCATGCAATCATGTTCATGTTCCGTCCACAGGAGTGGAGCTCCACAGGAGTGGAGTCTAAAGTCCCATCGATTCCAGTATGGGCAAGAGAAGTCCCACCATTCCAATGTGGGCAGTTTTGGACACCCGTATGAAACGTTCTTCATACGGTATTTTGGATCCCGTATTTCGATAACACGGCTTAAGTGAACACCGACGGGTGTGTCACTTGCTATACCGGTATAAGCACGAGTGCAGTCCATCCAGTTCATGGCATCCATGCATTGCAGTTCTTTCTTTCAGATATTTCCTATGTGCTATGTATCTACATGAAGTATGTTCTTGTAATCGTTGTACTTGCTGAGTCCCGGACTCACTCTTGTTTGTTGTTTTGTTTTAGGTGGCCGTTGATGATGACTCTATCGGGAGGGAGTAGACATGCACTAAACACACATCACCAAATTCCAGTTTCAATAATAGAACTTGGTTGAATTCCTTTAATTTGTTTAGAGATAAACTGTAATAATTGAGGCGACATGTGGATGATGTCCCCTGTTTGGTTATGGATGTTTATTTTCCGCTGTGGTACTTGACCTGCATAGGTTCATATTATATTTGTGCGATTATGCCTTTTGAGCTATTCTCCTTCCATTCGTTATAACTTGGATTATTGCTTCAATTCTCATGATTATGGTTGTATGTAGAGTCTTCGGGTTACATTTTGGCTTTTGGATCGCCAGGGTGTTACAGTTGGTATCAGAGCGGGCTTTAGGTCCGTGGTAATGAAGTTATTAAAATGACACACTGTGCACAGTAGGTGGGGTTTGGGTAATCCATTGTATCCGCATTTCTAGTGGTATGTTTAGTCATGATGAACTGTTCTTGAAATGCTTCTGTACTATCATTCTTGTTGTTAATCTATGATCTAGTATGATATTCTATATCTATGAATCTATTCTATGATTGCCATGAGATGATCATGTATAATCATATTTTATTATATTGTTTATGCGTGTCGATAATGGTTGTTAAGAAGTGGAGGCCATGGTTGTGGCCTTGGACTTTGTCAGGTTATACCACCGTTTGTGATAGACGAATAGAGTAGTTACCCTAAATACCCTAGTTGCAGGAGTTGAGCGTGAGCTGCTTTAGAAAGTTGTTTTCTTTCTTGACCTCAAATCTTGGCAAATTCTTGTTCTGTGGTGGATGATGAATTTCTCTTGGGTTCGTGGTTCATGCTAGTTGTTGTGTTTCAATGGTCTCTAATGGTTCTCTGAAACAATTATTGTTTTCCGATTGTTGAGCTGTTTTTACTACTTGTGATCTTCCTCAATTGGCAATATTGATAATTCCATGGTTGTTCCTTCTTTCTCATTGGAAAAGAATGACTCATGTATTCATTTGATAGTTTGGGTAATGAGAGTTTCTGTTGCAAGTTTGTTAACATGAGAAAGCTTTGGCTCTATGTATTTCTTTTGGATTATTCCGAGTGTTGAAGTTTAATGCATCTCTTTTCAGCTGGAAATTGTTAAAATCCTTTTGTGATGCCTTGTTATGGTTAAATCAGAGATTGTAATCAAATAACTCGTTATGGTATGGGTATCAAGTTGAGTCATTGGTGTGGTGCATAATTAATATTAATTAGTAACCTTGGAAGTGAAATTGATTAAGTTGATGTTGTCTTCTACTAGTTCTTGATGAACTGTATATATGAGTAGTGACTGAGAGTATGTCCATACCTATTTGGAGTCAAAAGAGATATTAAGAAGTATGGAACATTGATGAAGTAGTCTGGTCATTAAAATCATTTAGGTTGCTAAACTTATTGGGTTCTTTGGTTCCCATGGATTAATTTAAATGTGTGGAAAGGGAAACTAGAGGAAATGCTAGATTTACATATTCCCTAGTATGATCAGTTATTGGAATTGTGTACAACCGGTTGAATGGATTGAATATCGGAGGATCTAGAATTTATGGGAGGAGTTCTATGTATTTCTTCTATATAGAATGACACGATGAATTTGGTTGTAGTGTTGTTGAGACTTTTGATCGATAGAAGATTTTGATTTTTGAAGTTTTAGTGTATTTTTACCGAAATCCAAATATGAGGAGGAACAGTTGAATATGTGGTTGTTAATATCCATGTGTTTTGGGAAGGAAAGTAGGTAGCAACTAGATTTCATAATGAAGCCAGTTGATAGCAACAATGGTTGTAGTATAACTGTTGTGTTTTGACCTTGGTGTTGAGCACCTATAAGAGTTGAACTGATATGATTTAATAGGTGACTTATACTTACATGCTTGTGGAATAGTCAGATGATAGCATGTGCATGATGAAAGTGTGTTGGTATAACCTTTTAAATTGTGTAGTAGTTTCCTCCTAGGATAAGTGGTTGTTGTAGTGAGGTTGTAAGTTTTTGGTATACTCTCAATTTGAGGATGAGGTGATAAACTGGTATGTAACAATTTGGTGAGCTTTTGGGGCTTTATAATGGAAGAGTGGACGTTGGCGATTCGAGTTAAGAGTGAATTATTCTTGATGTTAGTAAGATTGTTTACATGGGATTGTGAATTATGGATGTGGTGATGATTCCTTTAGAAATAAAGTAATTGGATCGTCTTTCGTAATTTTCATTTAGTAAAAGTGTTTCGAGTTTTGTGTTTGTGTTCATTTGGACCTCTTGAGTTATGTGGTGATTGAGTTTGTTTCGAGCAAAGTGACATGCTGAAAATTTTTATTGGTTCTTAAGTGGTTCCTGTTATTTTGGTTTTAAGAGCTTTTCCTGTTTAAGCTAGCAAAGTGATGTAGTAATCACAGAAAATAACCTTCCTTGTTAAAGGAAGGAGTGAAGTATAAGTAATTGAGATTTAAGTCACGTTTCGCATATTGCAGTTTATTTGAGTGTGCTTAAACCTTATGTAGTTGTTCCATAAGAGTTTATCAATTTTCAAAGAACACTACCTTCTTCTCATTTGTGGTTTGGTATTCGCTTTCAGTAGGGCTTGAGCCCTCGACTGTTGACTTTCTCTTATGTTTTCTGAGTCCTTTGCCTAAGCGACGTTTTCCCTTGGTCCTGTGTTTACTTCGGGCAGTAAATGTCTTCTTTTGCCTTTTCTTTTGAGGAAGGATCCACCGATTCGTTTCACAGGGGTTTTTTTTTCGAAGTGTTATTCAATGTGATTGGGAGACCTTGGGTTGTAAGTTATTCGAGGAGCATTGGAGGATGAACTGATTTCGCGTATAATTCTTGGAGATAATTTTATTTATATAGAATGTTTGTCTTTGAGGCTAAACTGATTGCATTGTTGCAACCATTAGGACCTATGGAGATTTATGATCCAAGATCCTTTGTTCAATTCGGGTGGAACATTAGAATTTTTGAAAGTATGGAAATCTTGATCAATTTTATAGAGTATCGCAATTTGGTAGTATTGCGAGGTTGTGAAGGTTATTCTTGATGATGTGGTTTAATGAGAGTGGGATTACAAAGTAATCGAATCGTCATGTCAATTAATGGGATAATGGGAAATGTTGAGTTAATGTCAAGAATGATTTCGCTTTATTGAGTAACCTTTCGAGAGTTATAATCTTTGTAAAGGTAAACTGGTCAAGAAAATATTTCCATGATGATGTTATTGAGTGAGTATGTTGGAATTGTGAAATTTTAGGGATTTAATATGAGGATTTTCCTATCTTTTATATGAGAATTCGTTGTAAGAGTCTTGGAGGTTAAATTTGGGCTTTGTATTGTTATGCTAGGACTTTGATCGCCCAATGATAATGTGTAGAGGTAGTACAAGGGTGGATTTCGAATAGGGGGATGATCAGTGATAGAAATCTTTAGATGAAATACATGAGAATATGTGAAGTGAATTCTGAGTTGTTCATTCTTAAAGGATTGAGGTAACGTGATTACGTGTAAAGATCTATTTTAGGATGCATCGGAAGTTATCTAACAAAGTAATTATGTGTTGTTTTTGTGGGGTCGTTAGAGCATCTCTATAGAGGTGTGGATGATGTATTTCGGTTTGAGCATAGCGTTGAGAATGCCAAGTTAAGAGAGATGGATTAAGTATGTTATGTGATGAATCGGGATTCCAAAAAGTTGAGATAAATTTTATTTCTAGAAGAAAAAAAAGAGAATATTTCCTTGAGTACTGAAACGCTCTCTTGATTCTTGTTTGAGCTTTGTGGTTATGACGGATATCTTTCGCAAATTGAGCTTGGCTTTATGTTGGCATGTGTGGTTCTTATCAGTTCAGAAAGAATAAAACAAATGATTGATTTGGATATTCGAGTGATTTCTCCTTTGGCGGACGTGGTGTTTATTTGCAAATTTTCTAATTTGAAGGTGGAATGGTTTTGTGATGAGTTTTCAATTCTGGGTTTGACTCTTTTAGTACCGAGTTGGCAATGTGTGGTTGCGACGAGAATCCTTAATTTCGCTTGACTCGCTTGTATATGAGTTGTTCTGAGCGAGTTCATTGTGTGTCCATCGTTAAAGGGAGTGATCCTTGTTCGGTGAAGAGTTCGATTAAGAGATGGAACAAGAGTTCTGTGTGCTATGCGCTTATTGTGGTGGTTTGGTACCAAAGGGGAGGTTAGCCCAAGGTATTCTGGTTTGTCTTCGATAGCTGCAGGATTTCGAAAGTAGGCATATCGTTGGGGCCATCTCGGGTCCATACGCGGTGTACTCAACATTTGGTATGCTCGGGTGCCAAATGAGTACTAGGGAGATCCAGAGTTTGAGTTTTCGTTAACGTTTTTGACCATCGAGTAGAATCTTACCTTCGAGTCTCGTCCGATGAGTGTACCTGGAAGTGTTAGGACGAGTGTTAAGGCAGGTGTCGTTTTGCGTCAAGATGTTGTGGTGTCCTCAGTCTAAGAAAGAGGGCACTTAGGAGCTGGAGGCTCGCATGTGCGAGCAGTATTCAGATTTGTTCATATCGAGTACATGTTACGTGTTATTAATTTTTAGTTGCACCTGACCTTTCACGTAGGTTGGTGTGAGGATTCGGGTCGAATCCTATTTAAGGGGGGTATAATGTAATACCCGATTATTCGATATCGAATGCTGTAAAGATTAGAGAGGAAATAAGTTAAAATTCAGAATTTTAGGAGAAGTATGGGCCGCCAACGCATATTCGAGAAGATGGGAGCCGGCCATAGTGGCCCAAGGCCCATGAGTGGTCCGGCAGCCCATTAGAAGGCAATGGAGGGGAGGGGACCAAACCCTAGCCCCATTTGCTACAGTAGCCGCCATGCTACAGTAACCTTGCTACAGTGCCTCCACCGCCTGCTGCTCCTCCTCTCTCCGGCGCCATCTTCCCTGCTGCTTGTGGCCAACCGTGGGAAGAAGAAGAAGAGGAAGGAAGAGAGGATTGAAGGAGAATTTCTTTGTGGGATTTGATCAGCGATCTCCGGTGGTTCTACAAGGGTAATGATCGATTTCCCTCACTGTTTAGGTTGTTTCAGATGCGAATTCGAATAGGTTGATTGGATCGAATTGCTGCGATTAGAAAGTCAGTTCTGTCTAGATTGTTGCGTGGCTTGTTTCGTGATCTTAGAGGCCGAATTTGAGTTGTCCGTCTCCTAGAGATACGTAGGTGTTGTTCTTAGCTTTCGGTGGCCGCCAAGAACACTGAATTCCGACGTGCGGATCAAAAGTTATGATAGTTTTTATCACTGCTGTCCAGAATCCTGACGAGAATAAACTGTCAAGTTGTCTCTTAAATTATGGATGTGTTAATGGAACATTCAGGGCTTTCACCCAACTAGGTTATTGTAGGTCTTGGTCTTATCTTTTGATATTGATAAAGAACGCAAAGTTTGGTGTAGCCAATTAAAAGTTATGGCACTTTCCGTGCTGCTGTCCAGAAATTGCCAGAAGTTCTGACAGTTAGTGTTTGTTGGTCTTGTGGAGATTGATACGTATAGAATTCGAGATTTCCATCAACTAGGTTGTTGTAGATAATTGTATTACCTTTCAATCAAACCTGAGAACACCCCTTTCTGAGTTTTAGATCAAAAGTTATGTTATTTATACCGCTGCTGTCCGTATAGACTTTCTGCTAGAATATGGTTTAATGCAAGTAACGGGTATAAATTAAATGGTGAGATTGGGGATATGAGTTAGGGCGATGCGAGTAGTGTCTTGATGACTTTGGTGTAGGGGGGGAGGCGCCAAGGTTAGCGGCTTCTTCATTGCCTCCCAACGCATCGCAACGCTAAAGGCAAGTACAATGACTTTTGTGTGATTTGTAAACCCCGGGTGCTCGTTGATTGGTATGGTGTTATGTTGATGTGTGAGAATCTTAAATGATCATGTGCCATCCACGGGAGTGGAGGTTATGTGGTAGACAAGAATGTTATGATGATTATGTTCTTTGTGTTCGCTCTTTCTTATGTGTGGAGATGACATTAACCATTGTTCATAAATTTATTCATGCAATCATGTTCATGTTCCGTCCACGGGAGTGGAGCTTCACAGAATGGAGTCTAAAGTCCCATCAATTCCAAGATGGGCAGAGAAGTCCCACCATTCCAATGTGGGCGCTTTGGACACCAGATGAAACGTTCTTCATACGGTATTTTGGATCCCGTATTTCGATAAATACGGGCTTAAGTGAACACCGACGGGTGTGTCACTTGCTATACCAGATAAGCACGAGTGCAATCCATCCAGCTTCATGGCATCCATGCATTGCAGTTCTTTCTTTCAGATATTTCCTATGTGCTATGTATCTACATGAAGTATGTTCTTGTAATCGTTGTACTTGCCGAGTCCCGACTCACTCTTGTTTGTTGTTTTGTTTTAGGTGGCCGTTGATGATGACTCTATCGGAGGGAGTAGACATGCACTAAACACACATCACCAAATTCCAGCCAATAATAGAACTTGGTTGAATTCCTTTAATTTGTTTAGAGATAAATCAGAATAATTGAGGCGACATGTGGATGATGTCCCTGCTTGGTTATGGATGTTTATTTTCCATTGTGGTACTTGACTCGCATAGGTTCATATTATATTTGTGCGATTATGCCTTTTGAGCTATTCTCCTTCCATTCGTTATAACTTGGATTATTGCTTCAATTCTCATGATTATGGTTGTATGTAGAGTCTTGGGTAACATTTTGGCTTTTGGATCGCTGGTGTTACAACAATAGTCCGAATTCAAGCAAGTATAACGAAGGATGATCAAGATCACAAGCAATACATAATCAATCATAACATGGAGAAGGTATCCTCCTTCACCACTTAAATTTATTTATTACAGCCATCCCTTAACGAATGAAAGATAGAAACTAAATCATATTGTTGAACTTGGTTATGGTGAATTGCACGATTAGTGCGTGTCTACTCCCTCCCGATAGAGCCAGCATCAATGATCACCTAAAATAAACAAACAAAGCAAGAATGAGTCCGTGACTCAGCAAGTACAGTGAATAAGTGAACATACAACAGATACGAATAAGACCTCATCATTAAAGAATGCGAACATACCCCGAATGAGTGTATGAATGAATAGAATGAATGGATTTAATGAAAAGAATGAACTGCACACATGCTTATACCGGTATAGCTAATGACACACCGTCGGTGTTCACTTAAGCCCGCACCTTAACAAAAGTGCAGGGATCCAAGTCCTGTGTGTAGAACGTTTCATACAGGTGTCCAAATCTGCCCATACTGGAATTGATGGGTCTTACGTGCCCATACTGGAATTGATGGGTCTTTCTATCCACTCCCGTGGATGGGACATGGCAATGTCCAAAACTGCCCACATTGGAATGGTGGGACTTACACTCCACTCCCGTGGATAAAACATGAATTATGATGCATGAACTGAAGTATGAATTATGAAAGACATCATATATATACTCATGTATATAACACATAAGAAAAGGAAACCGCTGTGAGGTGTATTCTGATCACAAGAGCCTGAAATATTTGTTCACCCAGCCTGTAATATCCCGAAAGTGAGTTAAGAATTGAATCGAGGAAGATTAATTTTATTTCGGGAGAGATCGATTAATCGGGGAAGGATCAAATGGAATTTCGGGAGGGACCTTTAGGGAGTTTTCTCAGTTAGACTCTTAGAGAGGGGGTTAATCGCTGTTAGTCAACAACCTGGGCTTGGGCTTGGCCCAAGTGGGCTTTTGGTGGCCGGCCAAGGAAGGGGGGAAGCCACTCCCCTAACCCTAGCCGAACCAGCCTTGCCCCCTCTCCCACGCCCCCACTTCCCCAACCCTGGCCGCCACTTCCCCTCCCTCCCCTTGCGCAGCCCCTACCTCCCCACCTCCTTGCACCCCTCCCTAATCCCCCTTTGCTGCTGGCCAAGAGAAAGAAAGAGGAATCCCTTGGGTGGCCGGCCAAGAAAGGAGGAGAAAGGAGGAGAAGAAGAGAAGGAAGAAGAGGAGAAGAAGGGATCCGCAGCGAAGCATGGTGGTCATCATCCCGCTGTGTGCTCTCTTCGTTTCGGCAAGGGTAACCCGTGGTTCTTTGCTTTAGGTCAATTTCTAGTTGTCTAATTTTCGGATGTCAGTTCGTCGATATTCTGCAGCAGTGAAGTTTGTGGTTTTTTATTAGGTTAGAGGTAGATTTGGGTCTGGGTGTCTCCCAGAAAGTTGTAGCTATCGTAGTTACCTTTCATTGCCGACAAGAATCAAGTCATTCGGACTTCGTAGCCAAAGTTATGAATTTCTTAGTATTTCTGTGTTTCTGGAGAGAAGCAGAATTGCTAGTGTTGGTTAACCTGATAGAAGCGCATATTTAGAGGGTTTCAGAGGGTCTCACCATAACGAAAAATTAGGCTAATCCTCTTAGCTTTCAGGAAAACTAAAGATCACTAAATTCGACAAACGTAGAGAATGTTATGATAGTTTCTTTGTCGCTGTCCAGAAACCCGACGTGAAATGTTTGCTCTGATTAAATAGATTGGTAGGACTGGTAGATGGCCGAATCAGAGGGTCTCCCAACTAAGTTTATTTAGACATTTTAATTACCTTTCCAGAATGTCCAAGATCATCCTATTTGGACTCCTGAGCAGAAAGTTATGAATTTTTGAAGTCTGCTGTCTGCTGCAGTGACCGATCGCTAGAAATTAGAAAAAAACTAGACGTGATAAGAAGTTAGCGATTTCGTTTGTAATGTGATGTATGATTTTAGTCCAGTATGCTAGTCTTAGTTTGGGGTTATCTTCTTGTCCAGGTGGCAGCGAGATCCCAAGGGCAGCACCCACTTCGTCCCGCTGCTCGCGCGGTTGAGGCAAGTATTCGGGTTTATGTGTAGAATTGGTTGCATGTCATGATTGAGTGGTGTATTGTTCATCATTGCCACGTGAATGTGTTGTGGAGATGATTCTTGTTATGTTTAAGGTTCCTTCATGATGCTATTGTTTACATACCCTGAATACATATTGAATTATGATATTGAAAATATGATGTTGTAGTACTTATGCATGTTGGAGCATATTGAGACTTGGTCACGTGGTGACCAAGAGTACATTGTTGAGGTCCCTGTCATATGTAATGACAGGCTTGAGGTCCCCGCATTCATGGAATGTGGGCAATGGATATAGAGGTCCACGTCATTGTGATGACGGGCAAAGGTCGCTATACATGTGATGTATAGGCTCTTGGTCCCTGTGCGAGGGTACGCACATGGGTATTCATTGACGATGAATACCCGCATTACGAGAAAATGCGAAAGGAGATAAAGATCAAAGTGTGCATAGCATTATCATCATTTTAATACTTGATATGTCATAACGGTGTTGAACAAAGTTGTTTCTAGATATTATGTCTATTTGAATGTTGCAACCTTGTTGGTACTTGCTGAGTCGTATGGCTCACCCTTGCTTTGTCTTGTTATAGGTACTTCGGCAAGAACGTCATGCATGGGAGGAGTAGACATTGAAAGCACGCACTACCTCACCACATTTATGCAATTGCCATTTAGTTTCACTCAAGAATAAATAATCGTGGAAACCATCTATGGATGTTTCATGATGTTGGTTGTCGGATTATTCATTGTTATGAGAATGATGTTAATTGCTTACAATCGCATTTATTATTTAATATGCATGAAAGATTTGGATTATAGAAATAATAATACTAAATGCCATGGTTATCTGTTGGTACTCGATTTTTGTTGTTTATACAAAGGAAGTTCATCGAAAAAATTTATAGATTGTTCTAGTTAGTTTAGTTCTTGTAGCATTCTAGGCTCATCCGAGTCGGGTGTTACTGATTGGTATCGAGCGGTCAGTAGGTCCGTGGTTAATGAAACATTAATTTTGACACACTAAGCCAATGAGGTGGGTTGGGTTTTGCATTGCATTACGCTTCGTTGATATTATAGTTTGACTTGTGCTTTAGTTGATCACAGTGCTTATTGTTTAAATTATTTATTTGTCTTGTTTGTGATTGTTTAGTGATGGCAAGGGGTGGAGGCCGTGGTCGTGGTCGTGGCCGGCAGGGTGCCGGGCGAGGCCAGGCAATGCCCCCGCCGGAAGTTCAGAACTTTGTAGCTCGGGAAGCTAGTCGTGCGGGGTCAGAGGAAGAGGTTGCATCCGCAGATGCAAGAGAATCGAGCCCCGCCACCGTGCTCGCCGTCGCTGCCATGGTGGCCCCTGCAGCGGCCTCTGCGGCGTTTGCCATGGGGCTACATCAGTGGAATGCTTTGAGGTTGGACACCTTCGACGGGTCAGGCACGCCAGTTGATGCAGCTAACTGGCTGCGACACATGGAGAGGCATTTTGGAGCTCTAGGGATGACTTGAGTTGAGGCGCAGCTTGTCGCCACCAAGGGCAGCAGATATCCGTGGGAAGGAGTCCGACAACCAGGACTTCGCCCATGGTCCAGCACTTGGGAGTTCTTTGTGGAGCACTCGAGGAGGTTTTATCCCGCCTGCTTGTGGAGAGGATGGAGGTTTCATTGCAAAGCTACAAGGTGGCAAGATGACAAGGTCGGAATATGAGGCGGGTTTTAACAACCTGATCCGCTTTGTTCCTGGTGGCTCTGATGAGGTGGAGAAGGCCAAGAGATTTCGAGAGGTCTCACACAGGAGTTTCGCTGTGTTTTGGGGGCACTTTGAGCTGCGTGACTTTAGCTCCTGGTAGAGCAAGCTCTGGGCATGGAACTTGAAATGCACTTGGGAAGATTTACTGTGCAGGAGGTACCATGGTCCAGAGGATGCAGTGGCGAATGGAAGAAGAGTTTTGGGGAGGAAGTGGGTCATCATCAAACCAGTTTACAAGAAGTTCAAGGGCCCGCACTTCTTTCAAGTCCAAGTCCACAAGGCCACGATCATCCTCTTCTTTTCGACCTTCGCGAGTGCTCCTAGATTGCGTCCGATTCATGTGGCAAGGGATGAAGTGTTTCAAGTATGGTAATGAGCATCGGGCTTGGAGTGTTCTTGGTCGGGTTCTTGCCGCCATCGTGGTGGGAGGGCCACAAGGCTTTGGTTTGTCGGCGAATCTGCGGTGGATCAAGTGAGAGCGATCCATTGCCAAACTCAGAGCGGCGGCTTCATCCCGGTTCAAATGGATGTTAGCAGCCACTCGTACTCGATCTGGGTCACCGCGATCTTACCTTCCTTATCACGGGGTATTCCACCACTGTGGTACTTTGGCCACCGGTCCTCGCGGCACCGTTTCTGTTGCGGCACCTTGACACCTCCTGCGGCCGCGCACCCCATACTGTGGTGTTGGGGCTCCTTCCGCCCAAAGATTTCTTATGCCATGCCGACAGCAGAGCCTGCAGGTCGTCCCGATGTGGTGAGTGCGCCCTAGTGGACTCGATGGAGGCATTTGTACTTCTTGATTCAGAGCTACTTTCTCTTTGTATCGTTAGAGTTTGCTAGCAGGGCCAAGTTGAATATGCAGTCTATAGCTCAGTCAGTTTTAGTTAACTTGTAACAGCCCTAACTTTGGGTTTGTATTTCAAATGTAAAATTTTGAGGAGAAATAAAAACTTTTGTTGTCTCTTCAAATCATTTGAAAGTTTCTACAATTTTCCTAGCAATTTCCAATTTGTAGAATTTAATTCTTGTGATTGGAGATTGTTGTTATCAGATTCTTAGCCTTCAAACTTTGATCATCCTCTGAAACTATTTTTCCTAGCATTTTGATCATCCTATCTACCTCCTGAATTATTTCTCAATTTTTAGATTTTGTTTGCTATTTCAAATGGCCAAGTCAACTCTGTTTGAAATCTGGTCAAACTCCTCAGACAGCAGCTTGTGAATTTTCTCTAGAACAATGCAGTGCATAAAAGTTCTGGAAAAATTATACAAGGTTGTCCTCTGTCCCTAGTAGCTACCATAAAAGTTCGAAATTTTTGGAGCTCTGAGCTACCTCTAAAAATTCCCAAACCTTCTCTCGTCTTTTAAACCAAATTCTAAAAGTCATCGCCTCGGGCCCGACCCAACTCGTGCTCGAGTCCGACCGCACCACTTGACTCGGTCGCACCACCTAGCTGCACTGCGCGAGTCCAATCGATCGTAATCGTCCGATGAAGATCGAACGATCCACGCCGCGCATGCAACCGACTGTCCAATGCATACACCAATCTCACCGCCCATTTTAGATCCAACGGCCGCGCAATATTGATCGAGTCTAACTCGGGCTCGCGCCGCTTTGTTTGTTGCCGGCAGTGGGCCCCATGTCGTTCTTCCTCGCCGACTCGGCGCCTCACCGGAGCTCGCTGGCGATCGCGCATGCGTGCCACGCACTCGCCGCCGCCACGCCGGGACGCGCGTGTCGACTCGAGAATCGCCAGAGCTCACCTATCTCTTTAGGTCACCCATTCGCCTCGCATGCATTCTCGCGCTTTCTCCGCCCGCTTCTTTGTCTCGGCCGAGAAGAAACCGAGTGTAGCGCCGCCAGACGGAGCGCCCCGAGCCCGTGGTCGCACCATTGTGATCCTTGCTCGACGCCTCCATTTTGCCCACCGGATCATTGTCGTGCATCGTATCACCGTAAGCAAGTTCATCGCCTCCGCTCCGTGATCTTGGTCCGTAAGCTTTCGCGATCTAGTGAGTATTATGCCTCGGCGTTTGGTCCCTTAGGATCGCATCGATGCATCGAATCTAATGATGGCTTCATTTTCATCTTTGGTGCATTGTTGAGGCAGCATCGACCCTTCTTCTCCGAGCTCGGTTTTCCGCCGCCGTGAAATTCCGGCCGTCTCGCACTTCCTTCGCGGCATTATCTCGGGCGTATCCTTCTGGAGCCGAGGCGATCCCGTGGCGCACCTTCCGGGTCTTCGGCTCGCAGACGCCTTCTCCGCGAGCACCCATCTTCTTCTCCGCCTCCGCCGCGCCGCCGCGCCGGATCTTCGTGGGTCCGCCACCGCTGCCGAGTTCGCTAGGTCCTTGCGAACCGTAGGTACCACTCTTTCGCCCGAAACCTCCGGTTTGCAAGATCATTCTTGCGCGGCGCGCCAGTGCCGTGCTCGCCGGTGAACCGCCGGTGAAGATTAGTTTAACTCTAATCATGTCTACTTTGAGTCTCGATTTGTGGGCCTCTTTGGTTAATCACGCGAAATCGCTTAATCCAACCGCTGCATTTCACTTTGTGTCACCGCCATGTGGGTCCATGTTGTCGCTAGGTTTGTGTAGTTCGTTATCGCTTTTCTCGATGGGAAGCGATTTCACCGTGAGAGTGTTTTGGGTTTGCACTTAGTGAGCCAAGACGTATTCTTTGAATACGCCTTCGCGTCACTTTAGGCGTGCGCTGTCTCCGATCAGCGTTCATGCGCCCGCCGCTGGTCAGCTTCTTGATCGCGGTAGAAAAAGATTTAATGCTTTAGTATTTCGTAATATGTTTTCGTTGCAATGTTAATTCATTTAAACTTAGAAAATGCATAACTAATTCAATTTTTATCCAAATTGTATGAAACCAAAGTTTGTTAATTTTCATTGTAAGTGTGCTATTTGATAAAATTAACTTCACCCATGTCTCTCAGAGCAAAAATCATTTAGCTAATAAAATGATGTCTTATGTATCTTCTAAATTAGAAAATGCATATCTCTTCCAATAATTGTCCAAATTAAATGAACCCATTCAGAAAATTTCATTTTCAGTATACTAACTATTAGGATAGATTTTTCACACTGGTTCTGTTCATAAAAATTTGTTAAGTAATTAACTAGTGACTTGTTGTGTTTTTAGCTTAGAAAATTCATAGAAAATTGCTAATAACTTGAAATGATTTGTTCTCTGTTTCTAAAATTCGTTATTTCATGCTTAGGCTGTGGTGAGTTTTGGCTTGTTCGATGTTGTTGAATGTTTGAGTTTTGTCGGTGTTATTCGCTCTTATTTGTCGTTATGTTCGATCGTTAGGCTTCGATATTTGCGGCAACCCCGAGGACGATCCTCCGCACCATATTGAGCAACAAAGAACGAGCAAGCGCTTTGATCATGTTTATCCCAAGATTTTAAAATCTAATATTTTGTTTCAAATGTATGTATGCATTGCTTAATTTGTGTTAAATTGATTAGTTAAACCGTGAGTGCATATCCCGTAGACAAAATATTGATCTCTACTACCCGAGCCTAGGTTATTTCTTTGTGATTAGAGATCGGATGATCTCTTGTCACTTAGTAGATACGATTTCAATCGCTTAGACATGCTTAGCTATCGGTAGAATCTGGCGGTTATCGACTTTAGTCGGTAACCTTGATCACACAAAATTTACTACAACTTTTGTTTCACAGATCTTTGCTATGTTTAATTGAAAAATTAAAAATGAAAACAAAAATGATTTAGACTTGGGCACAATGGTAAGACTGGTGTGATCTGTTGGGTGTGATCGAAAGGTGCCCGAGCCGCTTAAGGACCGAGTTACTTGCGCCACCGTGAGCATTTTGCGTGCTAACCACACTAGAGTATATGGGACCTCTCTTGACCTAGTACTTTGGCGTGTATTGGCTCCGGTCGCAGGAGGTCGCAGGAGGGATGGAGGTGGGAGCATGGTAGTTGTCCAAAAGCTTTATCCCGAGTGGGTAGTTGTCTTTTCGGCTTTACCATGTAAGCGTATGGGTTTCTATCCATACGAGCTGCTCAGAGTTAATACACAATATTGGAAAAAGTCTCGTAGGACTTAGTCGTGCTGCATACCTTCTAAGTGTGCTTGGCTTAAAGGCGATGCAAGTGTGGGTACATTGGTACACCTGCAGGTTAAAACTATTCGAATAGCCTCGTCCTAGGTTATGGACACGCTCGGATACGCCCCCCCAAGAACTAGACTACAACATTTAAATTAAAACTTGATGGGTGGTACGAATCTGGGATTCGTGCTATTGTTGTGGTGACTATTGGGATAGTTACTTCTAGGTTGTTTTATCTTTCGCTTTTGTTATTAATATCCGTACTGTTATTTCAATCTTAAAAATGAATTGCAAACTTGCCTTTAAAACTGTATTACCTTATTGCAAATGAAAATTGGCTTTATGCAAATGAAACATATGACCTCCACCAAATAAGCCTGCATGTAGCATATGAACAGGTCTGTTAGTTCACACGTCAGTCTTGCGGGTACAAAGACAATCTTTGTACTCAGGTGCTTTGCTTAATGTTTTTGTTGCAGAGGAAGAAGGTGAGCCTCAGGGTCCTCACTTCTGTGAGCTGTGCTGTCGCTTCGCGGGTGACGACTAGTCTTGGCGGTCCGGTCAGATGCCTTGTGGGTTGAAGGCACACTGATTGGCTTTGTTTATAGCCATCTTATGGCACTTTTGCTTCCGCTGTCGTTCTTGTTATTTGTGTATCTGTTGGGCCGGTCGGCCTTTGTCTGTAATAGCTTTACTATTTGTTTATCTTCCGTTTGGTAGTGTAATGTTTGGACTCTATGTTGGATATGGAATTGATGTCTAATTTTGTACTGAGGTGTGTATACTGCTTTCTGGGAAGTATACATATCTCGAGGATCAGTTTATTTGATTTGTGCTGCTAGGACCAGGTGGTTGGTTAAGCATTACAAGCCAAATAAATTGGGGTCCTCACAAAGTTGGTATCAGAGCCATTCTGACCGTAGTAACCCAAGCATAGTCGTCCTTAGGATATTTTGAAAGTCTTATTTTCAAATCATAAAAGGTTTATGAAAACCTAGGCGATTCTCGATTTTATTCCTTACCTATCTTAGCTTTCTACTCTCATCTTACTCTAATTTAAGTTTTGAAACTTGGTTTCTCTCTTCACCTTTCAAAAGATAGTTACTACCAGGAATTAGTTTGGGAGAACCATGAAGTTTAATCCAACTAAAACTTGTGGGGATAATAGGTAAGATGTAAAGGAGTAGTTATGTGTCCGATTTTTCTTGGTCGAACTTTATCCCGCCTTGTGTTTGTTTCTGGACCGCTTTCATGGATTTTGGGTTTTCTTGCTCTTAAATTTATTGCTAACTTGTCTTAGTAAAACAGATGGCCGAGAACGCGTGGCAGTGCCAGGTGGTCATGATGAGGAGCTTCCCCTCCTCGACCATGGTCGAGGTTCTCGCTCGATCGAGCGAAACCGCATGGACCAGACGCGCATCTTGGAGGTTATTGCTAGGAATACCTCCACTCCTGCCGGTGGTGGCGGCCACCGGACTCGCGGGGACTTGCGAGTTCCTCCGTACACACGCCGACTTTCTCCGCTCCGAGGACCCTCTCGATGCGGATGATTGGTCGCGCATGGTTGAGCGGAAGCTCAACATAGCTCGCCCGAGCGCAGATAAGGCACTCTTCGTCCCACCACTCGAGGGCGCAGCAGACTCTCATGGTGGGAGAACTATCTCGCCATGCAGCCCGGGCCATGTGGTCGCGTGGGAGGAGTTCGATCGACTTTCGTCGGGCCCACATCCCGGATGGCCCGATGAAGTCGAAAAGAAAGAATTCCTCGCGCAAGCAAGGGCGCAAGTCCAGTGACGGAGTACATGCACGAGTTCAATCATCCGGCTCGTTATGCTCGGGAGGTGGCCTCGAGATGAGGCTAAGCAGAGAAGTTTATGGATGGCTTGTCCGAAGAGCTGCAGGACAAGCTATCTATTGTGGACTTCTCGACTTTCGTGCCTTGGTAGATAAGGCCATTGTTGCCGAGCATAAGGCAAAGGCGTGGCGAGTCCCGCAGCGCAAATGGGAGGCGCATCGCCTACTCACACCGCCTTTGTTCGTCTCGGCCGGGCCAGCACACGTGGCCCGTTCTTTTGCTCCGGCGCCGAGACCATCTCGCACCAGCTCGCCCACCGCAGCCGTGAGCCACCACGTGCGCTGCGATCCAAGACAGAGGCCTCGCAATCCGGCGCCGAGGTGACTTGTTTTCGCCGCCACAACAAGGGCCATTATGCGAATGCTCGCCTCGAGTGTTGCAGCGATCCCTGCGTCCTAATGGAGGACGCGGCGCGGGAGTGGTCATCCACCGACCGTAAGATGATCCGTAAGACCCGGGTGCGAGCGTGGTCGAGTCAACCATCTATCACCGAGGAGGCTCGGGGCGCGGATGTCGTGATGGGTACACTTCTTGTTAATTCTCGTCCCGCTGCGGATTATTTGATTCGAGCATCGCATTCTTTTATTTCAAGATCGCTTGTTGCTGCTAGTGGTCTTCACCGTGTTCCTTTGGGGATTCCTTTACTCATTCGCTCTCGGGTCGGAAATGAGAGCCGATATGGAATGCCGGTGTTCCTATTGAAGTCAAAGGGTAGGATTTTTGGCAAATCTTATTACGCTCGATTCGGAAGTCCGGATGTGATTCTTGGCATGGATTGGTTGTCCCAACACTTGGGACAAATCGATTGTGCCGTGAAGATTGTCTATCTCACCACTCTTGAGTGCGCGGCAGTCGGATTTTCGCCATTACTTCAGAGCCACATCTATGTGCATTAGAGGCGAGCCACCTTGCAAATTCAAGATGTTCCGTAGTCTCGATTTTGTGGATGTCTTTCCGAAGATTTGCCTGGATGCCTCGGTTCGAGATCCGAGTTTGTCATCGAGTTGCTGCCCTGCATCGCCCGATTTCAAGGCGCCAGACGAATGCCTCCCAATGAGCTAGAAGAATTGAAGAAGCAGCTTGGTGAGCTCCAAGCAAAGGGTTTCATCCGTCCCGTTCATCTCCTTGGGGTTGTCCGGTGATCTTTGTGAAGAAGAAGGACAAGACTTTGCGCATGTGTTGATTACCGTCCTCTCAATGAAGTGCGGTGAAGAACGATATCCTCGCCCGCATTGATGATCTGTTTGATCGCTTGGTCGAGCCTGTGTGTTCTCAAAGATTGATTTGAGAATGGGGTATCATCAGTCGAGGATCGAGATCGAGGATATTCAAGAGCGGCTTTCACTACTCGTTATGGGTCGCACGAGTACACCGTCATGTCCTTTGGCTTAACCAATGCTCCAGCTTTGTTCATGAACCTTATGAATTCAAGATTCATGGAGTATTTGGATAAATTTGTGGTGGTCTTTATTGATGACATTCTTATCTATTCCAAGATCAAGCGAGCATCTTGAGCATCCAAGATTGTTTTGGGCAAGTTGCGGAGCATCACCGTATGCTGAAGTTCAAGAAATGTGAGTTCTGGTTAAAGGAAGTGGCATTTTGGGCCATGTTCTTTCAATTTGGAGGAATAGTCAGTAGATCCCAAAGAAAGTCGGCGATGTTCTATCTTGGGGCCAGCCCAAGTCAGTCACTGATGTGCGGAGTTTTCTTGGTTTAGCGGGCTACTATCGCCGCTTTATCGAGAACTTCTCCAAGATCGCAAAGCCGATGACTGAATTGCTCAAGAAGGACAAGAAGTTTGTGTGGTCCTCTGCTTGTGATGAGAGCTTTCAGGAGCTCAAACAGCGGTTGACTTCGGCCCCAGTCCTTACTCTTCCTGATATCCACAAGAGCTTCGATATTTATTGCGATGCCTCTCGCCGTGGACTTGGGTGTGTTCTTATGCAGAAGGCAAGGCGCTTGCCTATGCATCCAGCGATTGAGACCTCACGAGCTCAACTATCCCACCCATGATTTAGAGCTTGCTGCGGTGGTTCATGCACTCAAGATTTGGCGGCATTATTTGATCGGTAGCATCACGTGTGAGGTGTATTCCGATCACAAGAGCTTGAAATACTTGTTCACTCAACGGATCTGAACCTCGAGCAGAGGAGATGGCTGGAATTGATCAAAGATTATGACATGGGTATTCAGTATCATCCGGGCAAAGCCAATGTGGTTGCTGATGCACTTAGCCGAAAGGTATACTGCAATACTTTAATGATCCAAGAGCAACAACCGGCACTTCTTGTAGAATTTCAGCGTCTCAACTTGGGTTTGGTTGAGCATGGTTCCCTTGCTGCCTTGGTTGTGCAACCAACCTTGGTGGATCAAATCAAGGCAGCACAGCAATCAGATGATGGTGTGGGAAAAATCAAGCAGAACATCAGGCATGGGATAGCCAAGTGTTTCACAGAAGATGAGCACGGTGTTGTGTGGTTTGGGCAGCGGCTTGTGGTCCCAAAGGTCCCCGAGTTGCGAGATTTGATTCTTCAGGAGGCCCATGATTCGCCTTTGTCCATTCATCCCGGGGCCACTAAAATGTACCAAGATCTGCGTCAGAGATTCTGGTGGACTCGCATGAAGCGTGAGATTGCCAGGTTCGTGGCCAGATGTGACATATGCTGTCGTGTCAAGGCCGAGCATCAGCGTCCAGCCGGTCTTCTTCAATTTTTGCCTATACGAGAATGGAAGTGGGATTACGAGGCATGGATTTTATCACCGGTCCGCCCGCACTCTGCGGGAAGGATGCATTATGGGTTATAATTGATCGATTGTGGGTGGCCCATTTCCTTCCAGTGCGATCGAAGATTGATGTGAATCAGCTAGCGGATCTTTACATATCCCGCATTGTGAGTCTGCATGGTGTGCCACGAACGATAGTGTCAGATCGTGGCTCTCTTTTCACTTCCCGATTTTGGCACAGCCTGCAGGAGGCCATGGGTACCCGTCTTTCGTTCAGCTCAGCCTATCATCCTCAGACTGATGGTCAGACGGAGCGCGTCAATCAGGTGCTAGAAGATATGCTCCGTGCTTGTGTTCTTTCCTATGGGAAGAATTGGGAGAAGTGCCTACCACTTGCCGAGTTCTCCTACAACAACAGCTTCCAGGCTAGTCTCGGTATGGCACCATTTGAGGCCTTGTATGGGCGCCGCCGCAGAACACCGTTGAACTGGTGGCGGTGAAAAGCGGTTCTTTGGCGGATTCGATCAATGAGGCCAAAGTCAAGTGCGATCGATTCGTGAGCACTTGCGCGTGCTCAGTCGAGCGAGAAGAGCTATGCGGTCGGCGTCGTCGTGAGTTGAGTTTCAGCCCAATGACTTTGTGTATCTCAAAGTCTCACCTCTGAAGGGACATCGCCGTTTGATGTCAAGGGCAAGCCGCTCCTCGATATGTCGGGCGACGCATCATCAAGAAAGTGGGGCTGTTGCATACAAGTTGAGTTGCGGCTACACTTGAAGGGGTGCATGATGTTTTCCATGTGTCACAATTGAAGAAGTGCCTCGTGTTCGGTTGAGAAACACCATTGGAAAATATCGATGTGCGGAAGATCTGTCTTATCGTGAGCGTCCGTTCGTATCCTCGAAGAAGCTGAACGTAGAACAAGGAACCGTATGATCAAGTTCCTTAAAGTTCAGTGGTCGAACCACTCAGAGGATGAAGCCACTTGGGAGCGGGAAGATCGTCTCCGGCGATTACCCATCCTTCTTCTCCTGTGATCGAATCTCGGGCAGATTCCTGTAAGGGGGAGATTTGTAACAGCCCTAACTTTGGGTTTGTATTTCAAATGTAAAATTTTGAGGAGAAATAAAAACTTTTGTTGTCTCTTCAAATCATTTGAAAGTTTCTACAATTTTCCCTAGCAATTTCCAATTTGTAGAATTTAATTCTTGTGATTGGAGATTGTTGTTATCAGATTCTTAGCCTTCAAACTTTGATCATCCTCTGAAACTATTTTTCCTAGCATTTTGATCATCCTATCTACCTCCCTGAATTATTTCTCAATTTTTAGATTTTGTTTGCTATTTCAAATGGCCAAGTCAACTCTGTTTGAAATCTGGTCAAACTCCCTGTACAGCAGCTTGTGAATTTTCTCTAGAACAATGCATTGCATAAAAAGTTCTGGAAAAATTATACAAGGTTATCCTCTGTCCCTAGTAGCTACCATAAAAATTTCGAAATTTTTGGAGCTCTGGAGCTACCTCTAAAAATTCCCCAAACCTTCTCTGTCTTTTAAACCAAATTCTAAAAGTACTGTTCCTCGGGCCGAACCCAACTCGTGCTCGAGTCCGACCGCACCACTTGACTCGGTCGCACCACCTAGCTGCACCTTGCAGTCCAATCGATCGTAACCGTCCGATGAAGATCGAACGATCCACGTCGCGTATGCAACCGACCTGTCCGAATGCATACACCAATCTCAGCCGTCCATTTTAGATCCAACGGTCGGCGCAATATTGATCGAGTCTAACTCGGGCTCGCGCCGTTTTGCTGCTGTCGCTGACAGGCGGGCCCCACATGTCAGGTTCTTCCTCGCCGACTCCGCTGCCTACCGGAGCTCGCTGGCGATCGCGCATGCGTGCCACGCAGCTCGTCGCTGCCACGCCGGGGACGCGTGTCTGACTCCGGAGAATCGCCAGGAGCTCACCTATCTCTTTAGGTCACCCATTCGCCTCGCATGCATTCTCGTGCTTTCTCGCGCTTCTTTGTCTCGGCCGGAGAAGAAACCGAGTGTAGCGCCGCCGTATCGGAGCCGCCCTCGAGCCCGTGGTCGCACCATTGTGATCCTTGCTCGACGCCGCCTCCATTTTGCCCAGCCCGGATCATTGTCGTGCACTGTATCACCAGAAGCAAGTTCATCGTCTCCGCCTCCGGTGATCTTGGTCCTGTAAGCTTTCTGGCGATCTAGTGAGTATCATGCCTCGGCGTTTGGTCCCTTAGGATCGCACTGATGCACTGAATCTAATGATGGCTTCATTTTCATCTTTGGTGCATTGTTGAGGTTGTACGACCCCTTCTTCTCCGAGCTCGGTTTTCCGCCGCCGTGGAAATTCCGGCCGTCTCAGACCTCCTTCGTCGGCATTATCTGGGGCGTATCCTTCCTGGAGCTGAGGCGATCCCGTGGCGCACCTTCCGGGGTCTTCTCGAAGCTCGCAGCGTCTTCTCCGTGAGCACCCCATCTTCTTCTCCGCCTCAGCTTCGCCGTCGGCTCGCGCCAAAGATCTTCGTGAGTCCGCGTCACCGCCGCCGAGTTCGCTAGGTCATACGAACGAAGGTACCACTCTTTCGCCGAAACCTCCTGGTTTGCAAGATCGATTCTTGCGCGCATGCCGCTGCCGTGCTCGCGGTGAACCGCCGTGAAGATTAGTTTAACTCTAATCATGTCTACTTTGAGTCTCGATTTGTGGGCCCTCTTGGTTAATCACGTTTAGAAATCGTTTAATCCAACGTTGCATTTCACTTTGTGTCACCGCCATGTGGGTCCATGTTGTCGATTAGGTTTGTGTAGTTACGGTTATGCGTTTTCTCGATGGGAAGCGTATTTCATTTGTGAGAGTGTTTTGGGTTTGCACCTTAGTGAGCCAAGACGTATTCTTTGAATACGCCGCCGGCGTCACTTTAGGCGTCTTGTTGTCACGATCGTTCATGCGGGCCGTCGATGGTCAGGCTTCTTGATCATGTAGAAAAAGGATTTAATGCTTTAGTATTTACGTAATATGTTTTCTGTTGCCTTCATTAATTCATTTAAACTTAGAAAATGCATAACTAATTCAATTTTTATCCAAATTGTATGAAACCAAAGGTTGTTAATTTTCATTGTAAGTGTGCTATTTGATAAAATTAACTTCACCCATGTCTCTGTAGCAAAAATCTGTTAGCTAATAAAATGATGTCTTATGTATCTTCTAAATTAGAAAATGCATATCTCTTCCAATAATTGTCCAAATTAAATGAACCCAATTCAGTAAAATTTCATTTTCAGTATACTAACTATTAGGATAGATTTTTCACACTGGTTCTGTTCATAAAAATTTGTTAAGTAATTAACTAGTGACTTGTTGTGTTTTTAGCTTAGAAAATTCATAGAAAATTGCTAATAACTTGAAATGATTTGTTATCTGCTTCTAAAAATTCTGTTATTTCATGCTTAGGCTCTTGTGTGAGTTTGGCTTGTTCGATGTTGTTGAATGTTTGAGTTTTGTCGGTGTTATTCGTTCTTATTTCTTTGTTATGTTCGATCGTTAGGCTTCGATATTTGCGGCAACCACGAGGACGATCCTCCGCACCATATTGAGCAACGAAGAACGGTGCAAGCGGTTTGATCATGTTTATCCCAATTTTAAAATCTAATATTTTGTTTCAATTTGTATGTATGCATTGCTTAATTTGTGTTAAATTGATTAGTTAAATCCGTAGTTGCATATCCTGTAGACAAAATATTGATCTCTACTACCGAGCCTAGGTTATTTCTTTGTGATTAGAGATCATTGGATGATCTCTTGTCACTTAGTAGATACGATTTCAACCGCTAGACATGCTTAGCTATCGGTAGAATCAAGCGGTTATCGACTTTGTCGGTAACCTTGATCACACAAAATTTACTACAACTTTTGTTTCAGCATCTTTGCTATGTTTAATTGAAAAATTAAAAATGAAAACAAAATGATTTAGACTTGGGCACAATGGTAAGACTGGTGTGATCTGTTGGGTGTGATCGAAAGGTGCAGAGTCGCTTAAGGACCGAGTTACTTGCGCCACCGTGATCGAGCATTTTGCGTGCTAACCACACTAGAGTATATGGGACCTCTCTTGACCTAGTACTTTGGCGTGTATTGGCTCGGGTCGCAGGAGGTCGCGGGAGGGACGGAGGTGGGAGCATGGTAGTTGTCCAAAAGCTTTATCCCGAGTGGGTAGTTGTCTTTCGGCTTTACCATGTAAGCGTATGGGTTTCTATCCATACGAGCGGCTCGTAGTTAATACACAATATTGGAAAAGTCTCGTAGGACTTAGTCGTGGCCGCATACCTTGGAAGTGTGCTTGGCTTAAAGGCGATCCAGTGTGGGTACATTGGTACACCTGCGAGGTTAAAACTATTCGAATAGCCTCGTCCTAGGTTATGGACACGCTGGATCGCCCCCAAGAACTAGACTACAACATTTAAATTAAAACTTGATGGGTGGTACGAATGGGATTCGTGCTATTGTTGTGGTGACTATTGGGATAGTTACTTCTAGGTTGTTTTATCTTTCGCTTTTATTATTAATATCCGCATCTTATTATTTCAATCTTAAAATGAATTGCAAACTTGCCTTTAAAACTGTATTACCTTATTGCAAATGAAAATTGGCTTTATGCAAATGAAACATATGACCTCCACCAAATAAGCTCGCATGTAGCATATGAGCAGTGCTGTTAGTTCACACGTCGATCTTGCGGGTACAAAGACAATCTTTGTACTCGTGTGCTTTGCTTAATGTTTTTGTTGCAGAGGAAGAAGGTGAGCCTCGGGGTCCTCATACGTGAGTGTCTTGTCGCCCGCGGTGACGACTAGTCTTGGCGGTCGGTCGGATGCCTTGTGGGTTGAAGGCACACCGATTGGCTTTGTTTATAGCCATCTTATGGCACTTTGCTTCGCTGTCGTTCTTGTTATTTGTGTATCTGTTGGGCGGTCGCCTTTTGTCCTGTAATAGCTTTACTATTTGTTTATCTTCCGTTTGGTAGTGTAATGTTTGGACTCTATGTTGGATATGGAATTGATGTCTAATTTTGTACTTGAGGTGTATATTTGCTCGAAGTATACATATCTAGAGATCGATTTATTTGATTTGTCTTTGCTAGGACCGGTGGTTGGTTAAGCATTACAAGCCAAATAAATTGGGGTCCTCACATAACTCTCTGGGGAATCCTTTCTAGCTCCACAGTATGTCCTGTTGTGTGATCTCCTTGGATGGGGAAGAATTTATTGCTAATCTAATGGTCATGAAGATGGAGCCGTTTGATGTTATTCTCGGTATGGATGGTTGCATAGTTTGTCAAGTGGTTATATCTGCTTACGAAGACAAGAACCTTGCGGGCACCTTCAGGCGGAGGTAGTATTTCGAGAGTGCCCTCTTACTCTCTTTGCGTCTTTGGCTAGTCTCAGATCCCGGTAGTCGAGCCGAAGAGTGGGTTTCTTTGTCTCGTGGGAAAGTCGAGTTCCTCTTTGACCGCAGAATTAGTTCAGTGGTTCGAGAATTCTTAGATGTTTTTCCAAAGAGAGTTGCGTGATGCCCCACCACGTCCAAAGGAGTTCGAATTGATTTAGTGCGTGCCCGGCCGGTTTCTATGACCCCTCACTGTCCGCACGTCCTTTCCAGAGGAACTAAAGAAGCAATTGGATGAATTAAGGGCGAAGGATCTTATTCGACCTAGCATATCTCCGTGGGGAGCTCCGGTTTTATTTACCAAAAAGAAGGATGGTAGTTGGCGCATGTGTATCGATTACCATGCACTCAACGGTGACCATCAGAATAAATACCCTTTACCCGTATGGAAGATTTATTTGATCGGTTGAGAGGGCAAAGGTATTTTCAAAGATAGACCTTGATCGGGCTATAATCGATTCTGTCCGAGAAGAGGATATCGAGAGCGGCGTTCTCTACAAGGTATGGGCACTTTGAATTTAAAGTTATGTCTTTTGGACTAACGAATGCCTACTTTGCTTTCATGGAGACTATGAGCAGGATGTTGCATGAGTATTTGGATGATTTTGTCGTCGTCTTTATTGATGATATCTTGATCTATTCAAAGACTGAAGTTGAGCATGAGCGTCATCCGAGGATGGTGTTGAGACGTTAAGAGAAATAGATTTTATGCCAAGCTTAAAAGTGCGAGTTACGGATGTCCGAGGTGGGATTCTTGGGGCATGTTATCAATGATAAGGGAATATCAGTTGATCCAAGTAAAATCTCCCACGATGGTAGAATGGGAAGGCCGACTAACGTCAAAGAAGTGAGAAGCTTCCTTGGTATGGCGGAGCTATTATCGGCGTTTGTGCGGGATTTCTCCATCATTGCGAAGCCGTTGTCCGAGCTCACGAGAAAGATGTGAAGTTTCGGTGGGATGAGGATTGTGAACGCAGATTTTCATATTTTGAAGGAAAAGCTAGTGACTCGCTCCTGTTCTCACTATTCTGAGCACAGGAAGCGATTCACGAGTATATTCGATGCTTCTCGAGTTGGGTTGGGCTGTGTGCTCATGCAAGATGGTAAGGTTACGGCTTATGCGTCTAGGCATTTGAAGAAACACGAGCGAAACTACCCAACACATGATTTAGAATTGGTCTGCGGTGGTGTTCGCCTTGAAGCTTTGGAGGCATTATCTCTATGGTGAGTCTTGTGATGTCTTTACGGATCACAAAAGCCTTAAATACATCTTTCTGCAGAGGACTGAATCTAAAGCGAGAGAAGATGGTTAGAGCGATCAAGGATTATGATCTCACGATTCGATATCATCGAGCAAAGCCAACGTGGTGGTGATGCTCTTAGTCATGAAGCGACATCGCTACATGGATTGTCTAGTGGCGGATGTTGACCGCATGGGGATATCTTATTGCTATGCGGTGTAACACCCTAACTTAGGGTTTGTATTTCAAATGTAAATTATGAGGAGAAATAAAAACTTTTGATGCCTCATGAAATCATTTGAGAATTTCTACATTTTCTAGCAATTTCAATTTTAGAATGTAATCCTTGTGATTGGAAATTGTGGTCATCAGATTCTTAGCTTTCAAACTTGTGATCATCCCTGAAATTATTTTTCCTATCATCTTGATCATCCTATCTACCTCCTGAATTATTTCACAATTTTTAGATTTTATTTGCTGTTTCAAATGACCAAGTCAACCAAGTTTGAAATCTGGTCAAACTTTTGTTCAGCAGCTTGTGAATTTTAGTGGGAGAAATCTAGAGCATAAAAACTCCTGGAAAAATTACACAAGGTGGTCCTCTGTTCCAGTTAGCTTCCATAAAAATTTCAAAATTTTTGGAGCCACAGAGCTATCTCTAAAATTTCCCAAACCTTCTTTGTCTTTCTGATTCAAATCGGGAAACACTGTTTGTCGGGCCCGAACCCCACTTGGGCTCGAGTCGACCGCACTAATGGACTCGGTCGCATCAACTAATCGCATCGCTCGAGTCAATCGGCCGTGACCGTCCGATGCAAATCGAGCGACCACGTCGGCGCGTATGCAATCGGCGGTCGAATGCATACGAGAGATCTCGTCGTCCATCTCGGATCCAACGGTCGACACGTTCTGATCGAGTCAAACCACCTAACCGCACGTGCGGTCTGCGGTTCGCCCGCCATTCTTTGCCGGCGGGCGGGCCCCACTTGTCGGTCGTCACCTACCTTCGCATGAGTCTTGAGTGCGGCGACATCGTGCATGGTCGCCACCTCGCCTGCTGTTCGTCACCGCTTCCGGTTTTGGCGCGCATTGCCTCGGCGCATCTTCCGCTGAGGCCATGCCTGCGCAGCATTAATCACCCACCATTCCTTTCACGACTTGTCAACACCGTTCTTGAGCTCCTCGGTGCGAAAGCGTCGCCGCTTCGTTTTCCTCCGCCTCGCCCTACTTAAGCTCACCCAAAGCTCCTCTTCCTTCTTTAGACACCATTAAACAATCCCTATCACCCATTGCTCCTTCGAGCTCAAATCATAGTAGTGCTCAAACTACGGTTCCACGGCCGTGCCGCCTCAGCGTGTCAACACCACAACGGTGAAGATCATCCCTTCTTTTGCGCGTCACATCGTGTTCGGATCCTATCATGATTTCCCCTCGGCTAATTTTGAGTTTCACTCGCGGGGGCCATTGACTTTGGAGTCCCTCTTCTTGGCCGAAAGTTGGATCATCGTCCTCATCTCGGTGAGTTGGTTCCTTGGGCAATTGCTCGCGCCCGGCTTCATCTAGTGCACTCACTCAAGCTATCTCCGTCTCTCTTTTCCCTATTTTTGCTCGGGTTGCTCCTCCTCGGTGACCCCTTGATCGCCGCCGGTTCTCGTCGCCGGGCCATCTCGGCGACCTCTTGAGCTCGCGTCATTCGGTGAGTTCTGGTAACTCATCGATGCCCATCTGCGCGCTAATTTTCATTGTCTACCTCTGCGTGCAGCCGCACCTTGTCACCCATTGCTGCGACCGCCGTGCTCGTCGCCGCCGCCACCGTCTTCTCAGTCGAACCCGCGACCACCCTTAGCTTGATAACCCTGGCGACCCATTTTGGCCGTCGCGACCGCGCCGCCACTCCTTCACCGCGTCGAATCCAGTCGAGCCTCTGTTCTTCCTTGTGCTCCACTGTCTTTGTTGTAGGTGACAGTGGGGCCCACCTCCCTGAGGCTTAGTAGTTAGCTGCTTATCATGCTTATGATTGTTCATTAGTTCACTCTCATTGCATGATCAAAAATTGGTATTGGAAGTTTGGAAGTATTTTAGTTCTCTGTATGCTTGTTGTTGTCGTTTTTCTGTTGTCAGTAAACTGAAATTGGGTTCATTCTTATGCTATTCATATCTGGTTAGTGCTTGGTGACTCCCTTAGAAGTGGTGCTTAGCAAGAAGTTAATTAGATAATCTCTATAGGTTTCAAATCACTAGTTGGCTTTTGATCTATGAAGTCATTATCGAATTTGAGGTTTTGCCTGCATTGCTTGTGGTGTATTTTCGATAAGGTAAGGTTTTGTAGTAGCCGCATCTTTGAAAATCGTTAGCATTGCAGTATCTTGGTGTGATGCTTAGGAGTATGAATAGCTGAGTATCTTTAAAATCCTATCTTAGATAGAAAAGGTTGTTAGCATCTCACAGTTGAATACTTGATTAGTTAGTGTTCGATAGCTCCTTGTAGGTTACGTGCTCTCACGATAATGGTTGTTTTAGAGTAGCTAGTGTTTTTGATATACTAACTTGATGATTAAATAATAGATGTGCACACAATACCATCAAAGTCTGTCCAAAGTTTAAATCATATAAGAGGATTGATTTTGTGGTTAACCTGATAAATAAGTGAGTGGGTAGATCAATCACTTGAAAGCATGTCTTTTTGAAGCATCCCTGTAGCAGTTAATTGTTACTCCTTTTGTGTTGGTCTAGCCTCTGTGTATAAATTGGTGTTTGTGTTTGATTATTGAGTTTTGCGGTGTTATTCGTTCTTATTATTTGTTTTGTTCAATCGTTAGGATTCGATATTTGCGGCAACCTTGAGAATGACCCTCGCAACAAATTGAACAACAATGACCGAACAAGCGGTTTGATCATTTTATCGAGTATTTTAAAGTCTAATATTTTGTTTCAATGTATGTATGCATCGCTTATTTTGTGTTAAATTGGTTAGTTAAACCTTTAGATGCATAATCTGTAGGTAAATATTTGTCCTCTACTACACGAGCCTAGGTTATTTGCTGTGATTAGAGTTATTTGGATGAACTCGTCACTTAATAGATCTGAGTTCGATTTGCTTAGCCATGCTTAGCTACCCAGTAGATTTGGGCGATCGTCGACTTAGTCGATGGTCTTGGTCACATAAAATTATTCTTGTTCTTGTATTCCACTCGTGCTATGTTAATTGCAAAACTAAAACTGAAAACAAAAATGATTTAGGCGCGGGCACAATGGTAAGATTGGTGTGATCTGTTGGGTGTGGTGGAAAGGTGCCGGGTCAATTAAGGACCGAACATCTTGTGAGTACACATTATCCAGCATTTCGTGCGCTAACCACACTAGAGGTATGGGACCTCTCTTGACCTAGCACTTTGGCGTGTATTGGCTCGGTCGCGGGAGGTCGCGGGAGGATGGAGGTGGGAGCATGGTAGTTGTCCAAAAGCTTTATCACGAGTGGGTAGTTGTCTTTTCGGCTTTACCATGTAAGCGTATGGATTTCTATCCATACGAGCGGCTCGTAGTTAATACACAATATTGGAAAAAGTCTCGTAGGACTTAGTGTGCCCGACATACCTTGGAGTGTGCTTTGGCTTAAAGGCGATCTGAAGTGTGGATGCAGTGGTACACCCCTACGGGTTAAAAACTATTCGAATAGCCTCGTCCTAGGTGATGGACACGCTTGGGTAAGCTTATCAAGAGTTAGACTACAACATTTAAAATTAAAACTTGATGGGTGGTGCGAATGCAGGATTAGTGCTATTGTTGGAGTGACTATTGGGATAGTCACTTCTAGGTTGTTTATCTTCCTCTTTTGTTATTATTATCTTTCTTTGTTATTTCAACATTAAAAGCGAATAGCAAACTTGCCTTCAAAGCGTATCATATTATTGCAAATGAAAATTGGCTTTATGCAAATAAAACATATGGCCTCCACCAAACAAGCTTTGCATGTAGCATATGAGCAGTGCGCTGGTTCACACGTCGATCTTGCGGGTACAAAGACAATCTTTGTACTCGGTGCTTTGCTTAATGTTTTGTTGCGAGAGGAAGAAGGTGAGCCCCAAGGGCCTCATACATGAGTGTGTTCTTAGTTTCGTGGGCGACTAGACTTGGCGGTCGGTCGGATGCCTTGTGGGTTGGAGGCACGCGATTGGCTTTGTTTATAGCCATCTTATGGCACTTTTGCTTCCATTGTCCGTCTTGTTTATTTGTGTATCTTGGCACATCGGCCTTTATGCAATAATAACACTACTATTTGTTTATCTTACGTTTGGGAGTGTGGTGTTTGGACTCTATGTTTGGAATGGAGTTGATGTCTAATTTTATACCGGGTGTGTATCTTGCTTTAGGAAGTATACATATCTCGAGATCAATTATTTGATTTGTGATGCTAGGACCGGTGGTTGGTTAAGCATTACAAGCCAAGTAAATTGGGGTCCTCTAAAAAGTTGGTATCGAGCCATTCGACCGTAGTAACAAGCATAGTCGTCCTTAGGATATTTTGAAAAAGCTTAATTTCAAAGTATAAAAGGGTTTATGAAAACCTAGGCGATTCTCGATTTTACTCCTTACCTATCTTAGCCTTCTACTCTCATCTTACTCTAATTTGAGTTTAAAACTTGGTTTCTCTCTTTCCTTTCAAAAGATAGTTACTACCGGTAGAATCGGTCTTTGGGAGAACCATAGAAATTAGTCTAATTAAAATTTGTGGGAGCATAAGGGTAAGATATGTATGAGTTGCTAAGTGTCGATTTTTGTCAATTGGTTTTGTAACTTAAAAGTCTTGTGTTTGTTTTGTCTTGTTAGTAAGTTATTTGCGGTGGGTTATCGACTTCGTGTTTTTCGGCTATTGTTAACTTGTCTTAGTGAAGCAGGATGGCGGGAGAGCAGCGTGGCGATCAGCCAGCTGGTCATGATGAGAGCTTCCCCTCCTCGACCATGGTGAGGTTCTCGCTCGGTCGAGCGAAACCGCATGGACCAGACGCGCATCTTGGAGGTTATCGCTGGGAATACCTCCACTCCTGCCGGTGGTGGCCGCCACGGACTCGCGGGGACTTGCGAGTTCCTCCGTCTGCGGCCGCCGACTTTCTCCGCTCGAGGACCCTCTTGATGCGGATGATTGGTGTGCATGGTTGAGCGAGCTCAACATAGCTCGATGCGTGCACGGATAAGGCACTCTTTGCGTCCCACCGGCGAGGCGCGGCACTCTCATGGTGGGAGAACTATCTCGCCATGCGGCCGCGGGCCATGTGGTCGCGTGGGAGGAGTTGGATCGACTTTTAGTCGGGCCCACATCACGATGGCACGATGAAGGCAAGAAGAAGGAGTTCCTCGCGCTCAAGCAAGGCGCAAGTGCGTGACGGAGCACATGCAGTTCAATCATCGGCTCGTTATGCTCCGGGAGGTGGCCTCAGATGAGGCTAGCGGGAGAAGTTTATGGATGGCTTGTGCGAGGAGCTGCGGGACAAGCTATCTATTGTAGACTTCTCGACTTTGAGCCTTGCAGATAAGGCCATTGTTGCGAGCATAAGGCAAAGCGGGCGAGTCCCGCAAGCGCAAATGGGAGCGCGTCGGTCTACTCACACCGCCTCATTCGTCCTCGGTGGGCGGCACCGATGGCCCGTTCTTTTGCTCCACCGGCGCGAGGCCATCTGCACCAGCCTCGTCCACCGCGAGCCATGTTTCAGCCACGCGGCGCTGCGATCGGCCAAGCGAGCGACCTCGCAATCCGGCGACCGAGGTTACTTGTTTTCGCCGCCACAACAAGGGCCACTACGCCAACGCTTGTCCTCGAGTGTTGCGGTAGCCCCTCGTCCTAATGGAGGGCGCGGCGAGGAGTGGTCATCCACGACGAAAGATGATCCGAAGCCCGAGTGCGGCGGCGGTCGAGTCAACCACCTTTCGGTGAGAGGCTCGGGAGCGCGGATGTCGTGATGGGTACACTTCTTGTTAATTCTCGCCTCTCTGCGGTATTATTTGATTACGGAGCATCGCATTCTTTATTTCAAGATCATTTGCTGCTGCTAGTGGTCTTCTTTGTGTTCCTTTGGGAGTTCCTTTGCTCATCCGCTCTTGGGGTCGGAAATGAGGCTGATTCTGATGTCGGGATGTTCCTATCATAGTCAAAGGAGTGAGATTTTTGGCAAATCTTATTACGCTCGATTCAGTGAGTCCGGATGTGATTCTTGGCATGGATTGGTTGTCCCAACACTTGGGGCAAATCGATTGTGCGGGAAGATTGTCTATCTCACGACCCTTGATGGCGGTCGGATTTTCGCTGAGCGGGGCCACTAGCCTCCCAATGAGCTAGAAGAATTGAAGAAGCGGCTTGGTGAGCTCCAAGCAAAGGGTTTCATCCGTCGAGTTCATCTCCTTGGGGTTGTCCGGTGATCTTTGTGAAGAAGAAGGACAAGACTTTGCGCATGTGTGTTGATTACCGTCCTCTCAATGAGGTGACGGTGAAGAACAAATATCCTTTGCCCGCATCGATGATCTGTTCGATCGGTTGGTCGAGCCAGTGTTCTCAAAGATTGATTTGAGAATGGGGTATCATCAGTCGGATCGATCGGAGGATATTCGAAAACGACTTTCACTACTCGTTATGTGTCTGCATGCGAGTACACCGTCATGTCTTCGGTCTAACCAATGCTCGACTTTGTTCATGAACCTTATGAATTCAGTATTCATGGAGTATTTAGATAAATTTGTGGTGGTCTTTATTGATGATATTCTTATCTATTCCAAGACCAAGCGAGCATCTTGAGCATCGAAGATTGTTTTGGGCAAATTATGGAGCATCGGCTATATGCAAAGTTCAAAGAAATGTGAGTTCGGTTGAAGGAAGTGGCATTCTTGGGCCATGTTCTTTCACTGGAGGCATAGTTGTGGATCCAGCAAGGTCGGCGACGTTCTATCTTGGGTCGGCCAAGTCGATCAGCGATGTGCGGAGTTTTCTTGGTTTAGCGGGCTACTACCGCGCTTTATCGAGAACTTCTCCAAGATCGCAAAGCCGATGACTGAATTGCTCAAGAAGGACAAGAAGTTTGTGTGGTCCTCTGCTTGTGATGAGAGCTTCGGGAGCTCAAACAGCGATTGACTTGCCCCATCCTTACTCTTCTGATATCCACAAGAGTTTCGATATTTATTGCGATGCCTCTCGTCAGGGACATGGATGTGTTCTTATGCAGGAAGGCAAGGCAGTTGCCTATGCATCGGCGATTGAGACCACATGAGCTCAACTATCCCACCCATGATCTAGAGCTTCTTCTGCGTGGTTCATGCACTCAAGATTTGGCGGCATTATCGATCGGTATCACTGTGAGGTGTATTCGACCACAAGAGTTTGAAATACTTGTTCACTCGGCGAGATCTGAACCTCGGGCAGAGGAGATGGCTAGAATTGATCAAAGATTATGACATGGGTATTGGTATCACCTGGCAAGGCCAATGTGATTTCTTGATGCACTTAGCCGAAAGGTGTATTGCAATACTTTGATGATCCAAGAGCAGCAACCTGCACTTCTTGCAGAGTTTCAGCGTCTCAACTTGGGTTTGGTTGAGCATGGTTCCCTTGCTGCCTTGGTTGTGCAACCAACCTTGGTGGATCAAGTCAAGCGACCAAAGATCGGATGACGGTGTGAACGGATCAGCGAGAATATCAGGATGGGGTAGCGGTGTTTCTCGGAAGATGAGCATGGTGTTGTGTGGTTTGGGCAGCGCCTCGTGGTTCCAAAGGTTCCGGAATTACGGGATTTGATTCTCCAGGAGGCCCATGATTCGCCTTTGTCCATCCATCCCGGGGCCACCAAGATGTACCAAGATCTGCGGCAGAGGTTCTGGTGGACTCGCATGAAGCGCGAGATTGTCGGGTTCGTTGCGGATCGGCGTATGTTGTCGCGTGAAGGCCGAGCATCGGCATCCGCGAGTCTCCTCCACCCTTGCCTATACGAGTGGAAGTGGGATTCCGTTGGTATGGACTTCATCAACTGGTTTGCCGTACCACCGGGGAAGGATGCTATCTGGTGGTTATTGACCGATTGACAAAGGTAGCACATTTTACGCCGGTGCGTCTTGCCCTCGCGTCGATAAATTGGTGGACCTCTACATTTCTCGCATTGTGAGTTTGCATGGTGTGCCACGAGCGATGGTGTCGATCGTGGTTCTCTTTTCACTTCCCGACTTTGCTTGCAGTCTGAGGAGGCCATGGGTACCGTCTTACTTTCAAAGCCGCCTACCATCCTCGGGCCGATGGTCGACAGCAGCGGGTCAATCGGGTGCTTGAAGATATGCTCGTGCTTGTGTTCTTTCCTATGGGAAGAATTGGGAGAAGTGCCTACCACTTGCGAGTTCTCCTACAACAACGACTTCGAGCTAGTCTCGGTATGGCACCGTTTGAGGCTTTGTATGGGAGCGTCACGAACCCCATTGAACTGGTCGGCGGGAAAGACAATTCTTTGGCGGATTCGATCAATGAGGCGGAAAGTCAAGTGCGATTGATTCGTGAGCACTTGCGCGTAGCTCGATCGAGCGAAGAGCTATGCGGATCGTCGTCGTCGTGGTGAGTTTCCAGCCCAATGACTTTGTGTATCTCAAAGTCTCACCTTTGAAGGGCCATCGGCGTTTTGGTGTCAAGGGCAAATTGGCTCCTCGGTATGTCGGGCCTTATCGCGTCGTCAAGAAAGTGGGAGCCGTTGTATACCAGTTGGAGTTGCCAGCTACACTTGAGGGGGTGCATGATGTTTTCCATGTGTCACAATTGAGAAAGTGCCTCCGTGTTCCCGTTGAGGAAACACCATTAGAAAATATCGATGTGCGGGAAGATCATCTTATCGTGGCGCCCGTTCGTATCCTCGAAGAAGCTGAGCGCAGAACAAGGAACCGTGTGATCAAGTTCCTTAAAGTTCGATGGTCAAACCACTCGAGGATGAAGCCACTTGGGAGCGGGAAGATCGTCTCAGAGCGATTACAGTCCTTCTTCTCCCAGTGATCGAATCTCGGGCGAGATTCTGTAAGGGGGGGGGGAGATTTGTAACAGCCCTAACTTAGGGTTTGTATTTCAAATGTAAATTATGAGGAGAAATAAAAACTTTTGATGCCTCATGAAATCATTTGAGAATTTCTTCAATTTTCCCTAGCAATTTCCAATTTTTAGAATGTAATCCTTGTGATTGGAAATTGTGGTCATCAGATTCTTAGCTTTCAAACTTGTGATCATCCCCTGAAATTATTTTCCTATCATCTTGATCATCCTATCTACCTCCCTGAATTATTTCACAATTTTTAGATTTTATTTGCTGTTTCAAATGACCAAGTCAACCTAGTTTGAAATCTGGTCAAACTTCTATTCAGCAGCTTGTGAATTTTATTGGGAGAAATCTAGAGCATAAAAACTCCTGGAAAAATTACACAAGGTGGTCCTCTGTTCCAGTTAGCTTCCATAAAAATTTCAAAATTTTTGGAGCCCGGAGCTATCTCTAAAAATTTCCCAAACCTTCTCTGTCTTTCTGATTCAAATCGGGAAACACTGTTTGTCGGGCCCGAACCCCACTTGGGCTCGAGTCCGACCGCACTAATGGACTCGGTCGCATCAACTAATCGCACCGCCCGAGTCCAATCGACCGTGACCGTCCGATGCAAATCGAGCGATCCGCGTCTTGGCGTATGCAATCGGCGGTCCGAATGCATACGAGAGATCTCGACCGTCCATCTCGGATCCAACGGTCGACCGTTCTGATCGAGTCAAACAACCTAACCGCCGTGCGGTCTGCGGTTCGCCCGCCTGCTCTTTATCGGCGGGCGGGCCCCACGTGTCGTCGTCACCTACCTTCGCGCCGAGTCTTGAATGCGGCGACATCGCGCATGGTCGCCACCTCGCCTCATTGTTCGTCACCGCTTTCCGGTTTTGCGCGTGCATTGCCTCGGCGCATCTTCCGCGAGAGGCCATGCCTGCGCGACATTAATCACCCACCATTCCTTTCACCGACTTGTCACCGTTCTTGAGCTCCTCGGTGCGGCGCGCCGCCGCCGTTTTCCTCGCCTCGCCCCTACTTAAGCTCACCCATAGCTCCCTCTTCCTTCTTTAGACACCATTAAACAATCCCTATCACACATTGCTCCTTCGAGCTCAAATCATAGTAGTGCTCAAACTGCGGTTCCGCAGTAGTGCGCTCCGCCGTCAACACCACAACCAAAGTGAAGATCATCCCTTCTTTTCGCGTCACATCGTGTTCCGGATCCCTATCATGATTTCCCCTCGGCTAATTTTGAGTTTCACTCGCGGGGGCCATTGAATTTTGAGTCCCTCTTCTTCGGCGAAAGTTGGATCATCGTCCTCATCTCCGGTGAGTTGGTTCCTTGGGCAATTGCTCGCGCCAGGCTTCATCTAGCGCACTCACTCAAGCTATCTCCGTCTCTCTTTTCCCTATTTTTGCTCGTGTTGCTCCTCCTCGGTGACCCCTTGATCGCCGCCGGGTTTCGTCGCCGGGCCATCTCCGTGACCTCTTGAGCTCGCTTCATTCGGTGAGTTCACGGTAACTCACGATGCCCATCTGTGCGCTAATTTTCATTGTCTACCTCTGCGGTGCAGCCGCGCCTTATCACCCCCGCCGCCGCGTGCTCGTCGCCGCCGCCGCCACCGTGCTTCTCCGTCGAACCGCGACCACCCTTAGCCAGTAACCCTTGGCGACCCATTTTGGCGTCGCACATGCCCGCGCCGCCACTCCTTCACCGGCGTGAATCCAGTCGAGCCTCTCTGTTCTTCCTTGTGCTCCTGTCTTGCCGTGGTGGCAGATGGGGCCCACCTCCGAGGCTTGGTAGTTAGGCGCTTATCATGCTTATGATTGTTCATTAGTTCACTCTCATTGCATGATCAAAAATTGGTATTGGAAGTTTGGAAGTATTTTAGTTCTCTGTATGCTTGTTGTTGTCGTTTTCGTTGTCGATGAAATGAAATTGGGTTCATTCTTATGCTATTCATATCGGTTAGTGCTTGGTGACTCCTTAGAAGTGGTGCTTAGCAAGAAGTTAATTAGATAATCTCTATAGGTTTCAAATCACTAGTTGGCTTTTGATCTATGAAGTCATTATCGAATTTGAGGTTTTGCCTCAGTGCTTGTGGTGTATTTTCAAGAAGGTAAGGTTTTGTAGTAGCGCATGTGAAAATCGTTAGCATTGCGGTATCTTGGTGTGATGCTTAGGAGTATGAATAGCTGAGTATCTTTAAAATCCTATCTTAGATAGAAAAGGTTGTTAGCATCTCACAGTTGAATACTTGATTAGTTAGTGTTCGATAGCTCCTTGTAGGTTACGTGCTCTCACCTGATAATGGTTGTTTTAGAGTAGCTAGCTGTTTTTGATATACTAACTTGATGATTAAATAATAGATGTGCACACAATCACCATCAAAGTCTGTCCAAAGTTTAAATCATATAAGAGGATTGATTTTGTGGTTAACCTGATAAATAAGTGAGTGGGTAGATCAATCACTTGAAAGCATGTCTTTTGAAGCATCCTGATGCGATTAATTGTTACTCCTTTTGTGTTGGTCTAGCCTCTGTGTATAAATTGGTGTTTGTGTTTGATTATTGAGTTTTGCCGGTGTTATTCGTTCTTATTCGCTGTTTTGTTCAATCGTTAGGATTCGATATTTGCGGCAACCCTGAGAACGACCCTCCGCAACAAATTGAGCAACAAAGGCCGAACAAGCGGTTTGATCATTTTTATCCCAGTATTTTAAAGTCTAATATTTTGTTTCAACTGTATGTATGCATCGCTTATTTTGTGTTAAATTGGTTAGTTAAACCTTTAGATGCATAATCTGTGGGTAAATATTTGTCCTCTACTACTGAGCCTAGGTTATTTCTTTGTGATTAGGGTTATTGGATGAACTCTCGTCACTTAGTAGATTACGAGTTCGGCTTGTTAGCCATGCTTAGCTACCAGGTAGATTTGGGCGATCGTCGACTTAGTCGATGGTCTTGGTCACATAAAATTATTCTTGTTCTTGTATTCCAGCTCGTGCTATGTTAATTGCAAAACTAAAACTGAAAACAAAAATGATTTAGAGCGGGCACAATGGTAAGATTGGTGTGATCATTGGGTGTATTTGAAACGTGTCGGGTCAATTAAGGACCGAACATCTTGTGAGTACATTATCCAGGCATTTGGCGTGCTAACCACACTAGAGGTATGGGACCTCTCTTGACCTAGTACTTTGGCGTGTATTGGCTCAGGGTCGCGGGAGGTCGCGGGAGGGATGGAGGTGGGAGCATGGTAGTTGTCCAGCTTTATCTGAGTGGGTAGTTGTCTTTCGGCTTTACCATGTAAGCGTATGGATTTCTATCCATACGAGCGGCTCGTAGTTAACACACAATATTGGAAAAAGTCTCGTAGGACTTAGCTGTGCCAGCATACCTTCGGAAGTGTGCTTTGGCTTAAAGGCGGTCTGAAGTGTGGGCACAGTGGTACACCCCTGCAGGGTTAAAAACTATTCGAATAGCCTCGTCCTAGGTGATGGACACGCTTGGGTAAGCTTATCAAGAGTTAGACTACAACATTTAAAATTAAAACTTGATGGGTGATACGAATCTGGGATTCGTGCTATTGTTGGAGTGACTATTGGGATAGTCACTTCTAGGTTGTTTATCTTCCTCTTTTGTTATTATTATCTTTACTGTTATTTCAACATTAAAAACGAATAGCAAACTTGCCTTCAAACTGTATCATATTATTGCAAATGAAAATTGGCTTTATGCAAATAAAACATATGGCCTCCACCAAACAAGCCTGCATGTAGCATATGAATAGGTCTGCTAGTTCACACGTCAGTCTTGCGGGTACAAAGACAATCTTTGTACTCAGGTGCTTTGCTTAATGTTTTGTTGCGAGAGGAAGAAGGTGAGCCCAAGGGCCTCACTTACGTGAGCTGTGTTGCCGTTTCGTGGGCGACTAGACTTGGCGGTCGGTCGGATGCCTTGTGGGTTGGAGGCACGATTGGCTTTGTTTATAGCCATCTTATGGCACTTTGCTTCATTGTCCGTCTTGTTTATTTGTGTATCTTGGCACTGTCGGCCTTTATGCGTAATAACACTACTATTTGTTTATCTTACATTTGGGAGTGTGGTGTTTGGACTCTATGTTTGGAATGGAGTTGATGTCTAATTTTGTGCAGGTGTGTATCGCTTTGCAGAAGTATACATATCTCGAGATCAATTATTTGATTTGTGATGCTAGGACCGGTGGTTGGTTAAGCATTACAAGCCAAGTAAATTGGGGTCCTCCTGACGAGTTCGGCTCATGCCGAGATCCGATTGATTTTAAGTCGACCATTCGGGCGTGTCAGCGGGAAGCACAGTGAGTGACCCGTTATTGCAAAGAGTCGAGACGTCCGAATTTGGGCAAGGAAGGAGATTTTAGCTTGGATGGGTTTGGAGCTTTCCGATTTAAAGGTCGCTTGTGTGTGCTGCGAAGCGAGTTAAGGATGACATATTAAAGGAGGCACATCGCACCGTATCTTTATTCATCCGGTGAGACAAAGATGTACCGTGATCAAGCGAGAATTTCTGGGAAAGCGAATGAAAGTGGATATTGCTAATTATGTAGCCTCTTGTGGCGTTTGTCGACAAGTTAATGTGAGTACCCGGTTTATTAGAAGCTTGTCTTTGTTTAACCATCCACTTGGTCCTAACAAATACAAATCAAATAAACCAAGCCTCGAGATATGTATACTTCCCAAATGCAGATATACACCTCGATACAAAATCATGAATCAAACTCATTCATTCACATAGAACCGAAGCACATCACAACATAAAAGACATACATAATATAAGAGGTTAGTACAAAGAGAGGCCAAAGGCCAAAAGTCATACAAATAAGTAAATGCACAAAGCAAATAGGCCATAAGATGACAATAAACAAAAGCCAATCGGTGTGCCTTTACCCACAAGGCAACCAACCGGGCGCCAAGCTAGTCGTCAACCCGCAAAGCACATCTCACAAAGGGAAGCCCTTGGGCTCACCTTCTTCCTCTGCAACAAAAACATTAAGCAAAGCATCGAGTACAAAAATTGTTTTTGTACTGCAAGAAACGACGTGTAAGGGTATGAACTATAATTTAACTACATGCAAGCTTTATTTAAGTGGAAGGGGCTCTGGACTTACTTTTAGCGAAAGCAAGTTTTCTTTTGCAATAATGTAATAGTTTGAAGGCGTTTTAACAATTCAATTTTATTTGCGAAATACTTGACGTCTGATGAAGTAGTGACAAAAGACATCTGAGATGACCAGCCCAATGGCCATCACAACAATAGTATGAACACCCGTTCATACCAACCCATCAAGTTTTAATTAAAATGTTGTAGTCTAACTCTTGGAAGACCTCCCCAAGCGTGTCCATAACCTAGGACGAGGCTATTCGAATAGTTTTAACCCTGCAGGGGTGTACCAATGTACCCACACTTCAGACCGCCTTCAAGCCACAAAGCACAATACAGAAGGTATGCAGCACGACTAAGTCCTCTGAGACATTTCCAATCTTGTGTATTAACTACGAGCCGCTCATATGGATAGAAACCCATATGCTTACATTGCAAGCCGAAAGACAACAAATCCCATCTCGGGTGAAGTCTTTCGGACACTACAATGCTCCCAACACCATCCCTCCTGCGACTCCCTGCGACTCGGAGCCAATACACGCCAAAGTACTAAGTCAAGAGAGGTCCCATACCCTCTAATGTGGTTATGCGCTAAAATGCTTGGTTTAGTGTAACAAGATGTTCGGTCCTTGTTGACTCTGGGCACCATTCCAGTCACACCCAAAGCACACCAATCTTACCATTGTGCCCAAGTCCAAATCATTTTGTTTTCATTTTTAGTTTTCACGGATAACATAGCAAAAATGCTAAAATATAAAGTTATAATAATTTTGTGTGTCAAGGTTCCGACTAAGTCGATAACCCCAATTCTACAGGTAACTAAGCATGGCTAAGCATCATATCGCAAAGACAAATAAAGGCCTAAATCATTCAGGGCTCTAATTCACGGTGAGGATAATATTCTAAGGTTGTGGCAGGGGTGAACAATTTAGAAACAATGCAACAGCTTAGCTACCTCTATTCGGCAAAATTAATCATTGACACAAAAGCATGCATACATACAAGTAAAACAAAGTATTAGATTTTAAAAGTAATGGGATTGAGTGGATATGATCAAACTGCTTGCACGCTTGTCATTGCTCAAAAGTTCTTGAGGATCGCTCTCGAGCTCAACCCACTCTTCGTCACCTAATCGCATAAGCAAATAACACGACGAAAAGCAAATAAGGCAATAAACCCTAATCACAAATATTGAGCAAAAAGCATCCGAATGACACAAAATTTATACACAAGGTAAAATAGGAATAAACCTAGACATAGAAACTGGAAAAACCTAATTTGGATTTGTGGTGTAGAAGATATTCCCTAAAAACCTATTTTCGGCCATAATTAGGTACTGTAGCAAAAATATTTTCTAGAAGGATTTTGAAGCTGAAACTTTTATGGTAGCTACCTACTGGTATAGTGATAAGCCATATAAAATTTCAGGTCATTTGGAGTTATATTGAAAGAGTTATGATTTGTCTAAATTGTTTAGGGCATTAAACTCAAATATGATCCTTATGATTTTTAAAAACAGTAAAATTTGCGAAACCAATTTTCCTAGCAAATACACTATCAGTGGGAGCTAATTCAATTGGATTCATACAAAAATCAGATATAGATAAAAAGATATGCATTTTACAAGTTTGCTAAAAGTTCTGAAAAACAGTATTAAGTTCACTTGTTTACTATTTTTGAAAATGGTTTTCCAGGTTTGATCATGGTCTCTAATTATTTTTCCATTTAAGCTCAAGCTATAATGAAGCTAAAAAATTTTTGGAATCATCTAATTTGGACTTACACTGAAAAAGATATGAAAAAGAGAAAACACCTACTCACTTCAGTTTTGAGACTTAACCATTTAAAACTGTTGGTTTTCAAAATTTCAGATTCTAGTATTGGCTTTCAAATTGATGGTTATTGAAACCTAAGTGTTCAAATGGGGGTTTGAAGGCACAATTTTTGCTAACCATTATATTAACCATGACAATGATCTATTTGCCAAATCTAAACCTCTATTTTCAGATTCGCTATGCCTACAACAGAAGTTGGCGAAAATTGAGTTCTTTGTCAACACAATTTTCTCATTTGGACTCCTAATTCACAGGCTAAAAAGGTTTGAGCAATCTAATGGTTAATCAAAAGGTTTAAACACTTGCATTTAGTTAACCTCATTGGGGCTCTACTTCTCAGAACTCAAGCACTAATGGCCCTAGCTAATTACTGAACAAAGTTCACTAACAAAACAACTTTTTATCATGTCATCTCTTCTCTGTTTGTTTTTCTGAACATACAAAGCCATGTTGATTTCTAGATTTTAGTGCTGCTAAGAGCTAAATGCCAACTGATTAGTGGAGTTAATACAATTCCTAATTGGTTATGCTCTTAGTTTACTGACAAAACCATTTTTCATCTAACAGCTTTTCTGACAAACCTCTTTCAACAGGAACTAGCTTCAACTGAAATGCTGTGAACTCAAATCCTTGCAAGATCAAAGTTCAACTTTTGGCACATGCACTAAGTGATTCAACAAGCACTAACAAGTTCTATTAGCAAAAGTATTAAGGCTCCTACAGTGCTTTAACAGAAAAAGACACGAGAGAGGGCATAACGAGAGCGATGAGCAGGGGCTCTGCCGTGGTTCATCGCCGCGGTTGGAGCGGCGGCGGCGATAAAGGCCAAAATGGGTTGCTAGGGTGCTCACGAAGCTAGGGTGGCGGTTTTAGAGCTTGGGCTGCATCTTGTGGGCGGCGAGGAAGGTGGCGGCGTAGTGGAGAAGAAAGCAGCGGCGGTGCTCGGGTGAATTTGCGACAAAAATGGAGGGAGCATGAGCAGCCACGGGGTACTGGAACACGCGGAGCGATCGGAAGGCGGAGGTGGCGGAGAGGCCCGGCGACAACAAACCGGCGGCGCAAGGTGATCACCGGCGGCGGGGCCGGAGAGAAAGAGGCACCGGTGAGTGCTACGGGAGCTAGAGGAAGCTAGAGGTGCTCCGGAGGGAGGAATCGAAGAGGAGGCACCGGAGAAGATGCGCGGTGGGCCGAAGCGGCGTGGTTGGGGAAGAAGGGGGCGCGGTGCTCGGTGAAGATTTCCTCAAATTGTGAGGCTTCAACTCCTTGTGATGGAGCGCCCGCGGCGTGGCGCGTCGGGAGTGAAGGGGACCACCGGAGCGGCCGGCGTGCTAGAAGGCGGCGCGGGCGAGCTCGCGGGGAGGAAGAGAAGGGGCAAGGTGCCGGTGAAGAGGAGCGGCAAAGGATTGCCCGAGGCTCCGGTCTTTATAGCCGAGGAGGAAAAGCGTGGGAGGGGAGGCGCGGTGGCGGTGGTGCCGACAGCGAGCGTGAGCGAGCCACGGCGCTGCGGCGAGGCGCGCAGCGTGGCAGTGAGGAAGAAGACAACCGGCCTCGGTGGCCCACGATCGTGGCAAAGGAGAGTGGGTCGGACTTTATAACGGCGCTTATCGAACCGTTGGATCGAGATCGGAGGGTCAACGCGATGGGTGCAACGGGCGATCCGATTGTCACACAAGATCCCGCCGTTGATTTCAAAGTGGAGCGGCTCGTGATGCGGCTGGTGTGAGTGCGGTGAGCCCAGTGCAACTAGGCGGTTCAACCCAAACAAGTGGCTCGAGTGGGGTTGGGTCGGTCGAGGAATAGTAAAGGATGTTTGACTGGTTTTAAATTCAAAGCCCTACTTTGACCGAGCTTCAAAATATAGCAATTAAATTTCAAAAATTCTGAAATTTTTCAGGAGGTTCCTGGGATGACCTAGTGACCAAATAAAATTTTAAACCTTCTTGTTCATGAATCATCTGCTTATTTTAAGTTCAAACTTACAAAAGGTTATTGAAGCAAGTTTGAATTTTATGTGGATTGAATTTAGCTCCAAAATTTTGGAAAAATTATATTTATTCATGATAATTATTATAAGATTTAAATAAATTATTTCCCAGAGTTTCACTTGAAGTGAATTCTTCCCAAAAATTATTTTAAGTGTATGCTCTTTATGTTTGATTTAGGGTTTAAAATGACCTGAATCTTGGAAGGATTTTTAGAGATGGCAACTAGCTCCAAAACTTATGAAATTTTAAATGGAGGTTGATGATTCTATGACAAACCTTACATAAAATGTTTAGAGTTTTTATGCTCGAATCTTTCTCCAAAATTCCGAATGTTTGAATTTAAGGTTTGACCAATTGAAAATTTGGTTTGACTTGCCTCAAAAATATTCCAACAACTTCTAAAAATTGTGAAACTTTTCAGAGGGTCACACATCAACCCAAGAACTTAGGAAAAATATTTCAGAGGATGATCACAAGTTTTGACAAGAAAGTTTTGAAGGGTAAGGTTTAGGTCAAAGGACTTGTAACTTTGTATTTCCTATTTCCTTTACAAGATTTGTTAAGAACATACAGGAAATACAAGATGTAAGAGAAAGTTTTAATTTCTACACATTTTCTTACATTTGAACCACATATTGAAAATTGGGATGTTACAACTCTCCCCCCCTTACAGAAATCTCGTCCCGAGATTTGGATCAGCCGGGGACGAAAGAGGGGTAGTTTGCGTGCAGATGATCTTCTCGTTCCCAAGTATCTCACTCTCGGAACGAGTTGACCACTGAACTTTCACGAATTCGAGTGCGATTCGTTGCTCTTCGTTGAAACCTGCAAAGACACAACCTTTCTTTATGATTCTTTATCTATTTTAGAATATTTTTGTTGTACTTGGATCTAATGTTTTATTGCATTGTTTCTCGTTAGGTCACGATTCTGACCCAACATACGAGCCTGGAGATGCAAAGATTAGAGAATCGACCAGCACGAATCTGGGTTTAGACCGGCAGAAAATGTGCCACTTTAGTCGACACGGGGAAAACTTACCAGATCTAGATACAACAAGGATTGACAGACTGAGAGCTCTTTTCTGATGCTATGGGTGGTGGTGCACGATAGTGGTTAGTTGGTGGAGCGATTTGTCTGGTCAATTCCGGAACAATTTGTCTGGTAAATTCCGGAGCGATATGTCTGGTTAACTCCACTAACAATGGAATCTCAGCCTGCTAACTAGCTACACGGAGTCATCCCTCCGCAGCTAGCTATCTTAGAGGGACTATGGTTATCCTTAGTTGGTGAAGCAAATTGTTTGGTTACTCCACTAACGAACGAGACCACAGTCGGTTAACTAGCTATACGGAGTCATCCCTCCGCAGCCAGCTTCTTAGATGGACTATGGCCATTTAGGCCACGTAGTAAACTTAACTTGTGACGACAACGATCCGCATAGCCCTTACGTTCGGTTGAGTGCGCGAAATCGATCTCGACTTAACGGGTTGGTTGTTCGATCTTGACATTTTGCTTGATTTGGTTCACTCCGATCCGATCACTGAGCAAACTTGATCTAATCCACTAAGGTTGGTTGCATAACCAAGCGACAATAGACCGTGCTCAACCACACGAGTTGAGACAATAAAAGTCTTCAAGGAGGGTAGGTTGCAGTTCTGGAGCAACAATGCATTGCAAAACACCTTTTTACTAATTGTATCTGCGACAACATTAGTCTTGCCGGATGGTAATGAATTCCCATGTCGTAGGCCTTAACGGTCAAGATTGAATCAACAAGAGGTCTGAATGGCTCGGATTAGATCAAGGAGGTCTCATGTGGTATAAAGAAGCTCAAACACAGTCTGGTGTGAGCTCCTGGGAATCGGTACCACCACACCTTGGTAGTACCGTGGCTACACATGCGTAAGGATTTCCAGAACCTATGTTCTTAAGCGTTTGTTTCTCTCATGAAGCGGTGTGACCATGAGTTGAACGGAGGTAATACCGCATAGTGGTAATACCTAGTTGTGTGGTACGGATATTCCAGAGAAGAATACAGAAGAGAGTTCTTAGAGAAGACACCTGTGAGCAGAAAAGGGAGGCACAGGTAGTTTTAGAACCCTCAACACAAACGAACTTCAAATTTGATCTGTGAAATTTGTTTTAGTCATTTAGGACTCTTTGGAAATTTAGGTTAAGTCTTGAACTCTCATCAAAACCGAATGGCTCTATTTTATTTTAAATGCCTTGAAAGGTTTAGAGAACAAGGGTGTTACTAATAACTTTGGTTAGCAAACACCACAAAACTTGAAGTTGATGAGCGAAAGGTTAACAACTAGGAAAATGAGGTATCACCCTAGACAAAAACCAAAACAGCAAGTAAACAAACTTTAAATGCTTCCAAAAGGCTCCAAATCAGCAAAAACATTAAACCAAGCTCAACTTCTCACTGCCATTAACCCGTATTGAATGAGCGAGCAATGGTTTGAGAAGATAAAATTTCAGCACACTACATCAAGTCTAACACTACTCGAGAGCAAGGTTAAATCAGCGAAATAAGTGTTAGATACTTAGCTAACTAGTACCACGTTACCCTTTTATTCCCACAAGTTTTAGTTGATTATCCTCTCATTTTCTACCCTATTTAGAAACCTTTGAGCTTGCTGTCCGGAACTGAATGATCGCTGTCCAGATTTTGCATCCAAGCCTCCTAGCAGAATTTTCAACTCTGAAGCTTCAAATCTTGTAGAGGCGCGCTAATCGTAACACCACAGCTATTCGAAGCCAAGATGTCACCTAAAACATCTAACATACATCCATATTGCGGAAGAATTCGAATAAAATCAACTAATGATAGTACCAAAACAACCAAGACATGATGAAGGTATCCTTCCTTCACCATCTAATCTATTTATTTCAGTTCATTGATAATGAAAGTTCATATGCGATAATAAATCAACCTCAAAGTGGAGAAGGTATCCTTACTTCACCAATTATAATTTAATTATTACAGTTCATCATTAACGAATGTAAGATAGAACTAAATTTAGTCTTGAACATGAATTTGATGTTGTGAACAAGTAGTGCGTGTCTACTCCTCTCCCAAGAGCCAACATCGGGGGTTACCTAAAATAAACAAACAACGCAAGAGTGAGTCCACGACTACGGCAAGTACATATATCAATAAGATAACCATTCAATATGAATAAGACAAACTCATCATCGGGTTCGATCACATCACAACCGACTACATATGAAGACATGATATGAATGCTCAAAATCAAAGGAATGGACTGCACATGCATATACCGGTATAGCGGTGAAGCACCGTCGGTGTTCACTCAAGCCCGCATCTTAACAAAAATGCGGGGATCCACTTCCGATATGAAGAACGTTTCCTACGGTGTCCAACATTGCCCATCTTGGAGTTAATGGGTCTTATGCCCATTCGGAATTAATGGGTCTTTCAAATCCACTCCGTGGGCGGGACATGACAATGTCAACACCGCCCCTTGGAATGGTGGGACTTGCAATCCACTTTCGTGGATGAAACATGCATAATGAATGCATAGAATGAAATCTGAATATTGAAAGACATGATAACAAAACATGGATTCAACACATATGAAAGAACATAGACAATCCATCTTCTCTCGTATCATACAAAATCACAGCATGACCATATAAACATTCATCAATCACAATCATTAAGGGTGGCAATGTACTTGCCTTCGCGATCATGACAGCGTTAGTCGGCAAGGTGATACTCATAAACCCGAGGCTTCACCTCTAAACAAGTAAAATAATTTCAATAAGGACATAATATACCCAACACTACTAATCGACGTTAAACACTGCTTCACGATGACTCTAGTCATTAAAACAAAGCAAACTGAAATCAACAATTTCTTACATAACTTAATTCTGGACAGCAGCACGGTAATTGACATAACTATTGGTGTGGAACTCGAAATGAGGTGAGACCAATTTCCATGGATTCTTAACTGACATATCTACAATACTCTAGTTGGGCAAAAGTTCAGATTTTGCCTCTAATAAAATTGGCCCACGGCTCAAATCTGTTGACTGAATTAATTGACAGAAATATCGGCTAAAATAAAATATCCATAACTTTTGTTGTACAACTCCAAATTGGACGTTCTTTGACAATCTGAAAAGGTTATGAAATTACCTACACTAACCTAGTTGGCACGACATTCAAATTTTGCCTTTAACAAAAGTGGCACACAGGACAAAACTAGAGATAAAACTAACATACAATCTGGACAGACTGATCTACAATCTGGACAGTCACAATGAAAAGTGCATAACTTTTGATCTATAACTCCAAATGAGGTGTTCTTTATCAATCCTGAAAGCTAGTGATATCACCTTCAAAAGTTGTTATGGGCAAGACCTCTGAATCACCCTCTAACTAGGCCATAAATCAACCTATACAGAGACTGCTAATTCTCGTCAGGATTCTGGACAGCAGATAGTAAATCTATCATAACTTTTGACTAGAAAGTCGGAATGAGGTGATCTTGGCGGCCACCGAAAGCTAAGAACAAGACCTACATATCTCTAGGAGATGGGAAACTCAGATTCGGCCTCTAACATCACGAAAAAGTCCACGCAACAATCTGGACAGAATCGAATTTCTACCGCAGCAAATCGATCTAATCAAAATTGAACCAAAACACATCTACCACTAATCAAACGATGAGGATCGGCACTCGTTACCCTTGTAGAAACCAGGGCGTAGGTGGGAGAACCTTGGAAGATGATCTTCCTCCTCCTTTCTCCCCTCATCCTTCTTCTTCTTGGCGATCCACAAACCGGCGTCCTCCTGTTCCTTTGCTCATCAGCTCTTCGGTCGGAAATGAGTGATTTGATGTCGGGATGTTCCTATCATAGTCAAAGGAGTGAGATTTTTGGCAAATCTTATTACGCCGATTCAGTACGGATGTGATTCTTGGCATGGATTGGTTGTCCCAACACTTGGGGCCATCGATTGTGCCGGAAGATTGTCTATCTCACGACCCTTGGTGGCGAGGTCGGATTACCGCTGGCGGGCCACTAGCCTCCCAATGAGCTAGAAAATTGAAGAAGCGGCGGTGAGCTCCAAGCAAGGTTTCATCCGTCGAGTTCATCTCCTTAGGGTTGTCAGGTGATCTTTGTGAAGAAGAAGGACAAGACTTTGCGCATGTGTTGATTCAGTCCTCTCAATGAGGTGGCGGTGAAGAACAAATATCCTTTGCCATCGATGATACATTCGTCGAGTTGGTGAGCCAGTGTTCTCAAGATTGATTTGAGAATGGGGTATCATCAGTCAGGATCGGATCGAGAGGATATTCGAAACGACTTTCACTACTCGTTATGTCTTATATGGAGTACACCGTCATGTCTTCGGTCTAACCAATGCTCAGCTTTGTTCATGACCTTATGAATTCATATTCATGGAGTATTTAGATAAATTTGTGGTGGTCTTTATTGATGATATTCTTATCTATTCCAAGAAGCGAGCATCTTGAGCATCGAAGATGTTTTGGGCAAATTGAGCATCGGCTATATGCAAAGTTCGTGAAATGAGTTACTGGTTGAAGGAAGTGGCATTCTTGGGCCATGTTCTTTCAGGAGAGAGCATAGCGTGGATCCCAGCAAGGTCGTGACGTTCTATCTTGAGTCGGCCAAGTCGATCCTTGATGTGCGGAGTTTTCTTGGTTTAGCGGGCTACTACCGCGCTTTATCGAGAACTTCTCCAAGATCGCAAAGCCGATGGTAGAATTGCTCAAGAAGGACAAGAAGTTTGTGTGGTCCTCTGCTTGTGATGAGAGCTGGGGCTCAGCGGCGATTGACTTGCCCGATCCTTACTCTTCTGATATCCACAAGAGTTTCGATATTTATTGCGTGCCTCTCGCGGGGAGACATGGATGTGTTCTTATGCGGAAGGCAAGCGGTTGCCTATGCATCGGCGATTGAGACCACATGAGCTCAACTATCCCACCATGATCTAGAGCTTGCTTCTGTGGTTCATGCACTCAAGATTTGGCGGCATTATCGATCGGTACTTGGCGTGGGTGTCGACCACAAGAGTTTGAAATACTTGTTCACTCGGCGGTCTGAACCTCGGGCGGAGGAGATGGCTAAATTGATCAAAGATTATGACATGGGTATTGGTATCACCTGGCAAGGCCAATGTGTTTCTTGATGCACTTAGCGAAAGGTGTATTGCAATACTTTGATGATCAAGGCGACAACGCGCCTTGCGAGTTTGACGTCTCAAGCAGGTTTGGTTGAGCATGGTTCCCTTGCGCCTTGGTTGTGCAACCAACCTTGGTGGATCAAGTCAAGCGGCCTGGCGATCGGATGACGGTGTGAACGGATCAGCGAGAATATCAGGATGGGGTAGCGGTGTTTCTCGGAAGATGAGCATGGTGTTGTGTGGTTTGGGCGGCTCGTGGTTCCAAAGGTTAAGATTACGGATTTGATTCTCGGGAGGCCCATGATTCGCCTTTGTCCATCCATCCGGGGCCACCAAGATGTACCAAGATCTGCGCAGAGGTTACGGTGGACTCGCATGAAGCGAGATTGCCGGGTTCGTTGCGGATCACGGCGTATGTTGTCGCGTGAAGGCGAACATCGACATCCAGTCTCCTCCACTTGCCTATACGAGTGGAAGTGGGATTAGTTGGTATGGACTTCATCAACTGGTTGCCGTACCACCGGGGAAGGATGCTATCTGGTGGTTATTGGCCGATTGACAAAGGTACTTTCTGCCGGTCATCTTGCCCTCGCGTCGATAAATTGGTGGACCTCTACATTTCTCGCATTGTGAGTTTGGTGTGTGCCACGAGCGATGGTGTCAGTCGTGGTTCTCTTTCACTTCCGACTTTGCTACGGTCTGAGGCCATGGTACCGGTACTTCTGCCGCCTACCATCCTCGAGGCCGATGGTGAACGAGCGGGTGTCAGGTGCTTGAAGATATGCTCGTGCTTGTGTTCTTTCCTATGGGAAGAATTGGGAGAAGTGCCTACCACTTGCGGTTCTCCTACAACAACGCTTCAAGGCTAGTCTCGGTATGGCACCGTTTGAGGCTTTGTATGGGAGCGTCACGAACCCATTGGTGGTGCGGCGGGAAAGACAATTCTTTGGCGGATTCGATCAATGAAGCGAAAGTCAAGTCGATTGATTAGTGAGCACTGCAGCGTTAGCTCGATCGAGCGAAGAGCTATGCGGAATCGTCGTCGTCGTGGTGAGTTTCAGCCCAATGACTTTGTGTATCTCAAGTCTCACCTTTGAAGGCCATCAGCGTTGTGTCAAGGGCAAATTGGCTCCTCGGTATGCCGGGCCTTATCGCGTCGTCAAGAAAGTGGGGCCGTTGTATACGATTGGTTGCTGCTACACGAGAGGGTGCATGATGTTTTCCATGTGTCAATTGAAAGAGTGCCTCGTGTTCCCGTTGAAACACCATTAGAAAATATCGATGTGCGGAAGATCATCTTATCGTGGCCCGTTCGTATCCTCGGAAGTGAGCTTGAGAACAAGGAACGTGTGATCAAGTTCCTTAAGTTGATGGTCAAACCACTCAGAGATGAAGCCACTTGGGAGCGGAAGATCGTCTCGGCGGTTACAGTCCTTCTTCTCCCGATCGAGTCTCGGGTGAGATTCACGTAAGAGGGGAGATTTATATGACCCTAACTTAGGGTTTGTATTTCAAATGTAAATTATGAGGAAAATAAAACTTTTGATGCCTCATGAAATCATTTGAGAATTTCTTCAATTTTCCTAGCAATTTCAATTTTTAGAATGTAATCCTTGTGATTGGAAATTGTGGTCATCAGATTCTTAGCTTTCAAACTTGTGATCATCCCCTGAATTATTTTCCTATCATCTTGATCATCCTATCTACCTCCTGAATTATTTCACATTTTTAGATTTTATTTCTTGTTTCAAATGACCAAGTCAACCTAGTTTGAAATCTGGTCAAACTTCTATTCAGCAGCTTGTGAATTTTATTGGGAGAAATCTAGACATAAAACTCCTGGAAAAATTACACAAGGTGGTCCTCTGTTCCAGTTAGCTTCCATAAAAATTTCAGAAATTTTTGGAGCCTGGAGCTATCTCTAAAAATTTCCCAAACCTTCTCTGTCTTTACGATTCAAATCGGAAACAGCATTTGTCGGGCCCGAACCCACTTGGGCTGAGTCCGACCGCTAATGGACTCGGTCGCATCAACTAATCGCACCGCCCGAGTCCAATCGACCGTGACCGTCAGTTAATCAAAGAGCGATCCGTCTTGGCGTATGTCGGCGGTCGAATGCATCGAGATCTCGGCAGTCCATCTCGAGATCCAGCGGTCGACCGTTCTGTCGAGTCAAACAACCTAACGCCGCCGTGCGGTCTGGTTCGCCCCCGGCTGCTGCCGGCGGCAGGCGGGCCCACGTGTCGGTCGTCACCTACCTTCGCATGAGTCTTGATGCGGCGACATCGCGCATAGTCGCCACCTCGCCTCATTTGTTCGTCACCGCTTTCCGGTTTTTCGTGCGTGCATACCTCGGCGCATCTTCGGCGAAGGCCATGCCTGCGCGGCATTATCACCCACCATTCCTTTCACCAACCGGCCACCGTTCTTGAGCTCTCGGTGCGAAGCGTGCCTCGTTCCTCGCCTACTTCTTAAAGCTCACCCATAGCTCCTCTTCCTTCTTTAGACACCATTAAACAATCCCTATCACATTGCTCCTTGAGCTCAAATCATAGTAGTGCTCAAACTGCGGTTCCGCAGTAGTGCGCTCATATGTCAACACCACAACCGAAGATCATCCCTTCTTTTCGCGTCACATCGTGTTCGGATCCCTATCATGATTTCCCCTCGACTAATTTTGAGTTTCACTCGCGGGGGCCATTGAATTTTGGAGTCCCTCTTCTTAGAAAAGTTGGATCATCGTCCTCATCTCCGGTGAGTTGGTTCCTTGGGCAATTGCTCGCGCCCGGCTTCATCTAGCGCACTCACTCAAGCTATCTCCGTCTCTCTTTTCCCCTATTTCAGGTTGCTCCTCCTCGGTGACCCCTTGATCGCCCGCCGTGGTTCTCGTCGGCGGGCCATCTCAGCGACCTCTTGAGCTCGCTTCATTCGGTGAGTTCACAACTCACCGATGCCCATCTGCGCTAATTTTCATTGTCTACCTCTGCAGTGCGGCGCACGCCTCACCCATTAGGCGCGTGCTCGAGTAGCGCGCCGCCAGTCTTCTCGTCGAACCGCGACCACCCAGCCAGTAACCCTTGGGCGACCATTTTGGCGTGCCAGACGCCGCTCCACTCCTTCACGGCGTGAATCAGTCGAGCCTCTCTGTTCTTCCTTGTGCTCCTGTCTTGTTGTGTGGTGGCAGTGGGGCCCACCTCCCTGAGGCTTAGTAGTTAGGCCTTATCATGCTATGATTGTTCATTAGTTCTCTCATTGCATGATCAAAATTGGTATTGGAAGTTTGGAAGTATTTTAGTTCTCTGTATGCTTGTTGTTATCGTTTTCATTGTCGATGGCCAGATTGGGTTCATTCTTATGCTATTCATATCGGTTAGTGTGTGACTCCATAAAGTGGTGCTTAGCAAGAAGTTAATTAGATAATCTATAGGTTTCAAATCACTAGTTGGCTTTTGATCTATGAAGTGTTGCTCGAATTTGAGGTTTTGCCTCTGTGCTTGTGGTGTATTTTGGTAAGGTAAGGTTTTGTAGTGCGCATCTGAAAATCGTTAACGTCTGATATCTTGGTGTGATGCTTAGGAGTATGAATAAATGAGTATCTTTAAAATCCTATCTTAGATAGAAAAGGTTGTTAGCATCTCGAGTTGAATACTTGATTAGTTAGTGTTCGATAGCTCCTTGTAGGTTACGTGCTCTCACTGATAATGGTTGTTTTAGAGTAGCTGTTTTGATATACTAACTTGATGATTAAATAATAGATGTACACAATCACCATCAAAGTCATCAAAGTTTAAATCATATAAGAGGATTGATTTTGTGGTTAACTTTGATAAATAAGTGAGTGGGTAGATCAATCACTTGAAAGCATGTCTTTTGAAGCATCTGTATGCTTGATTATTTACTCCTTTTGTGTTGGTCTAGCCTCTGTGTATAAATTGGTGTTTGTGTTTGATTATTGAGTTTTGCGGTGTTATTCGTTCTTATTGTGTTTTGTTCAATCGTTAGGATTCGATATTTGCGGCAACCACAGAGGCGACCCTCATAACAAATTGAGCCACGACCGAGCAAGCGGTTTGATCATTTTATCGGTATTTTAAAGTCTAATATTTTGTTTCAAGCTGTATGTATGCGCCGCTTATTTTGTGTTAAATTGGTTAGTTAAACCTTTAGATGCATAATACGTAGGTAAATATTGTCCTCTACTACAGAGCCTAGGTTATTTCGTGATTAGGGTTATTTGGATGAACTCTCGTCATAGTAGATTCGAGTTCAGTTGTAGCCATGCTTAGCTACCAGGTAGATTTGGCGATCGTCGACTTAGTGATGGTCTTGGTCACATAAAATTATTCTTGTTCTTGTATTCCAGCTCGTGCTATGTTAATTGCAAAACTAAAACTGAAAACAAAAATGATTTGAGGCGGGCACAATGGTAAGATTGGTGTGATCTGTTGGGTGTGATTTGAAGCGTTCAGGGTCAGTTAGACGAACATCTTGTGAGTACATTATCGAGCATTTGGCGTGCTAACCACACTAGAGGTATGGGACCTCTCTTGACCTAGTACTTTGGCGTGTATTGGCTCAGGGTGCGGGAGTGAGAGGGATGGAGGTGGGAGCATGGTAGTTGTCCATCAAAGCTTTATCTGAGTGGGTAGTTGTCTTTTGGCTTTACCATGTAAGCGTGTGGATTTCTATCCATCGACGGCCGTAGTTAACACACAATATTGGAAAAAGTCTCGTAGGACTTATTGTGCGTATACCTTGGAAGTGCTTTGGCTTAAAGTGATGCGAAGTGTGAGCACGATGGTACACCTGCGAGGTTAAAAACTATTGAATAGCCTCGTCCTAGGTGATGGACACGCGGAGGTAAGCTTATCAAGAGTTAGACTACAACATTTAAAATTAAAACTTGATGGGTGATGCGAATGCGGGATTCGTGCTATTGTTGGAGTGACTATTGGGATAGTCACTTCTAGGTTGTTTATCTTCCTCTTTTGTTATTATTATCTTTCTTGTTATTTCAACATTAAAAGCGAATAGCAAACTTGCCTTCAAATGTATCATATTATTGCAGTGAAAATTGGCTTTATGCAAATAAAACATATGGCCTCCACCAAACAAGCACTGCATGTAGCATGAATAGGTGCTGGTTCACCGCGTGGTCTTGCGGGTACAAAGACAATCTTTGTACTCGGTGCTTTGCTTAATGTTTTGTTGCGGAGGAAGAATGAGCCCAAGGCCTCACTTACGTGAGTATGTTACGTTCGTGGGCGACTAGACTTGGCGGTCGGTGTCTGCCTTGTGGGTTGGAGGCAGCGATTGGCTTTGTTTATAGCCATCTTATGGCACTTTGCTTCATTGTCAGTCTTGTTTATTTGTATCTTGGCACTCGGCCTTTATGCGTAATAACACTACTATTTGTTTATCTTACATTTGGGAGTGTGGTGTTTGGACTCTATGTTTGGAATGGAGTTGATGTCTAATTTTGTGTAGGGGTGTGTATGCTTTGAGAAGTATACATATCTCGAGATCAATTATTTGATTTGTGATGCTAGGACCGGTGGTTGGTTAAGCATTACAAGCCAAGTAAATGGGGTCCTCCTGAGAGTTCGGCTCATCTGCAGGATCGATTGATTTAAGTCGCCATTCCAGGCGTGTCTGCGGGAAGCAGCAGTGTATTAGTTATTGCAAAGAGTCGAGGCGTCTGAATTTGGGCAAGGAAGGAGATTTTAGCTTGGATGGGTTTGGAGCTTTCCGATTTAAAATTAAACTTGTGTGTGCGTGAAGCGGGAGTTAAGGATGACATATTAAAGGAGCACATCGCACCGCAGTATCTGTTCATCAGGTGAGACAAAGATGTCACCGTGATCAAACGATGAGGATCGGCACTGTCCTTTGTAGAAACCAGGACGAGGTGGGAGAACCTTGAGAAGATGATCTTCCTCCTCCTTTCTCCTCATCCTTCTTCTTGGTCGATCCACAAACCGGGCCCTTCCTTCTTCCTCCACCGGACCGGCAGCGGGAACGGTGTCCTGGCCTGCAGCAAGGGAGCACCAAGGGGAGGGTGCAGGAGCAGGGAAGGCGGCCAAGGTGAGAGGGGATAAGGAGGCGGCCACAAGTGGGGAGGAGGGGGAAAAGGGGGGTTAGGGTTTGGGGAGGGGATGGCGCCTCCATGGCCGGGCCAGCCCACATGGGCTTAGGCCTGCCCTGTTGCCCCTCAAACGCGGAAAACCCCTCTCATTTCCTGATTTGATGATTTTCTAAAAGAACCCTTCTCCCGATTCAAATACTCTCCGATTTATTTAATTTCTCCCACTAACTTTTCAATATATTTTAGGTATCACACTAACATTTCAATTTGCCAAACTCATTGGTTCCAAAACCCAATCTAAACGATAATGACTATCTTTTTAGAAGAAGATGAGAGGAAAACAATTTTAAAACTCAATTTAGAGCAAGATGAGAGAAGAAAGCTAAGATAGGTAAGGAACAAATCTGAGAATTTACTTAAGTTGAAATTATTTGATACTTGGAAAATAAGGTTTTCAAAATATCCTAAGGACGACATAGCTTGGTTACTGTTGGAATGGCTCGATACCAACTTTGTGAGGACCCGGTTTATTCAGCTTAATTGGAACCATCCACTTGGTCCTAAAAGACAAATCAAATAACTCAAGCTCCTAGATATGTATACTTCCTAAATGCAAAGATACACACTCGATACAAAATCATGAATCAAACTCATTCATTCACATAGAACCAAGCACATCACAACATAAAAGACATACATAATATAAGAGGGTTAGTAAAAGAGAGGCCGAATTGCCAAAAGTCATACAAATAAGTAAATACACAATGAAGCAAATAGGCCATAAGATGGTAAACAAAAGCCAATCGTGTGCCTTTACCCACAAGGCAACCAACCGGCCGCTGTAGTCGCCAACCCACGACATCTCACAAAAGGGAAGCCCTTGGGGCTCACCTTCTTCCTCCGCAACAAAAACATTAAGAAAGCATCTGAGTACAAAAATTGTTTGTACTCGCAACATCGACATGTAGGGTAATTAACTATAATTTAACTCACAAGCTTTATTTAAGTGGAAGGGGCTCGACTTACTTTTAGAGAAAGAGTTCTTTTGCAATAATGTAATAGTTTGAAGGCAGTTTTAACAATTCAATTTTATTTGTAAATAACAGCGATAAGAAGTAGTGACAAAAGACATCCCCGAGATGACCAACCCAATGGCTATCATAACAATAGTATGAACACCGCTCATACCAACCCATCAAGTTTTAATTAAATGTTGTAGTCTAACTTTGGAAGACCTTCGCGTGTCCATAACCTAGACGCAGGCTATTCAATAGTTTTAACTCCGCAGGTGTACCAATGTACCCACACTCAGACCGCCTTCAAGCCACAAAGCACACTATCAAGGTATGCCGCACGCTAAGTCCTACAGACATTTCCAATCTTGTGTATTAACTACGAGCCGCCATATGGATAGAAACCCATATGCTTACATTGCAAGTCAAAGACAACAATCCCATCTCGGTGAAGTCTTCGGACACTACAATGTCCAACACCATCCCTCCCGCGACTTCGCGACTGAGCCAATACACGCCAAAGTACTAAGTCAAGAGAGGTCCCATACCTCTAATGTGGTTAGCACGCTAAAATGCTTGGTTTAGTGTAACAAGATGTTCGGTCCTTGTTGACTCGGCACCATTCCAGTCACACCAAAAGCACACCAATCTTACCATTGTGCCTAAGTCCAAATCATTTTGTTTTCATTTTTAGTTTTCAGTATAACATAGCAAAAATGCTAAAATATAAAGTTATAATAATTTTAGTGGTCAAGGTTACCGACTAGTCGATAACGCCCAATTTACCAGAATTCAAGCATGGCTAAGCATCATATCGCAAAGACAAATAAAAGGCCCTAAATCATTCACCGGCTCTAATTCACCGTGAGGATAATATTCCTAAGGTTGTGGCAGGTGAACAATTTAAGGGAAACAATGCAAAGCTTATACCTCTATTCGGCAAAATTAATCATTGACACAAAGCATGCATACATACAAGTAAAACAAAGTATTAGATTTTAAAAGTAATGGGATTGAGTGGATATGATCAAACTGCTTTCGTTGTGTTGCTCAAAAGTTGTGAGGATCGCTCAGCTCAACCCACTTCTTCACCTAATCGCATAAGCAAATAACACACTAAAAGCAAATAAGGCAATAAACCCTAATCACAAATATTGAGCAAAAGCATCCGAATGACACAAAATTTATACAAAGGTAAAATAGGAATAAACTAGACATAGAAACTGGAAAACCTAATTTGGATTTGTGGTGTAGAAGATATTCCAAAAACCTATTTTCGCCATAATTAGGTACTGTAGCAAAAATATTTTCTAGAAGGATTTGAAGCTGAAACTTTTATGGTAGCTACCTACTGGTATAGTGATAAGCCATATAAAATTTCAGGTCATTTGGAGTTATATTGAAAGAGTTATGATTTGTCTAAATTGTTTAGGCATTAAACTCAAATATGATCCTTATGATTTTAAAAATAGAAATTTATAAACCAATTTTCCTAGCAAATACACTATCAGTGGGAGCTAATTCAATTGGATTCATACAAAAATCAGATATAGATAAAAAGATATGCATTTTACAAGTTTGCTAAAAGTTCTAAAAAAATTAAGTTCACTTGTTTACTATTTTGAAAATGGTTTTCCGTGTTTGATCATGGTCTCTAATTATTTTTCCATTTAAGCTCAAGCTATAATGAAGCTAAAAATTTTTTGGAATCATCTAATTTGGACTTACACTAAAAAGATATGAAAAAGAGAAAACACCTACTCACTTAGCTTTGAGACTTAACCATTTAAACTCGTTGGTTTTCTGAAATTTCAGATTCTAGTATTGGCTTTCAAATTGATGGTTATTGAAACCTAAGTGTTCAAATGGGGGTTTGAAGGCACAATTTTTGCTAACCATTATATTAACCATGACAATGATCTATTTGCCAAATCTAAACCTCTATTTTCAGATTACTGCTTATGCCCTACAACAGAAGTTGATCAAATTGAGTTGTTGCCAACACAATTTTTCACCGACTCCCTAATTCACAAGCAAAAGGTTTGAGCAATCTAATGGTTAATCAAAAGGTTTAAACACTTGCATTTAGTTAACCTCATTGGGGCTCTACTTCTCAGAACTCAAGCACTAATGGCCCTAGCTAATTACTGAACAAAGTTCACTAACAAAACAACTTTTTATCATGTCATCTCTTCTCCTTTGTTTTTCCAACATACAAAGCCATGTTGATTTCAGATTTTAGTGTCTAAGAGCTAAATGCCAACTGATTAGTGGAGTTAATACAATTCCTAATTGGTTATGCTCTTAGTTTATCGACAAAACCATTTTTCATCTAATGTTTTTTGACAAACCTCTTTCAACAGAACTAGCTTCAATCAAATGTCGAACTCAAATCCTTGCAAGATCAAAGTTCAACTTTTGGCACATGCACTAAGTGATTCAACAAGCACTAACAAGTTCTATTAGCAAAAGTATTAAGGTCTCTCTTTAAGTAAAAGACACAGAGAGGGCATAACAGTAGACGATGAAATGTGGCTCCGCTGGTTCATCGCCGCGGTTGGAGCGGCGGAGGCGACGATAAAGGCCAAAATGGGTTGCTAGGGTGCTACCGTTAGGGTGGCGGTTTAGAGCTTGGGCGCATGTGGCGGCGCGGCGAGGGAAGGGGCGCCCGTGGAGAAGAAACGCGCCGGGCGCCGGGAATCTAACAAATGGAGGAGATGAGCAGCCACGGTACCGGAACACGCCGAGGCTTGGAGAAGGAGGTGGCCTGGAGAGGCCCGACGACAACAAACCCCGGCGCAAGGTGATCACCGACGCTGGGCTGAGAGAAAGAGGGCACCATGAGGCAGTGGGGAGCTAGAGGAATCTAGAGGGTGCTCCGTGAGGGAGGAATCGAAGAGGAGGCACGAGAAGATGCGCGCGGTGGAGCCGAAGCGGCCGTTGGGGAAGAAGGGGGACGCCGTGCCGGTGAAGATTTCTCAATTGAGTGAGGGCTTCAACTCTGTGATGGACGCCACGACGTGACGCGGCGGGAGTGGAAGGGGACCACCGAGCGGCCGTGCGAGAAGGCGCGCGCGGCTCGCTGGGAGGAAGAGAAGGGCAAGGTGCCGAAGAGGAGCGGCAAAGGATTGCCCGAGGGGAGCCGTGGTCTTATAGCCGTGGGAGGAGGAAGGCGCCATGGAGAGCCGCGGTGGTTGGCGCCGACGCGGCGTGAGCGAGCCACGACGGCCGCCAGCAGGACGCGAGCGTGACAGGGAAGAAGACAACCGCCTCGGGGCCCACCGGCCGGGCAAAGGAGAGGCGGGTCGACTTTATAACGGGCGCTTAATCCGAACCGTTGATCGAGATCGGAGGGTCCAACCGCGATGGTGCAACCGGCACCCATTGTCACACAAGATCCCGTTGATTTCAAAGTGGACGGCTCGTGATGCGCCGGGTGGGCCGAGCCCGCGTAACTAGGCGGTTCAACCCAAACAAGTGGCTCAGTGGGGTTAGGTCAGTCGGAGGAGAATAGTAAAAGGATGTTTAGTGGGTTTTAAATTAAGCCCTACTTTGACCGAGCTTCAAATATGTAATTGTTAAAAAATTCTGAAATTTTGGGAGGTTCCTGGGATGACCTAGTGACCAAATAAAATTTTAAACCTTCTTGTTCATGAATCATCGCTTATTTTAAGTTCAAACTTACAAAGGTTATTGAAGCAAGTTTGAATTTTATGTGGATTGAATTTAGCTCAAAAATTTTGGAAAAATTATATTTATTCATGATAATTATTATAAGATTTAAATAAATTATTTCCCAGAGTTTCACTTGAGTGAATTCTTCCCAAAAATTATTTTAAGTGTATGCTCTTTATGTTTTGATTTAGGGTTTTGAAATGACTGAATCTTGGAAGGATTTTTAGAGATGGCCTTCAGCTCCAAAACTTATGAAATTTTAAATGGAGGTTGATGATTCTATGACAAACCTTACATAAAATTTTTAGAGGATTTTATGCTCAGAATCTTTCTCAAAATTCGGAATGTTTGAATTTAAGGTTTGACCAATTGAAAAATTGGTTTGACTTGCCTCCAAAAATATTCCAACAACTTCTAAAAATTGTGAAACTTTTCAGAGGGTCACACATCAACCCAAGAACTTAGGAAAAATATTTCAGAGGATGATCACAAGTTTTGACAAGAAAGTTTTGAAGGGTAGGTTTAGGTCAAAGGACTTGTAACTTTGTATTTCCTATTTCCTTTACAAGATTTTTAAGAACATACAGGAAATACAAGATGTAAGAAAAAGTTTTAATTTCTACACATTTTCTTACATTTGAACCACATATTGAAAATTGGGATGTTACAGTTGAGCATAAGCGTCAGCGAGGGCTATTGCGACCATTAGAGGTTCCCATGGCCATGGGATGATATCTCTATGGACCCGTTGTTGCGTTGCCTCATTCACGCTTGAGTAAGGATCTGATTTAGGTTATAGTGGATCGATTGACAATCTGCACATTTTATTCCCATCCATGACTAATTGACTAGTGATTTGGCTCCTATCTATTTGGCGAGATTGTGAGATTGCATGGAGTGCCAAAGACCATCATTTGGATAGGGATGCCAAGTTCGTATCCAAGTTTTGGGAGAGTTTTGCAGTGCCTTGGGCACACAACTCCGTGCCCATCTGACTTTCCATCCTCGAGACGGATGGGCGATCAGGCGCATATTCAAACCACGGAGGACATGTTGAGGTCATGTGTCTGTCTTGGAAATGTAGTTGGGAGGATCAATTGCCATTGGCATAGTTTGCGTGCAATAACAGCTATCATTCAAGCATAAAAGCACGCTCCGTTTGAGGTTTATATGGGCGTAAGTGCACAGTCACCTCTTTCTTTGGGAAGCCGTGGGTGAGAAAGCGGTTTTGGGGCCGGGTGGGTGCAAATGGCGGTTGAGCAGTGGCCTTGGTGAGGCAGAATCTATTAGCGGCTCAAACAGGAGAGAGAAGTTATGCGGACGTGAGGAGAAGAGACTTGGAATTTGAAGTGGGAGATCGGGTGCTCTTGAGTGTCCCCACTGCTCCCCGCTAAAGGTGTTGTCGGAGTTCGGTACCAAAGGAAGCTGGCAGGAGTGCGTTGGGCCATTCCGCGATCTTGGCTCGGATCGGAAGTTGGCATCACGCTTAGACCTACGAGAGGCTATACGAGGGTGCATAACGTTTTCAAGTGTCTATGTTGAGGAAGTTCCTTCGTGATCCGAGCATCATGTTTCATTAGAACCCTAACCATTGACGAGGATCGACATTTGAGTCTAAACGGTGCGAATCACGGAAAGATCGAGAAAAGAGTTGAGAACAAAACTTTGAAATGCGTTAAGGTGCTTTGAGTGTGTGAGCAGAAGGGAGGCCACTTGGGAACTAGAGTCTCGCATCGTGAGCTTTATCGGTTGTTCATCTCAGGTGCGTTACCCTTGTTGCTAAGTTTCGAGTCTCGGTTTTATTTCTAGAAGTTTGGAGTTTAGATTGAGGAATTCGAATCACGTTAAGAGGGTAGAATGTAATATCCAGAAAGTGAGTTAAGAATTGAATGAGGAAGATTAATTTTATTTGGGAGAGATCGATTAATCGGGAAGGATCAAATGGAATTTGGGAGGGACCTTTAGGAGTTTTCTCGGTTAGACTCTTAGAGGGGTTAATCATTGTTAGTCAACAACTGGACTTGGGCTTGGCCCAGTGGCGCTGGTGGCCGGCCAAGGAAGGGGAAGCCACTCCCTAACCTAGCCGAACCAGTGCCCCCTCTCCCACGCCCCACTTCACCAACACGGCGCCACTTCCTCCCTCCTGCGACCCCTACCTCCCCACCTCTACATGCTGACCCCAATCTTATCACTTGATATGTCTGTATTATGAGCGCAGTGTAATGACTCTGTTCCTTATCATTCTTGTTCTTAATCTCGATTGGGAGTTCTTTGTTGCCAAATAAAACCTTCCTTTTGGCAAAGTCCAAAACCTATTTAGAATATTTAAAGGAATACAAGAGTAACACTTGTATTATAGTGGAAAATATTTTATTAAAGCCTAGATAAATTATCTTGGCTAAAATATTTTATTGCATTTTAGAAATTGTTTGGACTTAAAAGAAAATTTATGGTCTTTAAATAAACATTTTGACTTTGAATAGATATTTATGTATTTTATAAAGTGAAAATGTAGTTTATGAAATTTATCTGAAATATATCATCCCAGTAGCTACGATAAAAATTTCATGATTTTATAAATTTATTTGCTATTTTTAAAGTCGATCAAACCTTTTAAATATATGAATAAGGTTTGGTCAACCAAGCCAGTCCAAACCCAACCCTTGCTGTGACGACGACCTCATGTGTCCTCGGTCAAGCAATCAAATTTATGCGGCTCGGTCACGTTGGCGTGACCGAGAACTCCACGACTAACATGAGCCGTCGATCTTCCATCGAGCAGGAAAGCGAAGCAATAACGCCATGCGAGCGTCACGTGTCCGCCATATCATGCCGTTGGATCTTAATCCAACGGCGTGATCGATGTATGCAATCGGACAACTCGGATCCTATTCAATCTCACCGTTCGTTTCTAATCCAGCCGTGGCGCCCTTTACCGTTTTAAACCTAAAGCGCTTTTATCTCGTAGTTAGATTCAAATCCTCGGCTTTTCCCTTTCGCGTGTTATAAAGCTGCCTCCTCGCGGACCATTGGATCTTCATCGTGTGGCCCCAGATTTGTGTATGCGATGGGCGACTCGGATCCCGCTGTCGTGGCGTCCATCATCCTTGATCTAGCGGTATCGCAACTCAAGCGAAATCGTGCGTTAATGTGGGCCTTTGGATTTCAATCCTCTGGCACTCCATTTTGGCCAGTGGGCCTTTAAAGCCCAAAATAGGTGGATCGTTGGATTTTAATCGTGCGGACCACATGGGTGTATCTGTCGGACCATCGGTTCAATTTCCAATCTTGACCAGTCGAAAGCCCATCTAGCGAGCCGCATCGTCGCATACGCAAGTGGGGTGGCGTGTATTCCCTTTTAGTGACCGTTGGATTCTAATCCAGCGCTCCCCTTCTGAATGTAACACTGCGGATTCTGTGAACTACATTAAATCGCGGCGTTCATGTGAGATCGTGTGGTCACATTGAGCGATACAGGTTATTATTCTAAACACTGTCTTCATCGCGGCCGCCCATTTTTAATCGGACGGTTGTTGTTCTTTTCGCATTTTAGGAGCGCGCTGCAGTGTGTGTTGCCAGCCAGGACCCACATGTCGAGATGATTCTTATCATCTCCTTCATCTCTGTCACTGTGACTCTGCGGAACTCAAGGAGAGATTATCCCAAAGTTTTTGTAACTAAAATTTTGGGATAATTAGCCCTAAAGGGACACCTCATCAAGCTCTAGACTTTTCCCAATTATCCTGTAGCTAAACTCCCACATATATAAGCCCTAGCTTTTGGGTACGACCATTGTTGACCTTTGGAGCTCACTTTTCTTCCTTCTTGCCGTGGTGATTTTGCTCCTATCATTTGCTTATCTATCCTTAACCATGATGTTACTGCATTAAAGATTTGGTGTCTTTTGCGGGTTAAATCAATTGATCTCTCTGTCGATCAACCTCAAATTTTGAGGTTCTTGGTATCTTTCCATCTTGGTAAGCCAAAACCCTAGTTTCGACATCTTGAGCATCCTAGGAACCTTAGGAGCTGCTGTGAATCCTTCTTTTAAGCATCATTAGCTTGCGGCTTTAAGCGAAAAGTTGATATTATACCTTTTCGGTTTTCATGTCATTTCAAGGCCTAGAGATTCTTCTGTCAAACATCACCTTATTTAGGTTTGACTAAACCTATGACATGACAAGTTGATCTTTCAATTCTTGTCATCATCTATTTTGACTCTTGGCTGAAATCATCTCTGTTTTCTTGTCGGCTCAGCAGAGCAAAATAGGTTTTGCTTTAGCTTTTGTAATATAACTAGTTAGGGTTAGACTAAGGTTGGTTTGGGATATTAATTACCTAAAAGATCATGCTAAGATTCATTTATGAACTTTTGCATGATCTATACCTCTTTCAAAAATTGCAATCAATCTGTTTTGGCTCCTTTCAAATCTGAAAAGCGGAACTTTCTAATAAACTCTAATTACATCTTTTGAAAGCAGTGAGCTAGATAATGGGATATTATCATTATTATGAGTAGTTAAACCAAGCATCTTGTAATCATGCATTTCTAGATTGATCATGCATATTTCTTCCATGTTGGACTTATTATCGGTTTGGTATTTATTGGATCTTATTGTTTCTTTAGAATGCAGTTCTGTTGAAGCCATCGAATCTTTTACGGCAATGCGAGCACCTGCAGAAGTCTATTATTACCAAGGCAAGCATCCTCTTTGCACCATATTGAACCCAGTTTTGTACAATAGTCTTTACAAATCCGGTGATATCTGAGCATGCTATTTATGCGAAAATACAAAATATGACTTGTAGTAGCTAGCTATGACTGACATGGTGGATTACCTTGATTATGACTATACACTCCAACTCTAGTGTAGTCTTTGTATAATATATGGTCTATTCTCGATTTGGCTTAGCTATGCGATCTAGAGATTTTAGAGTTTGACAAGCATATCTTGTCAAACATAGAATCTAAGTGAACCGTTATCATTTTCAAACTCTTTGTCAGTTCCTTTAAATCAGTCTTGTATTTGAAATTTAAATTGATCGGACAAGAGGAAGCTAGTGATGGTGCTTTCGTTGCGAGATTGGGTTTGTGGTGGACTTGTCAGGGTTAATTAAGGACCGAACTCGATTATTCAATTCAAGTCCCCACGTACTTCCACATGCAGGATGTATGGTATTTGTTTGGTTAAGTAAAATGTTGAGACTATTGAGTTGGAAAGCGGGAAGTAAGGATATGTGTATTGGCCTTGCATGGCATAGATGCTTAGGTGCGAGGGCGTGTCTTATGCCATGTGAGCTTTGTATGTCGATGTCAGGATGTTCTTAGGAGGGTGAGGCGTATATGTGCCTCGTCGCATATCACGATACCTTAATGGTGCCGATGGCATTCTATTATGGGTGGTAGGCCCAATTTGTTGTTAAATTGTTTGGATCGGCATTCTTGACACAACATGTGTGCCACGTGGTTAGTAGGTGGTGTAGCCTACACTATGGGATTAGTTCACACATGGGGTCCAACTCAATAGTGTTAACTTGTTGAAAAATACCAAATCTTAGTTTCCCGTTCGGCATACCAAAGGAAGTGTGTCATCATTCGGAGGCATCCAGAAGGCAGCGACTAACTAAGTCATGTGGGTAAGATGTACACCCACTGCAGGTATAAAGCTGATTCGAATAGCCGTGTCCACGGTCATGGGCGATAACTTGAATTGATGTCATCTGTATAGAAGTTTTGATGTTCAAAAATCTGGTTTTGGTTTATTTTAAGTTGCATGGGAATCATGCAGCATCTGTTTACCTTTCGCCATTTACTTCTTATTTTTAAGCAAACTTTGATTTATTAAATCGCTTTATCAAAATTTAGCCTTTGTAGGTTAAGATGTATCGCTTTATGCAAATTTGAACCTTTATACCTTCTGTTGTAACCTTATGCATGTAAAAACTCTACTCCTTTGGTTAGGCTCTAATCACCACTTTATTTTATTAGTTTGAGTAAGACTTGCTGAGTACCCTCAGTACTCAAGGTGCTACCACCTATTATTGCGGTGAGGGCGGTTTTCGTATGAAGTGCAGTTAGCGCGATCGAGGGTGGCGCTAGCGAGTGGCGCTACTTCTTTCCTCCACGCAATTGCTGCGGGTGGATGGGGCCATTCTTTGGACCATTTTTCGTTTATTTTGCTTCCATTTGTATCTTGTTAAAGTGATCAAGTCACTTAATATTGTAGTATCAACGAATGATGTAACCTTATGTTTAATTATATCAATGTATGACTTGTATGTGTTTGATGCAATGTTGATGAAGGATATATATGCAATGGTCATTGATCACGGGAACCATTGAGAATCATATATATCAGGGAATCTGTTTCTTGGATTTGTCACTAGTTAAATTTATATCTTTAGCTTTGATATTAATAAAGGAGCGACCTTTGTTCCTTCATTAATAATTGTGCTCTGATATGAATTTAATTAGTAACATTCCAATAGCAGGGGTCCCCACGGCGTTGAGTATCGAGCATCGTTGCTGTGGTTAAGTAGCATGGTAGAAGTTATTAGAGAGTCCTCGATAAAATTATTTTGACGATAAAGTATTTTTGAAATCTGGAGCATGGCATCTTTTATTCCTTATCTTTCTTAATGTCACTTCTTGTCCAACTTTACATTTGGTTTATTTAAAAGTGAATTGTTTCTTATCTTGCCTCTTTGCTTATAGATGAGCGGTTGGTACTTAGTCAAGGAGACTAGAGCCGAGGATGTTGATGGGTTTCAGCTTTCTTTGCGGGATATGATGTGGCGCTCAATTTCACCTACCCGCCGGAGTATGCCATTGCTCGGCGGGATCGAGGACGAGGGATGGAGGAATACGGCGCCTTCATCAACGTCATCGCATAGGCATGTGGCCGCGGTGTCCCTGCGTGTCCAGCGCTTGCCACCTCGGCGATGGCGGTTCGAGGCGGCAAGTAGGATGATGAGTCTTCTTCGTCATGATTTGGCGGAATTGTCTCAACCACCCTATGACCACTTCCGAATCAAGGTCCTACCTCGAAGTGAGCACGTTCGGGAGATACGAGTTTGGTGAAGACCCTCGGTGCGGCGATTTGCGAGGATGGTCGTATCATGGACCAAGTCCATCGCTGCCTTGTGAGGAGCTATGGGAAACTAGGCATCGCCTTAATGAGGCCAGAGTACGCTTCTTGGAGTCAACATGAACGCGCGTTCCTGCATGGCGTGCTTTATGGTGACAACGAGGCCTCCTGCTTCTTCTTTGCACCACCTCTTTACCGCCTCCCGAGTGGCAGGGTGCGTGCTGTTTATGGACAAGTCGCCAAGCCGGATATTGCGAGTTTCCTCGCACTCTGCGGTGCCCCTCTGGAGGTCATCGACCATTGTTGGGTTCTCAGGCGCCTCATTAGTCCTTTGGATCTGGTTGACACGAGTTCCTGGAGCTCACCTTACGAATGAGTTCAGGTGAACTGTCGGGACCTTTACGCTAGCACCTCGGCGATGAATCCCGTGGTTGAGTGTCTTTTAGTCTAGTAGTTGCCCTTAAATAAATTGTATGTAATAGGCGTGTAGTATCTTGTATAAAGTATGTAAGCTTAAATTTCGGTTTATGTCGACATTATGGCGACTATAATGTAAATGGGCAGAAATTTTCTTTATATATATATGAAGTTTACGTTTGGAGTGTGCTTGAATGCATACCATAACATGATGCATTATATACGATATTTGCTTCCTTTCTAATTGTAAATTTGTTTGTGTTTCAGAGTATGTCCTTGTTGTGTTGTTAACCATGTTGTGTACTTGAGGATGGCAGAGGCCTACTACTCGTCTTAAAGCGCAACAAGGAAGAAGTATTTCATCTTCGGTTCCCCATTCGGGGAGGGCCATTGAACCTTCAGTTCGAGGGTTCCGCAAGGTGGTTTCTCGGGAAGAGGCTTCCTCCACCACCTTCGATGGCCGATGTGCTCATGCAAATTGGCGCAATCGGATGGACGACAGCGCATCTGGAGCGGTGCGCGCAATACTTCTTCTCTGTTGCGCGATTAGGCGAGAGGCCACCATGTGCGAGGCGATCTTGGCGACTTTCGGCGGACTAACCAGCCGGTGTTCTCGATTCTCAGGATCCCATGGAAGGCGAGGATTGGCGGACCATTGAGAAAGAAGCTTACGATTGCTCAATGTTACGAGAGGAAAAGGTTCTTTGCGACTATCCGACTTGATGGACCAGCTAGCATATGGTGGGATAATCTTCTTGCCATTCAACTTGCTTGGACATGTTCCTATTGGGATGAGTTAGTGGAAGCTTTTGCGACTCATATTCTGAAGGGTCATGATGATCAAGCGGCAAGAGTTTCTCGCTCACGAAGCAGAGGCGAAAGTCAGTGACGAATATCGCATGAGTTCAACTTCGGCGGATATGCCCACGATGGCGTTCGTGACCTCGTCGTCGAAGCCAGGTTCTTGAATGGGCTGCTCGAAGAGCTGCGAGATAGGTGTAGCTGCATGACTTAGGAACTTCTCTTATTTGGTCAACAAAGCAATTGTGGCGAGAGCAAAACAAGGCATTGGATGAGTCGCATGGCGGCAATGGACTTCGATTTGTTCCTAGTAGCGACTCACAGGGCCTCGTGTGTGGTTGTCTAGGCCACCACGAGCACCAGCTCCATTTTCACCAAGGCGGCGGTGTTGCCCCTCGTCCCTCTCCTCCCACCAATCGATCGGGGACAAGTGGAAATCAGCCCGTCCACATTAACAATGCTAACTTCGGGGTTATCTGTTATCATTGTGGTCGTCCAGGGCATTATGCCAACAAGTGTGTGGCAAAGCGGCAAGGATTGCCTCGGTTCGACCATATCCGTGCACGTGCGACCAGCCCCACTTCGAGAGGCCTCCTATTAAAGCGTCGAGGCTCGGTTCGATAGGCATGTGAACGGATCACGTTGAAGAAGCGGTGATACACACGAAGTTGTTATGGGTATGCTCTAGTTAATTTCGGTCCACTCTTTTTTTATTTGACTCGGAGCATCTCATTCTTTTATTAACAATCATTTTGCTATGCAACACCAGATTAAACATGCATACCCTCCAACCATCTTTTATTATTCAATCACAGGTGGGTCTTTAAAGCCAAATCGAGATTTGTTAATAAGTCAACATAACAATCCTTGGGGTGAAGTTTTTAGCAAACCTAATTGTGATTGACTCTAAAGGGTTGGAGCGTCATTTTGGGTATGGATTGGCTGTCCAGAACGAGGGTCAAATCAATTGTTCCCAACGTTCTATTTCTATGACCAATGCAGAAGCGGCATTCAAGTTGTTATCATTCTAAAGCGATTGGCTCTCATCTTTGTGCTCACCAAGTTGATACCACTCCTTCTTTGGAGTCGGTACCAATTATACGTGAGTATGTTGATGTCTTTCACGAAGACCTTCGGATTACCACGGATCGGAAGTGGAGTTTGTTATTGAACTTCGTTCACGGCTGCTCAGATATCAGAGTCCTTATCGAATGCACATCAAGCGAGTTGGTTGAATTGAAGAAGCAACTGGAGAATTGTGACAAAGGGTTTCATGCAGGAGTTCCTCACCTTGAGGGATGCGGCAATCTTTGTCAAGAAGAAAGACAATACTTTACGGATGTGTGTGGATTACCGTCAGATTAAATGAGTCACTATCAGAATAAATATCCTCTACCTCGAATTGATGATCTTTTTGATCGGTTGGTTGGTGCCGTATCTTTTCAAAGATTGATTTGAGATCGGGCTATCATCGGATCAAGGTTAGTGAGGACATTCCTAAACGACTTTCTCTACTCGTTATGGTTTATACGAGTATACGGTTATATCCTTTGGTTTGACCAATGCTCGGCATATTTCATGAACCTTATGAATTCGGTGTTCATGGAATTCTTGGATAAGTTCGTTATCGTGTTTATTGGCGACATCCTTATTTATTCAAAGTCGATAAGGATCATGAACAACATTTGCGACTTGTCTTTGGAAACACCGTCGGCATCAATTGTATGCCAAGTTTGCAAGTGTGCCTTACGGCTCGAGAGAAGTTGCCTTTACGGGGCATGTGTTATCCGGAAGGAGGTATCATTGTCGATCCAAGCAAGGTACAAGATGTGCTAAATTGGAAGCCTCCCAGAATGTCCCAGAAGATCGGAGTTTTCTTGGACTTGCGGGTTATTACAGTAGGTTCATTGAAAATTTCTCCAAGATTGCTAGACCTTTGACTCGACTCTTACAAAAGGAAGAAATTTGAATGGTCGACTAAGTGTGAAGAGTTTTCGACTTTTGAGAACCCTCTTGACCAAAGCTCGATTCTTACTCTTAGGATGTTCTTAAAGCTTGACATTTATGCGATGCATCTCGCCATGGACTTGGTTGTGTGCTTATGCAAGAAGGCCAAGTTGTGGCATATGCATCCCGCGATTCTGCGCCCTCATGAAGTTAATTATCCTACTCATGATTTGGAATTGTTGCCGTGGTCCATGCATTAAGATTTGGCGACATTACCTTCTAGGTAATCGATGTGAAATCTACGATCACAAAAGCCTAAAGTACATATTCACTCAATCGATTTGAATATGAGGCAAAAGCGATGGCTTGAGCGATCAAGGACTACGACATAGGTATTCATTATCATCTGGTAAAGCCAATGTTGTGGCGGATGCTTTGCGAGAAAGTCACAATGCAGCTGCATATCTTTTCTACTGTAGAAAAGACTTGTGTCTTGATTTTGGCGCCTAAGTCTTAATTTGTGGGAGAAGGATTCTCATTGCATTACATGTAGATGAGCATTAGAATCTCAGTTACGAAGGCCCGAGAAACGATGCGAGGTGGCGAAATCAAGGAGAATATGAGCGGTAAAGCGAATTTTACGAAGATGATCGCGGTATGATTCGATATCATGTCGTTTGGTAGTACTGCGGATCCTCCATTGAAGGGTCTAATTCTCGAGAAGCTCATGATTCCAAATTTTCTTTGCATCACGGGAGTACCAAGATGTACGGATTTGAAGAAAATATTTTAGTGGAAACCAAATGAAGAGCAAATTGCTCGATATGTTCTTGAATGTGATATTTGCCAAAGGGTTAAAGCTGAACATCGAAGCAGTTTGGTACCCTTCGACCTTTGCCTATTCCCCAATGGAAGTGGGAAGAGATCGGTATGGATTTTGTCCTTTGGTCTTCCCAAGACTTCCAGGATCTGATGCCATTTGGGTCATCATCGATCGTTTGACTAAAGTGGCTCATTTTATTCGGTCGGGTGATTTCAATGGCAAGCAATTAGCGAGCTTTATATTGCTAGAATTGTTTGTCTTCATGGTGTTCCTAAAATCATTGTTTAATAGTGGTTCTCGGTTCACTTCCACTTTTGGAATAGCCTTCATCGGGCTATGGGAGCTGAACTCTCTTTGATCTTGCTTATCATCCTCAAACTAGTGGCCAAGCTGAAAGAGTGAATCAAGTGATGGAAGACCTTCTTGAGCCTATGTGCTATCTTATGGCAAGGGTGGAGAAATCTTTGCCATATGTGGAATTTTCCTACAATAATAGCTACCAAGCAAGTATTCAAATGTCACCTTTTGAAGCCTTGTGGGAGAGCTTATGAGACTCCATTGAATTAATTAAAGTGCAGTGAAAGATCATACTTTGGTCCGGACTTGGTAAAGGAAGCGAAAGAGCAAGTTAAATGCGATTGAGATTGTTTAAAGCTGCAGTCTCGTGGAAGAGCTATCTTGATCATCGTCGTCGTGAGTTGAGCTTTGAGGTAGATGACCATGTCTATCTTAAGTGTCACCCATGAGAGGTACTCGTCGTTTTCGAGTAAAGGAAAGCTCGCACCTCGTTATATCGGACCCTTAGAATCATTGCCAAGCGGTGTAGCTTACCAATTGGAATTACAGATCACTCTCGCGATGCATGATACTTTTCATGTGTCTCAATTAAAGAAATGCCTTCGTGTTCCTATTGAGGCAAGCGCTTATGAGCATCTTAATCTCAACCTAATCTTTCATATCAAGAGCAACCGATGCGTATCCTCGACACAATGGAGCGCGGGACAAGAAATCGTCTTGTCGGGTTCTTGAAAATTCAATGGGCTAATCATTAGAGGATGAAGCCACTTGGGAGCGTGAAGATCGATGCGATTGAGCACCCCCATCTCTTTGTTGTATAGCACTTTCCTTTGAATCAAGAAAGGAAAGTTTAAACAAAGCAATGTAAACAAAGATGTAATAATAACACTATGTTTGTTATGTAAGACTCTTCTTTGTTATCTTTGAAGGAAATCAAAACAACGATGTTGAATTTCCTCATAATTCATTTCCATTGTATTTCTTCCTAATCTTAACTTGTTCCAAATCTCGGGCTGAGATTTTCCTTAAGAGGTAGGTTTGTAACAGACCCCAATCTTATCAATAGTAATAATGCGTATTATGAGCATTAATAGGCTCTTTTTCATATCATTCTTATTCTTAATCTCGGTTGGGAGTTCTTTGTTGCAAATAAAACCTTCCTTTTTAGCCAAAGTCCAAAAACCTATTTAGAATATTTAAAGGAATACAAGGTAACACTTGTATTATGATTTGAAAGTATTTTTATTAAAGCCTAGATAAATTATCTTGGCTAAAAATATTTTGTTGCATTTTTAGAAATTGTTTGGCCTTAAAGAAAATTTATGGTCTTTAAATAAACATTTAGAGCTGCAATAGATATTTATGTATTTTATAAAGTGAAAATGTGGTTTGTGAAATTTATCGGAAATATATCATCCCGGTAGCTTACGATAAAAATTTCATGATTTTATAAATTTATTTGCTATTTTTAAAGTCCAGTCAAACCTTTTAAATATATGAATAAGGTTTGGTCAACAAGCAGGTCCAAACCCAACCCTTGCACTTTGTGCGACCCGGCCTCATGTGTCTCGGTCCAACCCAATCAAATTTGTGCGGCTCGGTCACGTTCGGCGCGAGCGAACTCCACGACTAACATGGCCGTCGATCTTCCATCGAGCAGGCGAAGCAATAACGCCATGCGGCTGTCGCGTGTCCACTTAAATGCATGCCGTTGGATCTTAATCCAACGGCGTGATCGATGTATGCAATCGGACAACTCGGATCCCTATTCAATCTCCACCGTTCGTTTCTAATCCAGCCGTGGCGCCCTTTCCGTTTTAAACCTAAAGCGCGCTTTTATCTCAGTAGTTAGATTCAAATCCTCGGCTTTTCCCTTTCGCGTGTTATAAAGCTGCGCACTCCTGCAGACCATTGGATCTTCATCGTGTGGCCGATTTGTGTATCGTTGGACGACTCGGGATCCCGCTGTCGTGGCCGTCCATCCTTGATCTAGCGGTATCGCTTATTTCAAAGCGAAATCGGGCGTGCGTTAATGTGGGCCTTTGGATTTCAATCTCGGCACTCCATTTTGGCCGTGGGCCTTTAAAGCCCAAAATAGGTGGATCGTTGGATTTTAATCGTGCGGACCACATGGGTGTATGCAATCGGACCATCGGTTCAATTTCCAATCTTGGCCGTGAAAGCCCATCTAACGGCGCGCGTCGTCGCACTTAAGTGGGGTGGCGTGTATTCCTTTTAGTGACCGTTGGATTCTAATCCAACGCTCCCCTTTGAATGTAACCTGCGGGTTCTGAAAACTTCATTAAATCGCGGCCGTTCATGTGAGATCGTGTGGTCCACATTGAGCGATCTGCAGATTATTCTTCTACACACTGTCTTCATCGCGACCGCCCATTTTAATCGGACGGTTGTTGTTCTTTCGCATTTTAGGAGCGCATGCATTTTGTGGCCAGTGGGACCCACATGTCAGATGATTCTTATCATCTCCTTCATCTCGTGCGTGACTCTCTGGAACTCAAGGAGAGATTATCCCAAAGTTTTTGTAACTAAAATTTTGGGATAATTAGCCCTAAAGGACACCTCATCAAGCTCTAGACTTTTCCCAATTATCCTGTAGCTAAACTCCCATATATAAACCCTAGCTTTTGGAGCTGCGACCATTGTTGACCACTTTGAGCTCACTTTTCTTCCTTCTTGCCCGTGGGATTTTGCTCCTATCATTTGCTTATCTATCCTTAAGCAGATGTTACCACGCATTAAAGATTTGGTGTCTTTGCGAGTTAAATCAGATTGATCTCTCTGTCGATCAACCTCAAATTTTGAGGTTCTTGGTATCTTTCCATCTTGGTAAGCCAAAAACCTAGTTTCGACATCTTGAGCATCCTAGGAACCTTAGGAGCTGCTGTGAATCCTTCTTTTAAGCATCAGTAGCTTCAGCGGCTTTAAAGCGAAAGTTGATATTATACCTTTTCGGTTTTCATGTCATTTTCAAGGCCTAAGTTCTTCTGTCGACTTATCACCTTATTTAGGTTTTGACTAAACCCTAGCGACATGACAAGTTGATCTTTCAATTCTTGTCATCATCTATTTTGACTCTTAGCTGAAATCTGTCTCTTGTTTTCTTGTCGGCTCAGCCAGACAAAATGAGTTTGCTTTAGCTTTTGTAATATAACTAGTTAGGGTTAGACTAAGGTTGGTTTGGGATATTAATTACCTAAAAGATCATGCTAAGATTCATTTATGAACTTTTGCATGATCTATACCTCTTTTCAAAAATTGCAATCTGTCTGTTTGAGGCTCCTTTCCGTCTGGCGGAACTTTCAATAAACTCTAATTCTGTCTTTTGAAAGCATTGAGCTAGATAATGGGATATTATCATTATTATGGGTAGTTATGGCTTAAGCATCTTGTAATCATGCATTTCTAGATTGATCATGCATATTTCTTCCATGTTGGACTTATTGTCGATTTTGGTATTTATTGGATCTTATTGTTTCTTTAGAATCAGTTCTGTTGAAGCCATCGAATCTTTTACGAGCAATCTGAGCACATAGAAGTCTATTATTACCAAGGCAAGCATCCTCTTTGCACCATATTGAACCCAGTTTTTGTACAATAGTCTTTACAAATCCAGGTGATATCTGAGCATGCTATTTGTCTGAAAATACAAAATATGACTTGTAGTAGCTAGCTATGACACGACATGGTGGATTACCTTGATTATGACTATACACTCAACTCTAGTGTAATCTTGTATAATATATGGTCTATTCTCAGATTTGGCTTAGCTATGCGATCTAGAGATTTTAGAGTTTGACAAGCATATCTTGTCAAACATGGGAATCTAAGCTGAGCAGTTATCATTTTCAAACTCTTTGTCAGTTCCTTTAAATCAGTCTTGTATTTGAAATTTAAATTGATGCGGACAAGAGGAAGCTAGTGATGGTGCTTTAGGTACGAGATTGGGTTTTGTGGTGGACTTGTCAAGGTTAATTAAGGACCGAACTACGATTATTCAATTCAAGTCCCCATTACTTCCACATGCACGTGTATGGTATGCATTTGGTTAAGTAAAATGTTGAGACTATTGAGTTGGAAAGCAGGAGTAAGGATATGTGTATTGGCCTTGCATGGCATAGATGCTTAGGTCAGGGCGTGTCTTATGCCATGTGAGCTTTGTATGTCGATGTCGGATGTTCTTAGGAGGGTGAGGCGTATATGTGCCTCGTCGCATATCGATACCTTAATGGTGCCCGATGGCATTCTATTATGGGTGGTGAGCCCAATTTGTTTTTAAATTGTTTGGATCGGCATTCTTGACACAACATGTGTGCCACATGGTTAGTAGGTGGTGTAGCCTACACTATGGGATTAGTTCACACATGGGGTCCAACTCAATAGTGTTAACTTGTTGAAAAATACCAAATCTTAGTTTCCCGGTCGGCATACCAAAGGAAGTGTGTCATCATTGGAGGCATCCAGAAGACAAGCAGGCTAACTAAGTCATGTGGGTAAGATGTACACCCTGCGGGGTATAAAGCTGTTCGAATAAGCCAGTGTCCACGGTCATGGGCGATAACTTGAATTGATGTCATCTGTATAGAAGTTTTGATGTTCAAAAATCTGGTTTTGGTTTATTTTAATTTGGCATGAGGAATCATGCCTTTGTCTATTTACCTTTACGCCATTTACTTCTGTTTTAAGCAAACTTTGATTTATTAAATCGCTTTATCAAATTTAGCCTTTGTAGGTTAAGATGTATCGCTTTATGCAAATTTGAACCTTTATACCTTCTGTTGTAACCTTATGCATGTAAAAACTCTACTCCTTTGGTTGGGCTCTAATCACCACTTTATTTTATTAGTTTGAGTAAGACTTGTAGGTACCCTCCGTACTCAGGTGCTACCACCTATTGTTGCGAGTGAGGACGGTTTACGTATGAAGTACCGTTAGCGCCGATCGGGGTGGCGCTAACGAGTGGCGCTACTTCTTTCCTCCACGCAATTGCACTGCGGGTGGATGGGGCCATTCTTGGACCATTTTTCGTTTATTTTGCTTCCATTATTATCTTTTAAAGTGATCAAGTCACTTAATATTGTAGTATCAACGAAATGATGTAACCTTATGTTTAATTATATCAATGTATGACTTGTATGTGTTTGATGCAATGTTGATGAAGGATATATATGCAATGGTCATTGATCCACGAGAACCATTGAGAATCATATATATCAGAATCCTGTTTCTTGGATTTGTCACTAGTTAAATTTATATCTTTGCTTTGATATTAATAAAGGAGCAACCTTTGTTCCTTCATTAATAATTGTGCTCTGATATGAATTTAATTAGTAACATTTCCAATAACGGAGGTCCCACAACCTCCTTGCACCCTCCTAATCCCCTTTGCTGCTGGCCAAGAGAAAGAAAGGAATCCCTTGGGTGGCCGGTCAAGAAAGGAGGAGAAAGGAGGAGAAGAAGAAGAGAAGGAAGAAGAGGGAGAAGAAGGGATCCGCAGCGGCGGAAGCATGGTGGTCATCATCCCGCTGTGTGCTCTCTTCGTTTGGCAAGGGTAACCCGTGGTTCTTTGCTTTAGGTCAATTTCTAGTTGTCTAATTTTCGGATGTCAGTTCATCGATATTCTGCAGCAGTGAAGTTTGTGGTTTTGATTAGGTTAGAGGTAGATTTGGGTCTGGGTGTCTCCTAGAACGTTGTAGCTATCGTAGTTTACCTTTCATTGCCGACAAGAATCAAGTCATTCGGACTTCGGTAGCCAAAGTTATGAATTTCTTAGTATTTCTGTGTTTCTAGAGAAAGCAGAATTGCTAGTGTTGGTTAACCTGATAGAGCGCATATTTAGAGGGGTTTCCAGAGGGTCTCACCATAACGAAAAATTAGGCTAATCCTCTTATCTTGCAGGAAAACTAAAGATCACTAAATTCGGACAAACGTAGAGAAAGTTATGATAGTTTCTTTGTCGCTGTCCAGAAACCCGACGTGAAATGTTTGCTCTGATTAAATAGATTGGTAGGACTGGTAGATGGCCGAATCAGAGGGTCTCCCCAACTAAGTTTATTTAGACATTTTAATTACCTTTCCAGAATGTCCAAGATCATCCTATTTGGACTCATGAGCAGAAAGTTATGAATTTTTGAAGTCTGCTGTCTGCAGTGACCGATCGCTAGAAATTAGAAAAAACTAGGCGTGATAAGAAGTTAAGCGATTTCGTTTGTAATGTGATGTATGATTTTGGTCCAGTATGCTAGTCTTAGTTCGGGTTTATCTTCTTGTCAGGTGGCAGAGATCCCAAGGGCAGCACCCCGCCGCGTCCGTGTTCGCGCGGTTGAGGCAAGTATTCGGGTTTATGTGTAGAATTGGTTGCATGTCATGATTGAGTGGTGTATTGTTCATCATTGCCACGTGAATGTGTTGTGGAGATGATTCTTTTTATGTTTAAGGTTCCTTCATGATGCTATTGTTTACATACCACGAATACATATTGAATTATGATATTGAAAATATGATGTTGTAGTACTTATGCATGTTGGAGCATATTGAGACTTGGTCACGTGGTGACCAAGAGTACAGTGTTGAGGTCCTGTCATATGTAATGCAGGGCTTGAAGTCCCCGCATTCATGGAATGTGGGCAATGGATATAGAGGTCCACGTCATTGTGATGACGGGCAAAGTCGCTATACATGTGATGTATAGGCTCTTGGTCCCTGTGCCGGAGGACGCACGGCATGGGTATTCATTGTGGGATGAATACCCGCATTACGATAAAATCACGAAAGGAGATAAAGATCAAAGTGTGCATAGCATTATCATCATTTTAATACTTGATATGTCATAACGGTGTTGAACAAAGTTGTTTCTAGATATTATGTCTATTTGAATGTTGCAACCTTGTTGGTACTTAGCTTTGATCGTATGGCTCACCCTTGCTTTGTCTTGTTATAGGTATATCGCAGAAACGTCATGCATGGGAGGAGTAGACATTGGAAAGCACGCACTACCTCACCACATTTATGCAATTGCCATTTAGTTTCACTCAAGAATAAATAACTGTGTGGAAACCATCTATGGATGTTTCAGGATGTTGGTTGTCGGATTATTCATTGTTATGAGAATGATGTTAATTGCTTACAATCGTACGATTATTTAATATGCATGAAAGATTTGGATTATAGAAATAATAATACTAAATTCCATGGTTATCTGTTGGTACCTCGATTTTTGTTGTTTATACAAAGGAAGTTCTGTCGAAAAAATTTATAGATTGTTCTAGTTAGTTTAGTTCTTGTAGCATTCTAGGCTCATCTGGTGCTGGGGTGTTACACAGCCAGATCTGAACCTCAGGCAAAGGAGATGGTTGGAATTAATCAAAGATTATGATATGGGCATTCAGTACCATCCAGGCAAGGCTAATGTTGTTGCCGATGCGCTCAGTCGCAAGGTGTATTGCAATACCTTGTTACTTCAAGAGCAACAACCTGCCCTTCTTGAGGAATTTCAGCGGCTTAACTTAGACTTGATTGAGCATGGTTCTCTTGCTACCTTGGTTGTGCAGCCAGGCTTTGGTGGAGCAAATCAAGGCTGCCCAATGAGCAGATCTTTGGTGTGATCGGATCGGCGAACATCAAGAATAGGTCGACCAAGTGCTTTGACGAGGATGAGCACGGTGTTGTGTGGTTTGGTCGTCTGGTGGTTCCAAAGGTCATGGAATTGCGAGATTTGATTCTCCGCGAGGCCCATGACTCTCCTTTGTCTATCCATCCGGAGCTACCAAGATGTACCAAGACCTTCGAGCGAGATTACGGTGGACTCGCATGAAGCGCGAGATTGCGGGTTCGTTCTTTGAGTCGCGGCGTGTCTTTGTCGTGTCAAAAATTTGAACATCGGCGTCAGTGAGCCTTCTTGACCTTTGCTAGTACACGAGTGGAAGTGGGATTCCGTTGGTATGGATTTCATCACCGATGCGCCCGTGCTTCTTACGGGAAGGATGCTATACAGGTTGTCATTGATAAGCAGCGAAGGTAGCACATTTTACGCGGTGCGTACCAACCTCGGTGTTAGTCGGTGGCGGATCTCTATGTGTCCCGCATTGTGTGTTTGCATGGTGTGCCACGAGCGATTGTGTCGAGATCATGGTTCTCTTTTCACCTCGCGCTTTGGCATAGTGCGCAAGAGCGATGGGCACTCGTCTTTCTTCGATTCGGCTTATCATCCTCAAGCGATGGTGGAGACGAGAAGAGTCAACCAAGTGTTGGAAGATATGCTCCGTGCTGTGTTCTTTCCTATGGAAAGAAGTGGGAGAAGTGCTTGCCGTTTGCGAGTTCTCCTACAACAACGATTTCCAAGCTAGTCTTGGCATGACGTTTGAGGCTTTGTATGGGAGGAGGTGTAGAACCCTTTGGCCTGGTCGGCGGTGGCGTCGGTTCTTGGGCGATTCCATCAATGAGGCGGCCGAGTTGGTGATTACGTGAGCATCTGCGCGTGGCGATCGAACAAAAGAGCTATGCGGATCGTCGTCGTCGAGTTGAGCCGAGCCCAATGACTTTGTGTATCTCAAGGTCTAACCCTTGAAGGGCCATCGCGTTTTGGCATCAAGGGCAAGTTAGCTCCTCGATATGTTGGGCCTTATCGCATCATCGAGAGGATTGGGCTGTTGCATACTGATTGGAGTTGCCGGCTTCACTAGAGGGTGTGCACGGCGTGTTCCATGTGTCACACTTAAAGAAGTGCCTCCATGTTCGATTGAGGAAACTCAGTTGGAAAGTCTCGATGTGCAAGAAATTTTACCTATCATGAGCATCCTGTTCGTATTCTCGAAGAATCTGAACGAAGGACAAGGAACCATGTCATCAAGTTCCTTAAGGTTCAGTGGTCAAACCATTCTAAAGATGAGGCAACTTGGGAGCGAAGATCGTCTTCGTGCAGTTACCCATCCTTCTTCTCAGAGTAAGCAGAATCTCGGTGAGATTCTTGTAAGGGAGGTTTTGTAACATCCCAACTTTGGACTTGTGTTTCAAATGTATGAAAATCAGTAGAAATTAAAACTTTTTCTTACATCATGTATTTCCTGCTGTACCAAACAATTCTTGTACAAGGGATTATGGAAATACAATATCACAAGTCTGTTTGATCCAAATTTTAGTATTCCAAAAACAATCTTGTCAAATTTTGTGATCATTCTCTGAAAATATTTTTCCTAAGTTCTTGGGATGGTATGTGGCCCCTCTGAAAAATTTCACAATTTTTAGAAATTATTTGAATATTTTTAGATGTAGTCAAACTTGTTTTACTTTCAGTCAAACCTCAAAACAGAGCCTTGCAGAATTTTTGGAGATTTATTCACAGCTTAAAAACCTCTGAAAATTTTACACAAGGTTAATATCTGGGTTAGCAAGCTCCTGTAAAAATTTCATAATTTTTGGAGTTATTTGCTACCTCAAATAAATCCTTCAAAGTCTCTGTTCTAATTTGAAATCAAACACGGTTTCCACTGTGCCTTGGGTTCGAGTCGGACTGGGCTCGAGCCAATTGACTCGGTCCAGTCAACTAACTGCATCGAGCCTCTCTTTAAAAATGCGCGTTGGATCTCAACCGTTAGATCTAAATAACGCAGCGCGCGCGTGTAACCTTCGGACCTTCGGTTGCTTAAATGAATGTCGGCCGTTAGATCTCCATCCAGCGTCGAGATCCTCCAAACCCGGACCCTCCGGTTGTTGGTTTGAATCGGGCCGTTGGATTAAGATCCAACGCCGCGGTTCCTCGTTGTAAACCGCGTTTGCGGCGTGGGGCAATCTGAGCCGTTCATTTCTAATCCTAGGGCTCGTGACCTTTCGTTGTGTTTTAAAGCGTAGGCGTGGCGCTATCTCGGTAGTCCAATTTGAATCGTGGGGCTCTGGAACGCGAGGAGCCTTTTCGTTGGTCATCTTCAACCTCTAGCCGTGCGGAGCACGATGTAGGGCATGGGGTTGTCTTGTGCGTGCTTCCTCTCGACCACCTAGTCAATAGTGTGGGTCGTGGGAGACACATTCGTAGAAACCATACCTGTTGCACCATCTATTATCTTTTCCTTGTGGCCGCACCTTGTGCTCTGTGTTTGCTGCTTGAAAGATTTGTGGTGCAAACCATAATGCTTCAAGGCTTTATAAACACTCTCAATACTTCTGGTATTTCTTTGGACCACCATCAAGCCACATTCTAAGTGTGGAGCTTAACACCTCAAGAATGGCAAGTTGCCATTGTTGACCAACTCCATTGGTGTTCTTGGTGCTCAGTGGTTCTCCTTCATGTTTCTTTGCCCTATCCTTATCTATTTAATTTCTTGAACATTTCCCTCACTTAACTTTGGATTTGATTCTCGGAATTGTCCAATTTGGAGTTTGTTCAAATTCGGCCGAAATTGGTCATCTTCTTCCTCATTTCAGGTGAGTGCTCCATTTCATAATTACTTGCTCATGTAAGCCACAGTGGACCTTAATGAAGCTATATTGATGATTTAGTATCACTCATTTGGCTCGAGTGTCATTTTCAATCTTTCTTCTCCAAGTCCGTGAGCTTCACGTGATCAAGCATCTCGGCCATCTTTGAAGCTTCTCTTCATCAAGGTAGCTTCTTATTAGTCATAGAGACTTTGGCACCGCTTCCATGGATGCGGTGAGCTTTTAGCTATTTCGCGCTTAGCGATGAGCTCCTTTTTCATTTTCCGGCTAGCGCGTTACAGTCCTCACCACCGGCGAGAATGCCACCATTAGGTTCGTAGTGCTATTGCGGTTCCATTTTAGTGCTTGGTGGCGCCATGCGCCGTAGCGATGTCGCCCGGCGTTTAGCCGTTGAAGTCGCTTCGATATTTTGCGGCGAGGCCCTGTTTTTGTCATATGTTTAGGACATATTAATTGCTTAATGATTACTCATCATTAGTGTTAATGATGTCTTAATCGTTGTTGTTGAGCCACGACGATGGGCCAACATTCTTAAATCACCATTTGGCGATTCATTGTATTCGAAACACCATTAAGGCCTAATCATTGATTAATTAATGCGTCGGCATTTAATCAACGTCGAAATCACCTGCGGATTGCGCTGACTTGTGGGCCCAAGGGTTAAAATCAAATTCCGAAGTCATTAGTGTCTATTTAATGTTAATCATTAATGGCATTAGTGCTGTCCTAACAGCCACTCTTAGTCGTTGACATGTGGGCGGTTACGCGTGCGTGGGTTAAAGCGTTGCGATGCGTGACCTAAGTCGCGACATGCGGTCCCATGTCGGCATCTCTTTTTGAACTTCAATCCTTAGTCACCGTCGATCCCTTGATCAACGACCCGGTTGTGAGTGCATTGGACCCTCGGATGACTTGATCATTCTCGGCCGTCGATCTTGCGATCAACGGTGAGATCGTGTATGCAATCGGACCTTCGGCCGTTGGTGCGCTCTGGACCGTCCATCTGCGGATCTGCGGTGGGATTGGCCCAACAACCGCACCGTCAGGATGCATACACTTGTGTGCGCCGTTGGATCGTGATCCAGCGGTGGGCTCGATGAGTTTCGCGTCGTCTGCTTTGTTTTAGCGGCGTGAGCGTGGGATTTTAGATCGGGTGGATAAGTGTCCGCGTCTTATTCTACTTTTGGAGTTTATGCGTATTTGGTAGTAGTTATTTAACATCGAAAATGATATAAAAACTTAAGAAACTCATAACTAATTCATTTTAGCTACTTTTTAGATAATTCCAACTGTAATAAATTGTGCTATCACTTAAGTTTATTGTAAAAAATGGTTTTAAGCATGTTCCAGTAGCAGAAAATTGTATAACTAGAAATAACTTGATTTCTGTCATTTTGAATATTCCAGAAATGGATTTAACCTTGAAAAATGCATATCTTTTTCTGTATAAATCCAATTTGTGCAAAATCAATTTTGTTAAATTCATCTGTTAGTATACTTTTTATAAAATAAGTTTTGAGCATGTTCTTAACTCTGTAAAATGACTTGCATTAGATTTACAACTTAGAAAAATCATAAGTAAATGTGTATAACTTCAAATTTAGTAAATTCAACTTTGCTGTTATTAGGATGTTATAATCTACCTGCTATAAAAATTTCAGACCTTAGATCATTCTAGAAAATTTGGCCATGAACAGTGCTAATTATTAATTAGGTTGTTGTAAGGCTGAGGAAGGGCATTTGTCCATATCTTTTGCATGTAGTCCAAATTGCATGATTCTTGTTCCTATCTCTGTCTAAAATCATTCCCTAGCTGTTGTGTAAGTTTCATTAGATTTGGATGTGATTTCTTTGTTGGAGTTTATTTGGTGTTTTTAGTTCTTATTTGCTTATCGCCTTTTAGCGTTAGATTAGAAGATAATTTTATTGCGATATTGAGCCACAGCGACCATCGGATCTGCACTTGGCCGAGCAGCGGATGTAGCATTCATTTGATCATATTGTTCCTACTATTTTCAAATTCTAATATGTTGTTTGCAAATTCTATGTATGCATTGCTATGTTGTTTTAAACTATTGTCGATAGTGGCCCACTAGATGCATTATCGATAGGAAATGTTTATTCCTCTACTCTGAAGCCTAGGTTACTTGCTGTGATTTTGGGTTATTTGGATGAACCTTTGTCACTTAGTAGTTTACGTGTCATTATGTTTAACCATGTAGCTATCGGTAGAAATGGGCGGTTATCGACTCGTCGATAACTTTGATCACCTAAGCTGTTATAATATGTATATTTCAGCCTTGTGCTTTGTCTAAATTACAAAACTGAGGCGAAAATGAAAACAATTTAGACTTGGGCACAATGGTAAGATGGTGTGATCTTTTGGGTGTGATTGGAATGGTGCCGGGTCAATTAAGGACAGAACTACTTGTGAGTATCACATTATCAGAGGCATTACGGTCGTGCTAACCACACTAGAGGATATGGGACCTCTCTTGGCTAGTACTTTGGGCTGTGTTAATTAATGAGTCGCGTGGTGGGTTGCATATTTGATTATATGCAACATGGACACGTTGTAGGAGAGGAACACCGCAGAGGCGGTGTATCTTGCTCCACGTATGGGTCCTTGTGATCCATATTTAGTCAGCGGATCACTAAGGATTAACCCCATCGTCGTCTCTGATTAGCATATTCCATTGGAAGGGTTAAGTAGGACTTAGCGTGTTGGCATACCAAAGGAGTGTGCTTAATAGCTTGCAAAAGGTGGTGCGAAGTGTGGGTACATTGGTACACCTGAGAGATAAAACTATTGAATAGCCTCGTCTAGGTTATGGACACGCTTGGATAAACTTTTCAAGAGTTAGACTACAACCTTTTAAAATTTAAAACTTGATGGGTGGTATGAATGAGGATTCATGCTATGTTGTGGTGGCTTTTGGGAAAGTCACTTCTAAGTGGATACTTGTTACCTATGATTACTCATTTGTTATTTAAATGCTTAAAAGCAGATGTTACAAACTGCTATTCAATCTATTACAATATTGCAAATGAAACTTGCTTTGTGCGTCCAAAGAACCATATAACCACATCCCTTTGATCCGGCTTTCATGTAGCTATGTATAGGCTTGTTACTCGTAAGTCTTGCAGTACATTTTGTACTCACCCTTTGCTTGTCTTTGTGCGAGAGGATGATAGTGAGTCGATGGACCTCACTTTTGTGAGTTGTCTTTGTGGCGATTTAAGGGCGATTAGCTTGGCGGCTGGTCGGTTGCCACAATGGTGTTATGTGGCTAACGATGCGTCTTTTGGTCTAAGCCATCTTATGGCAACTTTGCTTCATTTATTACTTATTTGGTACTTATGTCATTTGGCAGGTCGGTTTGTGTTGTAATAACTTATATTATGTATGTCTTTTGGTAGACTTGTTTTATTACATTTGTATGGAATTGATGCATGCTTTGATATGATGTATGTGTGCTGCTTGTTCAGGAGGCACATATTCATCAGACCTGATTATTCTATTTGTGATACTAGAACCGGTGGAAGGTTAAGTATTAGAAATTTAATAAACCGGGTCTCCTGAGTTTGGTATCGAGCCATGCGTGGTAAAACCCTAGCTTGGTCGTCCCTAGTATATTTTGAAAACTTACTTTCCAAATATCAAGTGTTTTCTGAAAATCTTAAGTAAGTTCTCAGATTTTAATCCTCATCTATCTTAGTTTGCTCATCTCACCTTATTGCAGACTGAATTTGAAGGTTGAGTTTTCCTCTCATCTTCTTTCAAAGATAGTTGTTTATCGAGTAGATTGGTTTGGGTAAACCGTGAGAGTTATAAAATGAAAGTGTGGGCTGTCTTGTGAAGATTAGAAGCTCCTGGAAGCTACAAATTTCGGCCAGAAGCTGAATGGAGAAAATCTGGACAGCAAGCAAGATATTTATGGACAGCTAGCATTTGAGTAGAAAGAGGTGCTGAAATGAGATGTTAAGTCAACTAAAATTTGTGGGAATACACGGGTAAGAAGTGATATGAGATAGCTAAGTGTCTAACCATTCTTTAGTAAATTTCTCACCCTATTTCCTAGCTGTTTGAGCAGTTAGTGTTCAAATTACCTTCACGAAAATTGATTACTCGTTCTCCCATACGAGTTAGTCCTAATAGGAAGATGGTTGGTATCTTTGTGATCTTCTTTGTGACTTTGTGTTGTTACTTGAGTTTTTAAAGGTTGTTTTGTAGAGTGGTCGATTGTTTTCTTTGTCTCTGTTCGGAGTTGTGTTTAACCTATTTTTAGTGAGCAGGATGGCAAGAACTCACCTGTGATCAAGTGGCTGGTCCCGATGAGAGCTTCCCCTCCTCAGACCATGGGTGAGTTCTCGCTCGGTCGGCGGAATCGCATGGACCGAGACCGGATCTTGGAGGTCATTCGCGAGAACACCTCCCTCCTGCTGGTGCTTGAGTTACAGAGTGGTGGCCACGATCTCGTGGTGGGCTTGCGGAGTTTCTCCGTCGCAGCCGCCTACTTTCTCTCGATGAGGACCCTTTGGGCGCGGATGATTGGCTGCGTCTTGTTGGTAGCTCAATATCGCTCGATGCAGGAGGCGGGGCGGGCACTCTTTGCATCCCATCGGCTCGGTGCGGCACTCTCTTAGTGGGAGAACTTCCTCGCCATGCGGCCGCGGCCACGTTGTCGTGGGATGAGTTTCGATCACTTTCCGTCGGGCCCACATTCGATGGCACGATGAAGCTCAAGAACAAGGAGTTTCTTGCGCTTAAGCGGGTGCAAGACTGTCTCGGAGTATCTTTACGAGTTTAACCACTTGGCTCGTTATTCTCGGGAGGTGGCCTCGATGAGGCTAAGCGGGAGAAGTTCATGGATGGTTTGTCAGAGAGAGCTGCAGGACAAGCTATCTATAGTGGACTTTGCTGACTTCCGAGCCTTGGTTGACAAGGCCATCGTCGCGAGAGCATAAAGCGAAGGAGTGTGAGTCATAGCGCAAATGGGAGGCCCATCGGTGCACGCAGGCGGCCTCACTCGTCCGTGTTGGGCGGCACGAGGGCTCGTGCTTTGGCTTCACCACCACGAGGCCGTCGGCGCGATCGCTCACCCCGCGAGCGTGTTTGACCATGTGCTGCGACCAGCGGCGAGTTGCGCTCCGCCACCCGCTGCGATGTTACTAACCGCTTTGCAACAAGAAGGGCCACTATGCTAGCGATTGCCCTCGGAGGATGGAGCAGCCCCTGCGTCCTAATGGAGGACGGGAATGGTCACACACGACGAAGGTGATCGGAAGACCAGTGTCGGGGTGGTGGAGTCAACCACATCTCGGGTGAGGAGGCTCGGGAGGCACTGACGTTGTGTTAGATGCGTTCCTTGTTAGTTATCGTCCTGCTGCGATATTGTTTGACTCGGAGCATCGCATTCCTTTATTTGAGATCATTTGCTGCTGATTGTGACCTTCACTTTGTTCCTTTGGGGATTCCTTTGCTTATTCGCTCTCGGGAGCGGAAATGAGAAGCGATCAAGAATGTCGAGGCGTTCCCATTAATATTGAAGGAGTGGAATTCTTGGCGAATCTCATCTTACTTGACTCACTTCGCTGGATGTGATTCTTGGTATGGATTGGTTGTCCCAACACTTGGGGCAAATCGATTGTGCCAGGAAGATGGTTTTCCTCACTAGTCCCTCAGGCGAGCAAGTGGGGATTTCACCGCAGCTGCAGGGGCCACATCTTTGTGCCCTTGAAGTTAAGCTAGCCATGGAGATTCGGGATGTGCCTGATGCGTGACTTTGTGGATGTCTTCCACGAAGATTTGCTGGTATGCCTCGATTCGAGACTTGGAGTTTGTTATTGAGTTCTTTGCTGATACTGCTCCAATTTCTAAAGCGCGCGTCAGAATGCCTCCTAATGAGTTGGAGGAGCTGAAGAAGCGGTTGGGTGAGCTTCAAGCTAAAGGCTTCATCCGTCTAGCTCATCTCCTTGGGGTTGTCGATTATTTTTGTGAAGAAGAAGGACAAGACCACTGCGTATGTGTGTTGATTACCGTCAAGCAATGAAGTGGCGGTGAAGAAAAAAGTATCCTTTGCCTCGTATTGATGATCTCTTTGACCGTTGGCTTGGAGCTTGTGTGTTCTCAAGATTGACTTGAGATTGGGGTATCATCAAGTCGGATCAGGTGAGATATTCCAAAACGGCGTTCACTACTCGTTATGGCCTTTACGAGTACACCGTCATGTCTTCGGCTTGACCAATGCTCGACTTTGTTCATGAATCTTATGAACTCGGTGTTCATGGAGTATTTGGATAAGTTTGTTGTGGTTTTCATTGATGACATTCTTATCTACTCCAAGAGTGAAGAGGAGCATCTTGAGCATCGCAAATTGTGTTGGGAAAGCTGCGTGAGCATCAGTTTGTATGCCAAGTTCGAGCAAGTGCGAGTTACGGTTGAAGGAAGTGGCATTCTTGGGCCATGTTCTTTCAGCGGTGGTGTCATGATACATCCTAGCAAGGTCGGTGATGTTCTATCTTGAGGCAGCCCAAGTCGATTCTTGATGTGAGGAGTTTCCTTGGTTTAGCGGGCTACTACCGCCGCTTTATCGAGAACTTCTCCAAAATTGCTAAGCCCATGACCGAATTGCTCAAGAAAGAAAAAGAAGTTCGTGCGGTCTTGGCTTGTGATTTGAGTTTTCAAGAACTCAAAGGCGATTGACTTCAGCCCGGTGCTTGTTCTCCCGATGTGCATAAGAGCTTTGATATTTATTGTGATGCCTCTCGGCGAGGACTCGGTTGTGTTCTTATGCAAGAAGGCAATGGAGGAGGACCAAACCCTAGCCCCATTTGCTACAGTAGCCACCATGCTACAGTAACCCATGCTACAGTAGTGGCGTGCTACTGATGCCTCCACCTTTGCTGCTCCTCCTCTCTCGGCGCCATCTTCCCTCACGCTTGCTTGGCCAACCGTGGGAAGAAGAAGAAGAGGAAGGAAGAGAGGATTGAAGGAGAATTTCTTTGTGGGATTTGATCAGCGATCTCCAGTGGTTCTACAGGGTAATGATCGATTTCCCTCGCTGTTTAGGTTGTTTGAGATCACGGTCGAATAGGTTGATTGGATCGAATTGCTGCGATTAGAAAGTCAGTTCTGTCCAGATTGTTGCATGGCTTGTTTCATGATCTTAGAGGCCGAATTTGAGTTGTCCGTCTCCTAGAGATACGTAGGTATTGTTCTTAGCTTTCGGTAGCCGCCAAGAACACTGAATTCCGACGTGCGGATCAAAAGTTATGATAGTTTTTATCACTGCTGTCCAGAATCCTGACGAGAATAAACTGTCAAGTTGTCTCTTAAATTATGGATGTGTTAATGGAACATTCAGGGCTTTCACCCAACTAGGTTATTTTAGGTCTTGGTCTTATCTTTTGATATTGATAAAGAACGCAAAGTTTGGTGTAGCCAATTAAAAGTTATGGCACTTTCCGTGCTGCTGTCCAGAAATTGCCAGAAGTTCTGACAGTTAGTGTTTGTTGGTCTTGTGGAGATTGATACGTATAGAATTCGAGATTTCCATCAACTAGGTTGTTGTAGATAATTGTATTACCTTTCAATCAAACCTGAGAACACCCCTTTCTGAGTTTTAGATCAAAAGATATGTTATTTATACGCTGCTGTCCGTATAGACTTTCTGCTAGAATATGGTTTAATGCAAATGTGGGTATAAATTAGATGGTGAGATTGGGGATATGAGTTAGAGCGATGCGAGTAGTGTCTTGATGACTTGGGTCTTATTGAGTAACTTTGGTGTAGGGAGAGGCGCCAAGGTTAGCGGCTTCTTCATTGCCTCCCAACGCATCATAGCGCTAAAGGCAAGTACAATGACTTTTGTGTGATTTGTAAACCCAGGTGCTCGTTGATTGGTATGGTGTTATGTTGATGTGTGAGAATCTTAAATGATCATGTGCCATCCATGGGAGTTCTTTCTTTCAGATATTTCCTATGTGCTATGTATCTACATGAAGTATGTTCTTATGTCGTTGTACTTCTGAGTCCGGACTCACTCTTCTTTGTTGTTTTGTTTTAGGTGGCGTTGATGATGACTCTATCGGACAGGTAGACATGCACTAAACACACATCACCAAATTCCAGTTTCAATAATAGAACTTGGTTGAATTCCTTTAATATGTTTAGAGATAAACTGTAATAATTGAGGCGACATGTGGATGATGTCCCCTGTTTGGTTATGGATGTTTATTTTCCGCTGTGGTACTTGACCTGCATAGGTTCATATTATATTTGTGCGATTATGCCTTTTGAGCTATTCTCCTTCCATTCGTTATAACTTGGATTATTGCTTCAATTCTCATGATTATGGTTGTATGTAGAGTCTTCGGGTAACATTTTGGCTTTTGGATCGCTAGGGTGTTACAACAATAGTCTGAATTCAAGTAAGTATAACGAAGGATGATCGAAGATCACAAGCAATACATAATCAATCATAACATGGAGAAGGTATCCTCCCTTCACCACTTAAATTTATTTATTACAGTTCATCCCTTAACGAATGAAAGATAGAAACTAAATCATATTGTTGAACTTGGTTATGGTGAATTGCACGATTAGTGCGTGTCTACTCCCTCTCGATAGAGCCAGCATCAATGATCACCTAAAATAAACAAACAAAGCAAGAATGAGTCCGTGACTCAGCAAGTCTGATGAATAAGTGAACATACAAGATCTGAATAAGACCTCATCATTAAAGAATGCGAACATACCCCGAATGAGTGTATGAATGAATAGAATGAATGGATTTAATGAAAAGAATGGACTACACACATGCTTATACCGGTATAGCTAGTGACACACCGTCGGTGTTCACTTAAGCCCACACCTTAACAAAAGTGCGGGGATCCAAGTCCTGTGTGAAGAGCGTTTCATACAGGTGTCCAAATCTGCCCATCTTTGGAATTGATGGGTCTTTATATCCGCTCCGTGGGCAGGACATGACAATGTCCAAAAGCGCCCACATTGGAATGGTGGGACTTACCTCCACTCCGTGGATAAAACATGAATTATGATGCATGAACTGATGTATGAATTATGAAAGACATCATATATATACTCATGTATATAACACATAAGAAAAGGTAACCGCTGTGAGGTGTATTCTGATCACAAAAGCCTGAAATATTTGTTCACCCAGCGAGATCTGAACCTCAGGCAAAGGAGATGGTTGGAATTGATCAAAGATTATGATATGGGCATTCAGTACCATCCGGGCAAGGCTAATGTTGTTCTTGATGCGCTCGATGCAAGGTGTATTGCAATACCTTGTTACTTCAAGAGCAACAACCTGCCCTTCTTGAGGAATTTCAGCGGCTTAACGAAGCGATTGAGCATGGTTCTCTTGCTACCTTGGTTGTGCAACCGACTTTGGTGGAGCAAATCAAGGCCTGCCAATGACAGATCTTTGGTGTGATCGAGATCAAGCATGTCGAACCGGGAGCGAAGGATCCCAAATTCTACGTGTTCATACACTAGTCCGAGATTTCTAGTGTACGGATTAAACAAAAGTGATAGCACAATCATATCACGAGTTTATTGATAATAATTCAAAGTTTATTACAAAGGGCGTGGCCAAAGAAAAGAAATAACACGATGGAAGAGTAGTAGAAGTAGTAGGCCACACGACTTGCCACGAGCAATCGTGCGGGGCGCGACCTATTCGCCAAGATCCTCACTTTGTCGGAAACGTCTTCTCTGAATAAGATTTATTCAGCAAGAGTGAGCACTACTACCGTGCTACTTAAGTCACACAATATAGAAAGTTTAATGCATGCATAAGGTAAACAAAGGTAATGGCGGGGTTGTTTTGCATAAGCGACATTTTGATTATCTTGCTAATACTTTTGTAAGACCAATTTAATAATTCGAATAAAGATAGTGACAAAAAGCGACAACGAATATTGGATGACCTCCACTAGTTGATTATTGAAGGATATCCTCCTAACACTTGGCTAACCACCCAATTTTTCCATAGGACTATCCATCCTAAAACATCTGTTGAACACATTTTATAAACCAAAAACAATTCTAACTTAGAGTGGCTTTGCTAGCATGTCCATGACGCGGGCGCGTATTCGAATAGTTTTACACTCTGCGAGAGGTTATGCGACTTTACCCACACGAGATAAAATGCTTTTAATGTCGGCCAATGCGCTTCGAGCGTGTGACTAAGCAATCATCATGAGGCGTTACAAGCGGTGTCCTCGTATTCATGCGCTAAGGTTTCGCTACCTTTGGACTATCCATCCTCCGGAAGCCCCTCTTGCGCGGTGGGACTAATGTCGACCAACGCCCACACAACATAGCACAAATAACACTAAGACACTCTGATTATTTAGCCAAATCCTGCCCATACGGGACATGTGGTGATGCAGTGAGCGTAGCAAAATACGCTCAAGGCCGGTCCTTAAGCGGCTCGGCGACTTCAATTTAAAACCACAGGTGCGTAATCCTAACCAGTTAGACCGTGCATGGCTACCCACCATCCATCCATCTCGCCCAAGTCCAAACCCATTTCATTTTATTTAGAGTAAAAACCTCTTTATAAACCTTTAGTGATAAAACAATACCACAGAACACATTTTAAATTAAATTGTAAAAGTTTGACTAAATTCTCCCAAATTTGTAAATATTATCTAAGCAAGACTAAGCATTTGACAAATTTTATCTAAGGTGTCAAGGTATTCAGGTTTGATAGTCAAATTGGCCATACCAAGGAGTTTGGAACAACTATATACGAAATCGGGATATTGGATATTTTTATAAACATATGCATGCAATAATAAATTGTAAATAATAAATAAATACTTTAAAACAATAGGAACAATATGATCAATAGTGTAACTTGCCTTCGTTGAAGTCTTGGAACTCTAAATCGTCGGAAGGATCTAACTCTCAGAATTAGTCGAAGTCTATCACATTGAAAATCGACAAATTCAACTCAAATTCAAATAAAATCAAAACTCAGATCAAACTAACTCCAGTTAAAATATTTTGCTTTAGTTAGCTAGATTATGATTTTAGACAAATTTTACAATTTGAACCACTCAATTTGAGTTCAAATGCAAAAGATATGAATTTTAGAAGTTTAATACAAGATCTGGAATTTAATTGAATTCTACGAATTATTTTCTAAAGAAAATTCTATTTATTATGTAATCTTTGCCTGTGATAATTTCGGAAATTAAAAGAAATGAATTAATTTTCGACATATGGACCCCATTCAGTGGTGACTCGCTCTCATGAACCAAGTCCACGGACTTTCGGCTTTGAGGAGGGTGGGCGTGGTGAGTGGCCTGCACGTGGCGCCACGCGACTTTGGCGGCGGTGGTGGCGATGTGGCTCCACGATGGCGTACGTGGCGGCCACGTGGGCCGGCGGTGGTGCTCGGTGGGTGTTCTGCCGGCGTTCTCTGCCGGCGAGCTAAATGGGCGTCGCCAAATTGAAGGGGACAGTTGCGAACACTGCTGGTTACAAAAGGCGGCGGGCGTGGCCGGAAGGTCGTCGGCGGCGAGTTTGGCGGCGGCGTCACGGTCGTCGGCGAAGTAGGGATTCGGCGATCCTCAGAAGTAGTGGTGGCGGCGACCGCGCAGATGCGGTGATGCGATGGTGCCCGGCGGGGGCGAAGGAGCTACTGGCGGCAAAGCGGAGAAGAACCGAGGTGCTTGTGTGAAGAAACTTGAAATTGAGCGCTTTAGGCAGGAGGAGGTGTCAAGTGGTGGCGGTGTGTTGGTGAGCGAGGGGCACCTCATGCTCCCTTTATAGTGGCGAGGAGCGGGTGGTGAAGATGTGTGCTTGTGGCGTGGCGGCGATGAGTGGCGGCGTTCCGGCGATCGTGTGCACAAGAAAAAGCGGCGGAAGTGGGGCGGCGTGATGCGGGGTAGTCAATGCGCCACGATGGCGAGGAGTGGGAAGGAAAGCGGCGGAGAGGCTCGGGTGTTGGCTTTAATGGCGGCGATTCTTTATTGCGGTATGCGGGGAAGGCGGCCTTGAGCGATGGCGGTGGGCCATGCGATTCGATCGGACGGTCGTGATTAGATTGGCGGCGGTAAGTTGTGGTTGGTGTGGCGTTTGATCCCGATCCAGCGGTCGCGATAGATCACGCGGTGTGTCGATGAATCGTTAAGTGGCGATGCATGTGAGCCGTTGGATGTAGAGGCGATGGTCGATTAAGTACAACATTCGGACCTACAGATACATCGCGCAATTCGGCGTTGGATTTTAATCCAACGGTGGGCCAACGACGAGCGGCATGGCGAGGAAAGAAGAGGCGGTGCGGGCCCGGTATCCGGTGAAAGAAGCGCGGTTGGAGTGGGCGTGCCTGAAAAATGGAAGTGGGTGGGTTGAGTTTGGCCCAGACAACATTTGGAAATTCGATTTAATTAAATGCGATAATTCAATTAGGCTTTAGAATATAGCAATTTAATTCCAAAAATTATGAGAAAATTCACGAAATTCTCTGGAGCATTTAGGATTTAAGAAAAATATTTCCAGCTATTATCTGATAATAGATTTTGCACATAATTTTGTTTTAGCTTTAATTTGGTTAAGGAAAAGCTTTAAAAATTCCACAAAAATCCAATAAAATAATTAAACTTTATCTTCAATGAAATTGAAATTTGGGTTGTTACAAACCTACCCCCTTAAAGGAATCTCGACCCAGATTCGGACTTAGTTAACAAAAGATCGAGGTAGTTGGCCTTGAGTTCTTCTTCATTCTCCCATGTGGCTTAACTTTACGGATGGTGACTCCTTGCACCTTATGCGATCGATTATTACATACGGTAACACGTTACTGCGACATCTATAATTTTAATCGGTCGCTCCACGTAGGTGAGATCTTCTTGAAGGTCAAAGCTTTCCGAAAGGTATGGTCTTCAGGTTCTTGCGCATTTCTTTAATTGCGACACGTGAAAGGCGTTATGTCTGGCTTGCGGGGCCACAGCGACTCTAGGCGATAAGCTACTTCTCCACGTTTGCCAAGATCTTGTATGGCCCAATATGCACAGGTGCGAGTTTACCTTTTGTCAGGAATCTCTTCACACCTCTGGTGGGGTTACTCGAGATAGACAACATCTCCTACCTCAAAACTTAATTCCCTACGGCGCTTATCGGCATAACTCTTTTGTCGGGATTGGGTGCTTTGAACGTTCTGAATAGTTTTCACTTTACTCTCGACTTCTTTGATCAAGTCGGGTCCAGGGTGACGCTCTCTACCTCATCCCAAAGCGGGGTTGGCATTTCTGCCATCTGAGCTTCAAATGGAGCAATCTGCAAAAGCGGCAGATAGCTATTATTGTATGAGAACTCGCATATGGATCCTTGTCCCAACCTTTTCAGATTCTAAGGCACGGGCTCGAGCATATCTTCAAGAACTTGATTGGTGCGTTACAATCGACCATCGATGCAGGGATGATCTGTGAGTGCTAAAATTGAGTTTGGTTCCCAAGGCTTCATCTGACTTTTCCAAAACGAGAGGTAAATTGGGAACCTCGATGCGACACAATCTTTTGGGTACTCCGTGTGGCGACGATCTGGCCATGTACAGTCTGCTAGTTCTTTGCTCTGGTAGGTGGTCTTGGCGGGAATAAAGTGGCGACTTTAGTTAGCGGTCAATTACTACCGGATGGAGTCATATCCGATTGGGTCTGGGGAGTCTGGTGATGAAATCCATACCGACTTCTTCCATTTCCACTCGGGAATTGGTAATGGTTACCAGCGGACAGTGGGGTCTTTGGTGTTGTGCCTTGACTCTTTGACAAGCGTCTGGCGGCGAAATCGGCAATTTCACGCTTCATGTGACCACCAATATCTTTCTTTTAGATCTGGTACATTTTGTGCTGCCGGGATAAATGGAGTATGGCTACTCATGAGCTTCTTTGAATTGAGTCTTTTATCTCCTGCTGGTTAGGCACCAGAGATGCGGTCTCGAACCACTGCTTTGTCCCTTGCTCATCTTGAGAGAAACACAGGGCTTTGCCTCTTCTCATATTTTCTTGATTTCTTGGATATCTTCATCTTCCAAGCTTGTTTTGTTCTAATCGATCTGAAGAGTTGGTTGAACTTCTAAAGCGTTTACACATCCTTGGTTGACAATCTCAGGTCCAGTGCTTGACTCTTCATACGGCTCTGGCTGATTTTGTTGCACCATGATGGTGTTGCAATATGCTTTTCTGCTCAGGCATCTGCTACCACATTGGCCTTGCCGGATGATAATGAATTACGATATCATAATCCTTTATTAGTTCCAACCATCTTCTTTGTCGGAGATTGAGCTCGGGCTGCGTGAATATGTACTTCAAACTTTTATAGTGCGTGAAAATCTCACGTGATTTACCAATGAGATAATGCGCCAAATTTTGGGCGTGCACAATTACCGCTAACTCGGATCATGAGTCGGGTAATTCCCTTCGTGTGGCCTCAAGCGCCGGGATGCATAAGCTACAACTTTGCCTACGCATCAATACACATCAGAGGCCTTGACGGGATGCGTCACAAAAGATCTCAAAATCCTTGCGGATGTCGGTAAAATTAACACGGTCTTTGAGACTAGCCTCTTTTTGATTCTTGGAAACTTTCTTCACGGCGCTTGACCATTCAAACTTCTTTTCTTTCTTGAAGTTGAGTCATGGGTTTGGCAAGTTTAGAAACCCTCGATAAACCGGCGATAATAGCACTGCGGTCGAAAACTTCTCACCTCGGTGGTGATTTGGGCATTTCGGTCCATTCTTTATGCTTCAACCTTGGCGAGGGTCTCTGCAATTCCTCCTGCGGATACAATATGTCCAAGGAATGCAACTTGTCTTAGCGAATTCACTCTTGCTGAATTTGGCATAGAGTTGGTGCTCCACGAGCTTGTCTAGGATCATCAGGAGATGCTCTTCATGTTCTTTCGTTCTTGAGTAGATGAGAATGTCGTCGATAAAGACGACTACGAATTTATCGAAATTCCATGAACACCTTGTTCATCATATTCATGAAATAGGCGGGGCGTTGGTCAATCAAATGACATTCTGTGAACTCATATAGTCCATATCACGGTGGTGAAAGCGGTTTGAATATCTTCGATGCGATCTTTAATTGGTGATAACGGATCTCGGATCGATCTTTGAGAAAATACTTGCTCCTTTAAGCTTGATCAAACAAATCATCAATTTTGGGCAATGGGTATTTATTCTTGATTGTTACTTCGTTGAGTGATGCATGTCGGCGCACATTCTCATGCTATTGTCTTTCTTCTTGACAAATAGTCTTGGGCTCCCCATGGTGAGGAAGCTGGTCGAATATGCGCTTTCTCGTAGTTCATCAATCTGTCTCTTCAGTTACGCTTCTTTCGTTGGTTTGGGATTCTATAGGTTCGCTTTGAGATCGGAGCTGTCGGGGACTAGATCAATTAGGAACATGATGTCCCTATCCGGTGGCATGGGTAGATCATCTGAAAGACATCGGGATACTCTCGTGCCACGGGTATATCTTCAAGTTTCACTTCCTTCAATCAGTAAGTATGGAACTTTCTCGGTTCGAGTCTCGGTTTGAATTCATGAGACACACCTTGTTCATTAGTGAGGGTGATGGATCTATTAGCACGATCTATTTGACCATGATTTTTGGCTAGCATCCATTCCAAGTATTACATCAAACCTTGGGAGTGTAAAACTATCGGATCTGCTAGAAAAGTTACTCAGGATATCTCGAGAGTGAGATTAGGGCATAGAGGTGGTTCTCATTTAGAGCACAGGAATGAATTATCATGGGAGTAGCTAAAGAGGATATAGGTAACCCATATTTTCCCACAAACTTATATGACACAAAAAGTGTGAAGCTCGAGAATCAAATAGGGCGAGATCTTTGATGCTGAATTAACGAGCGTCTGAGAACAACATGCGAGTGTTGCTGAGCTTCCTCGGCGGTGACATAGTTCACCGTCCCTTGTGAAGCCCAGTTTCTTCGATGCAGTGGTCTTCTGCCGTAGCTTGAACTCCGAGGTTGGCCTTGTTGGTGCCAAACCTTGTTGCTTCTTTGGACATTTATTGGCATAATGCGGTCTCGTTGCGGTGGAAACGCGTGACTCGAGCGAGGAGGTAGAGTGCTTACTGCTGACGCCCTCGATGAAGTGCCACGGAAGTTGGAGGGTTGGGCTGATGGCGGTCTTTGGAGTGCGAGGCGTGGAAGATTGAAACTTTCCACGTTCTGCGGTCTGCGGTGTGGTGATGCGAGTTTGGGCGGACCTCTGCGTTAAACCTGCAGGCAGCCATCCTCCGCTGCAGTTCTCCATTCTGCGTGTTTAGCCTCTGCTGATTGCTTTATCCACCAGCTATTTGAAATCGGTGAAATTACGAGAAATAAGTTGGGCGAGAGATATCGTCATTCAATCCATCCGGGAACCTTTCACATCGTCCTCATCTCTGCGCTCGTCGGTGGGCGTGGCGGGCAAGTTAGTTAAAGCGGTGAAGGTACTCATTCACCGTCACGGTTGCCTTGTCGGAGCGCGTGTAACTCCTTCTTCTTGGCGTCATCATCCTGCGGGATTTGTGCATGAGGCTTCGCCTGAAGTCGGCCCATGTGATGGGCCGAGCATCATTGTGTGCGATCGATGGTTGTCCACCATTCGATCGGGGCCATTCGGTTGGTGAGAGCAAAGCGGACCCTCTCGCGGTCGAACAACGACTAATGTCGATTTCTTTCCAATAGCGAAGCGATCGTCGGTGTCCATTGGTTGATACTATTTGAGAATGTCGTGGGCGCATCCTCATAAACTCGGACATAGTCGACCTTTGGTTATGCGGAGGTGGGCGGGCTGCTTCTTCTTTGTAGCGGCACGAGTGTTCTGAACATGCTGCGTTGGTAGGCAGAAGGTCGATCAAATGAGTTTGATTAGCCATCATCTGGCGCCGATCGGGTCATCTGCGGCGGTGGTGGCGGTGCGAAGCGTGGTTATCACGGTGATCCGCTTTGATCGTTTCCTTGTCGTTGTACTTCTCTTCTTGGCATTACCGTTTCTGCGGTGGTCACCATCTGCGGAATCCTCCAATGATTTAGAAGAGATAGCAAGGAATTCTATGGGGATAAATCTAAAATAGCCCAGACGAAAAAGCACACAAACAAAGAATCAACTTTTCAAAATGGTTTCTTTATTCATTTATTTTATTAATATATTATGGCTATCACAGAGTAGTTGATAGCTCATAATCACAATAGCTAAAATACGGACGAGAAAAAAAAACATCTATGGGGTGGATGGGGTGTATTGGGAAATTCTTGATTGCCTTGCTTTGATTTGTAAATAGCGGCTCCTCTTGGCGCCTTGATCTATCCTCGGTATACTCTAGACTATCACGAGTGATACGCAAGTCGTCCAAGGCGTTTCCATAGGCGTAGTCGGTGCCTTTGTCGAGTCCACAGTGCGTCAACTGGGAATCTTCCTCCTCGGTGGTGCGGAAGACAACATCAAGTCAGGTTGGAAGATGCATCGGAAATAGTGAAACCGGTGCCGTTGAGGTGGCGATCGTAAGTATGGCGAGTCGACGAATTGCTTCTCTCATTGCATCTGAATGCCATCGAAGGTGTCGCGTCGGATCGGGCGTGGAAGGTATGGAAGATGGTGTTTGGCGGCAGTCGGAGTAGATTAGTACTTCCACTCTCGGGCGTCGTTCTCCAACTTAGCGGTAGCCTGAAGCGTTGGCCTCTTCTTGTAGTCAAGTCTTTGCATCACTTCCCGAAGTTCATTGATGTCGGCAATAATTCCGTGAGAGATAGCGTCAGTGCTTGACCATCTACAATTTTGAGGAATAGACAAGTCGATGCGTCTAGTACTTGGCCATCATAAGCCCACACCTTAACAAAGTGCGAGGATCAAGTCACGTGTGAAGAACGTTTCATCTGGTGTCCAAATCTGCCCATCTTTGGAATTGATGGGTCTTACGTGGCCATCTTGGAATTGATGGGTCTTTATATCCACTCCGTGGGCGAGACATGACAATGTCCAAAACCCCACATTGGAATGGTGGGACTTACACTCCACTCCGTGGATAAAACATGAATTATGATGCATGGTAGTATGAATTATGAAAGACATCATATATATACTCATGTATATAACACATAAGAAAAGGTAACCATTTGTGAGTGTATTCGATCACAAAAGCACGAAATATTTGTTCACCCGACCGGATCTGAACCTCGAGGCAAAGGAGATGGTTGGAATTGATCAAAGATTATGATATGGGCATTGGTACCATCCGGGCAAGGCTAATGTTGTTGCCGATCGCTCGATCATAAGGTGTATTGCAATACCTTGTTACTTCAAGACAACAACTGCCCTTCTTGAGAATTTCAGCGGCTTAACAGAGCGATTGAGCATGGTTCTCTTGCTACCTTGGTTGTGCAACCGACTTTGGTGGAGCAAATCAAGGCTGCCAATGACAGAATCTTTGGTGTGATCGGATCAAGCATGTCGAACCAGGAGCGAAGGATCCCAAATTCTGCGTGTTCATACACTAGTCGAGATTTCTAGTGTACGCAGTTAAACAAAAGTGATAGCACAATCATATCACGAGTTTATTGATAATAATTCAAAGTTTATTACAAAGGGACGGCGGCCAAAAGAAAAGAAATAACAATGAAAGAGTAGTAGAAGTAGTAGGCCACGACTTGCCACGGGCAATCGTGCGGGGCGCGACCTGTCGCCAAGATCCTCACTCGTCGGGAAAGCGTCTTCTCTGAATAAGATTTATTCGACAAGAGTGAGCACTACTACCGTGCTGCAAGTCACACCCAATATATAAAGTTTAATGCATGCATAAGGTAAACAAAGGTAATGGCGAGTTGTTTTGCATAAATGACATTTCAGTTATATTGCTAATACTTTTGTAAGACCAATTTTAATAATTCGAATAAAGATAGTGACAAAACTGACAACGAATATTGGATGACCTCCACTAGTTGATTATTGAAGGATATCCTCCTAACACTTGGCTAACCACCCAATTTTTTTCCATAGGACTATCCATCCTAAAACATCTGTTGAACACATTTTATAAACCAAAAACAATTCTAACTTAGAGTGGCTTTGCTAGCATGTCCATGACCGCGGACGCGGCTATTCGAATAGTTTTACACTCTGCAGAGGTTGTACAGCTTTACCCACACGAGATAAAATGCTTTTAATGTCGGCCAATGCACGCTTCCGAAGGCGTGTGACTAAGCAATCATCATGAGGCCGTTACAAAGCAGTGTCCTCTTTGTATTCATGCGCTAAGGTTTAGCTACCTTTGGACTATCCATCCTCGGAAGCCCCTCTTGCGCGGTGGGACTAATGTCGACCAACGCCCACACATACAACATAGCACAAATAACACTAAGACACTCTGATTATTTAGCCAAATCCTGCCCATACAGGACATGTGGTGATGCAGTAGGCGTAGCAAAATACGCTCAAGGCCGGTCCTTAGCGGCTGGGCGACTTCAATTTAAAACCTGGGTCGTAATCCTAACGAGTTAGACCGTGCATGAACTGCACCCACCATCCATCCATCTGCTTAAGTCCAAACCCATTTCATTTTATTTAGAGTAAAACCTCTTTATAAACCTTTCGTGATAAAACAATACCACAGAACACATTTTAAATTAAATTGTAAAGTTTGACTAAATTCTCCCAAATTTGTAAATATTATCTAAGCAAGACTAAGCATTTGACAAATTTTATCTAAGGTGTCAAGGTATTCAGGTTTGATAGTCAAATTGGCCATACCAAGGAGTTTGGAACAACTATATCTGAAATCGGGATATTCGGATATTTTTATAAACATATGCATGCAATAATAAATTGTAAATAATAAATAAATACTTTAAAACAATAGGAACAATATGATCAATAGTGTAACTTGCCTTCGTTGAAGTCTTGGAACTCTAAATCGTCGGAAGGATCTAACTCTCCGGAGTCGTCGAAGTCTATACGTGAAAATACGACAAATTCAACTCAAATTCAAATAAAATCAAAACTCAGATCAAACTAACTCCAAATTAAAATATTTTGCTTTAGTTAGCTAGATTATGATTTTAGACAAATTTTACAATTTGAACCACTCAATTTGGAGTTCAAATGCAAAAGATATGAATTTTAGAAGTTTAATACAAAATCTGGAATTTAATTGAATTCTCTGAATTATTTTTCTAAAGAAAATTCTATTTATTGCATAATCTTGCCTTGATGAATTTCCGGGAATTAAAAGAAATGAATTAATTTTTCTGACATGTGGACCCCACTGGTCAGTGACTCGGCTCTCATGAACCAAGTCCACGGACTTTCGGCTTTGAGGAAGGGGTGGACGTGGCTGAGGTGGCCACCACGTGGCGACCACGCGGCTTTGGCGCCGAGGTGGCGATGTGGCTCCACGATGGCGTACACGTGGCTGCCACGTAGGCGGCCGGTGGTGCTCGGTGGGTGTTCGCGGCGTTCTCGCCGCGGCGAGCTAAATGGGCGTCGCGCAAATTGAAGAGGGGACAATTGCGAACACCCCGTTACCAAAGCGGCGGCGTGGCGGAAGGTCGTCGGCGGCGAGTTTTGCGGCGGCGTCTGATGCGTCGGCAAGTAGGGGTTCGGCGATCCTCAGGAAGTGAGTGGTGGCGGCCCGCGCAGGTGCGGTGATGCGATGGTGGCGGCAATGGGGCGAAGGAGCTACTGGCGGCGCGAAGCGGAGAAGAACGAGGTGCCCATTTGGCGAAGAAACTTGAAATTGAGGCGCTTTAGGCAGGAGGAGGGTGTCAAGTGGTGGCGGTGTGTTGGTGAGCCGAGGGCACCTCATGCTCCCTTTATAGTGGCGAGAGGCGGGTGGTCAAGATTGTGTCTTGCGAGGCGTGGCGGCGGTAGTGGCGGCGTTAAACGATCGTGTGCACAAGAAAAGCGGCCGGAAGTGGGCGGCGTGATGCGGGGTAGTCAATGCGCACGATGGCGAGGAGTGGGAAGGAAAGCGGAGAGGAAGCTCGGGTGTTGGCTTTAATGGCGGCGATTCTTTATTGCGGTATGCGGGAAGGCGGCGAGCGATGGCGGTGGGCCATGCGATTACGATCGGACGGTGCGTGATTAGATTGGCGGCGGTAAGTTGTGGTTGGTGTGGCGTTTGATCACGATCCAGCGGTCGCGATAGATCACGGTGGTGTCGCGATGAATCGTTAAGTGGCCCGATGCATGAGCCGTTGGATGTAGAACCGATGGTCGATTAAGTACAACATTCGGACCTTACGAATGCATCGCGGATTTCGGCGTTAGTTTTAATCCAACGGTGGGCCAATGGCGAAGCGGCATGGCGAGGAAGAGAGAGACTAACGGGCCCATTGTCGGTGAGAAGGAGGCGGCGGTTGGAGTGGGCGCGGAAAATGGAAGTGGTGGGTTGAGTTTGGCCGGACAACATTTGGAATTTCTTTCGATTTACGATTTAATTAAATGCGATAATTCAATTAGGCTTTAGAATATAACAATTTAATTCCAAAATTATGAGAAAATTCACGAAATTCTCTTGAGCATTTAGGATTTAAGAAAAATATTTCCACTATTATCGATAATAGATTTTGCACATAATTTTGTTTTAGCTTTAATTTGGTTAAGGAAAAGCTTTAAAAATTCCACAAAAATCCAATAAAATAATTAAACTTTATCTTCAATGGAAATTGAAATTTGGGCATTACAAGCGAACATCAAGAATAGGTCGACCAAGTGCTTTTCGAGGATGAGCACGGTGTTGTGTGGTTTGGTCGTGCTGGTGGTTCCAAAGGTCATGGAATTACGAGTTTGATTCTCCGCGAGGCCCATGACTCTCATTTGTCTATCCATCTGGAGCTACCACGATGTACCAAGACCTTGACGAGATTGGTGGACTCGCATGAGCGCGAGATTGCGAGTTCGTTCTTTGAGTGCGGCGTGTCTTTATCGTGTCAAGTGAACATCGGCGTCAGTGAACCTTCTTGACCTTTGCGATGCACGAGTGGAAGTGGGATTCGTTAGTATGGATTTCATCACGATGCGCCCGTACTTCTTCTGGGAAGGATGCTATCTGGGTTGTCATTGATCGCTTGACGAAGGTAGCACATTTTACGCGGTCGCGTACCAACCTCAGTGTTAGTCAGCTGGCAGATCTCTATGTGTCCCGCATTGTGTGTTTGCATGGTGTGCCACGAACGATTGTGTCAGATCGTGGTTCTCTTTTCACCTCTCCCTTTTGGCATAGTCTGCAAGAGGCAATGGGCACTCGTCTTTCTTTCAGTTCGGCTTATCATCCTCAAACTGATGGTCAGACGGAGAGTCAACCAAGTGTTGGAAGATATGCTCCGTGCACTGTTCTTTCCTATGGAAAGAAGTGGGAGAAGTGCTTGCCGTTTGCGAGTTCTCCTACAACAACGATTTCAAGCTAGTCTTGGCATGACACGTTGAGGCTTTGTATGGGAGGAGGTGTAGAACCCCTTTGAACTGGTCGAAGCGGTGGCGTCGGTTCTTGGGCGATTCCATCAATGAGGCGAAAGCGAGTTCGGTGATTAGTGAGCATCTGCGCGTGGCGATCCGAACAAAAGAGCTATGCGGATCGTCGTCGTCGAGTTGAGCTTTGAGCCCAATGACTTTGTGTATCTCAAGGTCTCACCTTGAAGGGCCATCGGCGTTTTGGCATCAAGGGCAAGTTAGCTCCTCGATATGTTGGGCCTTATCGCATCATCGAGAGGATTGGGCTGTTGCATCTGATTGGAGTTGCCGACTTCGCGAGGGTGTGCGGCGTGTTCCATGTGTCACACTTAAAGAAGTGCCTCGTGTTCGATTGAGAAACTCCGTTGGAAAGTCTCGATGTGCAAGAAAATTTGACCTATCATGAGCATCTGTTCGTATTCTCGAAGAATGCGAGCGAAGGACAAGGAACCATGTCATCAAGTTCCTTAAGGTTGATGGTCAAACCATTATGAAGATGAGGCAACTTGGGAGCGCGAAGATGCGTCTTCGTGCAGATTACCCATCCTTCTTCTCGAGTAAGCAGTCTCGGGCGAGATTCTTGTGAGGGGAGGTTTTGTAACATCCCAACTTTGGACTTGTGTTTCAAATGTATGAAAATCAGTAGAAATTAAAACTTTTTCTTACATCATGTATTTCTCTTTGTACCAAACAATTCTTGTACAAGGGATTATGGAAATACAATATCACAAGTCTGTTTGATCCAAATTTTAGTATTCCAAAAACAATCTTGTCAAATTTTGTGATCATCCTCCGGAAATATTTTTCCTAAGTTCTTGGGATGGTATGTGGCCCTCTGAAAAATTTCACAATTTTTAGAAATTGTTTGAATATTTTTAGAAGCGATCAAACTTGTCGACTTTCAGTCAAACCTCAAAACAGAGCCTTGCAGAATTTTTGGAGATTTATTCACAGCTTAAAAACCTCTGAAAATTTTACACAAGGTTAATATCTGGGTTAGCAAGCTCCTGTAAAAATTTCATAATTTTTGGAGTTATTTTGCTACCTCAAATAAATCCTACAAAGTCTCTGTTCTAATTTCGAAATCAAACCTGGTTTCACTGTGCCTTGGTTCGAGTGGACTCGGGCTCGAGCCAATTGACTCAGTCGATCAACTAACCGCACGAGCCTCTCTTTAAAAGCGCGCGTTGGATCTCAACCGTTAGATCTAAATCGCACGGCCCGCGGCGTGTAACCTTCCGGACCTTAGGTTGCTTAAATGAATGTCGGCGATTAGATCTCCATCCAACGCGTCGAGATCCTCCAAAACCGGACCCTCGGTTGTTGGTTTGAATCGAGCCGTTGGATTAAGATCCAACGCGCGATTCCTCGTTGTAAACGCGTTTTGCGGCGTGGGGCAATCTAAGCCGTTCATTTCTAATCCTAGGGCTCGTGACCTTTTCGTTTGTGTTTTAAAGCCGTAGGCGTGGCGCTATCTCGGCCGTCAATTTGAATCGTGGGGCTCTGGAACGCCCGAGCCTTTGCGTGGTCATCTTCAACCTCTGGCCGTGCGGGCACGATGTAGGGCATGGGGTTGTCTTGTCGTCTTCCTCAGCCACCTAGTCAATAGTGTGGGTCGTGGGAGACACATTCGGCCAAACCATACTGTTGCACCATCTATTATCTTTTCCTTGTCGGCGCACCTTGTGCTCTGTGTTTTCTGCCGAAAGATTTGTGGTGCAAACCATAATGCTTCAAGGCTTTATAAACACTCTCAATACTTCTGGTATTTCTTTAGACCACCATCAAGCCCCATTCTCGATGTTGGAGCTTAACACCTCAAGAATGGCAAGTTGCCATTGTTGACCAACTCCATTGGTGTTCTTGGTGTTCAGTGGTTCTCCTTCATGTTTCTTTGCCCTATCCTTATCTATTTAATTTCTTGAACATTTCCCCTCACTTAACTTTGGATTTGATTCTCGGAATTGTCCAATTTGGGGTTTGTTCAAATTCGGTAAGTGGTCATCTTCTTCCTCATTTCAGTGAGTACTCTATTTTCTAATTACTTGCTCATGTAGCCTGTGGACCTTAATGAAGCTATATTGATGCTTTGGTATCACTCATTTGGCTCGGGTGTCATTTTCAATCTTTCTTCTCCAAGTCGTGAGCTTCCAGTGATCAAGCATCTCAGGCCATCTTTGAAGCTTCTCTTCATCAAGGTAGCTTCTTATTAGTCATAGAGGCTTTGGCACCCTTCCTTGGACTGCGGTGAGCTTTTAAGCTATTTGCGCTTAGCCGTAAAGGCTCCCTTTTTCATTTTCCGGCTGGCCGGCGTTACGAGTCCCTCACGCGGCGAGAATGCCACCATTAGGTTCGTAGTGCTATGCGGTTCCATTTTAGTGCTTGGTGGCGCGCGCGCATGGTGTCGCGGCGTTTAGCCGTTGAAGTCGCTTCGGTATTTTGCCGAGGCCCTGTTTCGTCATATGTTTAGGACATATTAATTGCTTAATGATTACTCATCATTAGTTATTAATGATGTCTTAATCGTTGTCGTTGAGCCAGCGACGATGGGCCCAAAATTCTTAAATCACCATGGCGCGATTCCATGTTGTTCCGACACCATTAAGGCCTAATCATTGATTAATTAATGCGTCGACATTTAATCATTATCGGAAATCACCTGCGAATTCGTGACTTGTGGGCGAGGGTTAAAATCAAATTTCGAGTCATTAGTGTCTATTTAATGTTAATCATTAATGGCATTAATTCTGTCTAACCGCCACTCTTAGTCGTTGACATGTGGGCCGATGCGCTTTGTGCGTGGGTTAAAATGTTGCGATCGTGACCTAAGTCAGCGACATGCGGTCCCACATGTCAGCATCTCTTTTTGAACTTCAATCCTTAGTCACCGTCGATCCCTTGATCAACGGCCCAGATCGTGAGTGCATTCGGACCCTCCGGATGACTTGATCATTCTCGACCGTCGATCTTGCGATCAACGGCTGAGATCGTGTATGCAATCGGACCTTCCGACCGTTGGTGCGCTCTGGACCGTCCATCTGCAGATCTGCGGCTGGGATTGGCCCAAGCAACCGCACCGTCCGGATGCATACACTTGTGTGCGCCGTTGGATCGTGATCCAACGGTGGGCTCCGATTAGGTTTGGCGGCGTCGCTTTGTTTCGGCGCCGCGTGAGCCGTGGATTTTAGATCGAGGTGGATAAGTGTCACGTCTTATTCTACTTTTGGAGTTTGTGCGTATTTGGTAAGTAGTTATTTAACATCGAAAATGATATAAAAACTTTAGAAACTCATAACTAATTCATTTTATTGCTTTTAGATAATTCCAAGCGTAATAAATTGTGCTATCACTTAAGTTTATTGTAAAAATGGTTTTAAGCATGTTCGATGTGAGAAAATTGTATAACTAGAAATAACTTGATTTCTATCATTTTGAATATTCCAGAAATGGATTTAACCTTGAAAAATGCATATCTTTTTCTGTATAAATCCAATTTGTGCAAAATCAATTTTGTTAAATTCATCTGTTAGTGTACTTTCTTATAAAATAAGTTTTGAGCATGTTCTTAACTCTGTAAAATGACTTGCATTAGATTTACAACTTAGAAAAATCATAAGTAAATGTGCATAACTTCAAATTTAGTAAATTCAACTTTGCTGTTATTAGGATGTTATAATCTACCTGCTATAAAAATTTCAGACCTTAGATCATTCTAGAAAATTTCGCCATGAACAGTGCTAATTATTAATTAGGTTGTTGTAAGGCTGAGGAAGGGCATTTTGTCCATATCTTTTGCATGCTTAGTCCAAATTGCATGATTCTTGTTCCTATCTCTGTCTAAAATCATTCCCTAGCTGTTGTGTAAGTTTCATTAGATTTGGATGTGATTTGCTGTTGGAGTTTATTTGGTGTTCTTCGTTCTTATTTGCTTATCGCCTTTTCGCGTTAGATTCCGAAGATAATTTTATTGCTGATATTGAGCCACAGCAGCCATCAGATCCTGCACTTCAGCCAGGCAAGCAGATGTAGCATTCATTTGATCATATTGTTCCTACTATTTTCAAATTCTAATATGTTGTTTGCAAATTCTATGTATGCATTGCTATGTTGTTTTAAACTATTGTCGATAGCTGGCCCACTAGATGCATTATCAGTAGGAAATGTTTATTCCTCTACTACTGAAGCCTAGGTTACTTGCTGTGATTTTGGGTTCGCTGGATGAACCTTTGTCACTTAGTAGTTTACGTGTCATTATGCTTAACCATGCTTAGCTATCGGTAGAAATGGGCGGTTATGCTTAATAAACCGGGGGCTCACACAGCCAGGCCTCATGGACCAAGGCCCAGGCCCAGGTTGCCAGGAAAACGCAGAAAGCCCCCTCTATTCTCCTGATTAAACATTTTTCCAAAAGAAACCTTCTCACCGATTAATTATTTTCTTCGAAAATTATTTCTAGCACTATCGAGAATTACATTAATTCTCTCTCAATTTGAATTGCGCTCAAAAGAAAGTCGGGATATTACATTCTAACTCCTTAAAAGTTCGACCCGAATCTAAGCGCGATCTACAACAATGAAGCGCAGCTGGAATTTAACAACGGTAACGGATACTCATTGCGAACTAATCGGATAACGCTCACGCGCGAAATTCCAACTCCCAAGTAGCCTCTCCCTCGGGCCGAAGAGATCACAACACAAAGGCGTAAAGCGATGTCTGTCCTAGCGCCAACCCGGCATATCCAGTACACTCATCGAAGATAATCGAAGGTAAGATCCTACTCGATGGTCAATGGCGTTAAGCGGTCAAAGTGAAAGCGTGCTCAAATCGAACTCTTCATCTAACAAGGATCACTCCCTTTAACGAGGATACACAGAACTTCGCTCACGAACAACTCATTACAAATAGAGTCATTGAAGTAAGGATTCTCATCGCGACCACATTACCAACTCGGTACCACAAGAGTCAAATCCGAATAAAAAATATATTAAATCACAAAACCTTTCCTCCTTCAAATTAGAAAAATTTGCAAACAATCACCATGTTCGCTAAAGGAGAAATCACTCGAATATCCAAATCAATCATTTCTTTTATTCTTTCGGAATTGACAAGAACCACACATGCCAACATAAAGCCAAGTTCAAATTGCGAAAGACATCCGTCATAAACACATAGCTCAACCAATAACCAAGAGAACGTTTCAGTACTCAAGGAAATATTCTTTTCTCAATTTCCCTTTTTGAAATAAAATTTCTCTCAACTTTTTGGAATCCCGATCATCGCACAACACACTAACTTGTTACTCTTACCTTGGCGACCTCAACGCCAAACCCAAATCGAAACACCTCATCTACACCTTTGAAGGGAGGCTCTAATGATCTCACCAACACATTTTCCAACCGATTTCCTTTACTGACAGAATTAATTTGACAGAAGACACTCAGACAGTATCCTCAAATTAGATCTCTCACACAATCATATCACCTCAACCCTTGGAGAACAAACAACTCAGAATTGACATCACACACTCTCATGTACTACATCAGAAGGGTGGTATCAATGATCATCCCACTGTTCGAAATCTACCCTTATTCTACTTCCTCTACACATAATCATTGGGCGACTCAAAGTCCTAGCATGAAAATGGAAAGCCCAAATTTAACCTCCAAGACCTCTACAACGAATTCCTCTTGTAACAAATAGTGAAATCATCGGATTAAATCTCTAACATCCCCACAAATTCCGACATACTCACTCATTGACATCATCAGGAATCACTCACACAACATCGCAATACTTTCCAATTGTGTTACTCAATAAAATTGATTAAGGTTTCCATACATTTGATAATCCCCAACATTTCAACATGAACCAAAGTTCTGGAACTACACTATACCATAGGTTCTACTTAGTCGAACACTATACAGTTTTACTTCGAAGCCATACATTCCATCTGAATCAACTTACCTCCAAGAATTGCGTTTGTTATGTGCATGTTGTGTGGTTTAGTACCAAAGGGGAAGCTGGCCTAAGGTACATTTGTTTGTTTTCGATAGTTGCAGAGACTCGGATGTTGGCATATCGCTAGGACCATCTTGGGTCCATACGCGAGGCACGCAATATCTGGAATGTTCTGGTGTTGAGTGAGTACCTAGGAGATCCAGAGTTTGAGTTTCCATTAGCGTCGTTGACCACCGAGCAAGACCTTACCTTCTAGTCCCATCCGATACGTGTACTGGAGAGGTCAGAGCGAGTGTTGAGGTATAGACGTGGGTATACGTTAGGTGTTATGGTCACGTCGGACTGAGCGAAAAGAGACTTGGGAGGTAGAGCCTCGCATGATCAAGCTTTAACCAGAGTTGTTCACATCGGGTACGTCTTGATGGATATTAATTTTCAGTTGTGGTTGATGGTTTTTTTGAGTAGGCAGCGGTAGAATTCGGTTTGGGTAAGCGGCGAAAAGTTATGATTTTTAGAAGAAGACTATTCTGTTTTGGAACAGATCGATGTTCATAGGAGTTAGTGCTTTGGGTTGAGCTAGGGAGCATAATTAATTGTATATTTATTTTAAACAATGTCGTATGCTCAGAAATGTCCTCTTAGTGTGGTTATTGAAATGTTTAGGTGGTGGTTTGAATCCGGGGGTAGCACCCTCTTCGCATCGTCAAGCTTCACACGGTTGAGGCAGGTGCAAATAGTGGGTAGAAAAATTAAAGAGAATATTCATTAATGCTCGTATTACGATTATGTTATTTATTTGTGATTTTCACTACTGGTCATTACATTCTCATGATGAATAAATGAATAGACTCATATGCATCATGTCATTATCCTTGAGACTTGGCTACGTGGTGGCCATGTATTGATTTTGAGATCCCGTCATGCATTAGATGGGCAGAAGTCCCCACACTCATGGAGTGTGGGCTTATGGTCCCTATGCAACAAGTTCTTACAAGCTCTTACTAGTGCAGCAAGGAAGTGGTACAACCAGTGGCTGGTTCGTGATACTCTCACTCGTGAATAGCCCTACGATTGCAAGGAACGGTACCTGCTGAGTTAGTAGGAAGTGGAGCTCAGAAGGTTTCAATATGGTAGCTAGGATTAGCAATACTCAAATCAGTTAATGCAAGTTAAAAAATTGTTTAAAGTACCAGTCAATGTTGCTGATCCTAGCCTAATCAAAGCTAGCTAATCAAAGCCCTGTGAAGAGAAAAGTAGGAACACACACGCAAAGATCAATGTGACTTGATGTAAGCAATGAAAAACCTCACAACAAGTGCTAGGAGTGACGCTAGCCACTTACTCAAACTTCTATGAAGGGCACAAGATTGTTCGCACGACGTAGAGCACAAAAGACAGCAATATCGGTGCAATGCAAACAACACTCTAGATTGAGCAGAAATAACAGTTAGTCTCGAGAGATGAAAATGTAAAGTTTTATATGGCTTATATATGGTTGTTTGAAAGGTTTCGACGAGATCTAGAACTTTATAGTTGAGGAGAACCCCAAATTCTGAAGGGAAGAACGTAAAAAACGGACACAGTATGCAAAAGTTATGCCCGTTTTACTGAAGGTGTCTTGGAAACAGAATCCTACTCGGACCCGAAACCATCTCGGGTTCAAATTTGAAACTGCTATATCTTTCAAAGCCGTGGCCAAACTTGCTGAATATTTTTGTGGAAGCTTGTGGCTATATGTAGAAGGTCTCCACAAATTTTCACACACTTTTCTTTTCTCTTTTTTTTTTCTCTACCGCGGCTTTTGTTCTATTCGGCTGCCTCTTTCGCCTTCTAATATTTGGCCGACCCTAGGGTTTGCTGTAAGTCGCAAAAAAAAACAACAAAGAGTGGATTCTGGACTCAGACACCAATTCCCCCAAAAGATCATGGCAATCCTATCGGTTTTGTGGTGAAATCGGCTTCAACTCCAGTAAGCAATTCAGATTAGATGAAGTGGAACGAAATACTATTTTTGGTGTGGATTAGAGGAGTTCTAACCCATGAATTTTCTGTTTTAGATGCAAAAACTAATAACCCTAAAAAACGATCAAGCGACACGAAGTAAACATGAGATGCAACTAGACAAAGACTAACTAGGCAATAACTAGAGCTAGAAATCAGCAACTAGACACGATGATGCAACCAATAATTCAACAAGCAAACTAAAAAGAAGAAAATGCAAAGGCTCAAAAGGGATCAGTATGGATGATAGATGCAAATTATTTTTTGGGCAATTTTCTGGACTCTAGGTATGAAAAATGAATCTACTACTAGAAAACTAGAAACTCTCACCGATCAACTGTAGCTCTGATATCACTTGATGAACCACGAAGGTCCTATTCTGGCCCGATCTTTCGATGAGAAGGTAATTTCGGTAGTAGTCACTCAACTCTCACAATCCTGGCTACGAACTCGCAAGGTTCGAAACCACAGAATTGCTGAACTGCTCGATAAGTCATTATCAATCGTGCACAAATCACCATATGACCTGATTACGAAGATCAATTCCTGCATACACCGAAGAAGCACACAAGAAAAAGATAAATAAGCAATTTGAAATTGCAAATAGGAATTAATGTATTGATAAGTGGGGTTTTGAAGAACAATATCGTTGTTGATCTTGTCGAACAAGAGGACAGTATAAAGTAGCAAAGCTAAACTTTAATCAACAAAACCAAAGGAAACTAGAGGGGTGTGGCCTCCATAAATAGGGAAGGAAGCTGCACATAACTAAGAAATAAGGGGTGGTACTATTCATAGTACTATTCATGTGAACAGTATAGCCGTGCATAGTACGGGTCAAGAGAGGTGTCGGTATTTTATAACCGATCTTACATAAAGATTATTTAATTCGGGGGGTCTCCACAATTGATCACGAAGACAAAAAAGACACGAGGATTTTTATACAGTTGGGCCTTCTCTAGAGAATAACAACCCTACTCTGTGTGTATTATGTTGGGTATTCTAGTTACAATCATTGGGAAGACTTGGGCTAATACTTCTCTTGATTGCCTCTCAAAAGTCCCTCCTATTCTCTCTAAAGATGTCTATTTATAGTATAACAAAGGAGGTTGTCGTTCGAGTCAAGCGCTCATTATTCATAATAATGAGAGTAATCACTGGAGTAGTAACCCCCACGTTACTGACGGTTATCAATCGAGATAATGGTGAGTTAAGCTGCGGTTATTCTATAGAATAATTCGTATCTTGTTGCTCAAATCTCATAGTTAATAGGGTCTCTTGACGAGTGGACTCAATTATCGTGGAGAAGTGGTGGCGGGGTGGGTCGTAGAAGGACTTACGACTAGAGGGTAGTCGTGAAAAACTTCTGTTGGATCTTGGTTGTAGAAAGACTTACGACTAAAGGTAATCGTAGGAGAACTTACGATTACGTTGTAGTCGTAGAAATACTACGACTATGGGGGTGGTCGTAGAAGGACTTCTGAGCACTGATTAACCTCTCCTTACCAACGTAAAGGTATACTTAATAACTATGTGACGTCATATTTACCCATAATACACAATTATGAATAAATAGTAAAATAAGGATTATTAGATCCTCGTCAAGAGGGTGCCTTCCCTTGGGCCCAAGCATTACAAAACCCAATTTGGCCCAAATAGTTGATGCAACACCTTCTTTTGGTGATTCAGTGCATAGAAGGAATTTGGAGGTGAGGCTAGATCCATTTGAAACAGAGCGAGATAAGCTTTCAATCAAATATTAGTGGACCTCAAGCGGAGTCCGTATGTGAAAGTTATGCATGTTTGAAGTCGGGTGTCTCGGAGGCGAATTTTGATTGCGAGCGTGTCTAACTTTAACTCTTGCTTGGTTTGGACACAAAGTGACGTGGAAACCTTCCTTGTACCATGACGTGGAGTAGCGGTCATATCAGGAGGTTGATGTCCTCATCACCACGTGTAGATGGCTAAGGTGACGAGATAATAGTGTTAATTGATATTGGGCCATAGGATATTAACCCTCTTAAAGTACTTTCAATATAATGTATACTAGCATTGCGTCCCATTATTGGATGCTTAGTAGGATACCTAAGAAATCAAAGTAGTATTCTAGTTAAGTTTATTAGTATGTAATTATATGAATGTATTAACTAGAATAGAAGTTTTATCAACCAAGTTCAAATCGATTACATACATTGTTATAGTGTAGTCTTATATTCAAGATTGCTCTAGTGAACAATTAGCGCAACCAAATAGTATTAGTAACGAATAATGATATGTCCTTGCGTTGGATCCAAACAATAATAAACATAATAATAGCTAGCTAATATGGCGTTAATGTTTGAATAGAATGCTGAGTATTTGTTGAATCCTAGGTCATCACCTCAAAATGAATAATGAAAGTAATGTGCCATGCAACAGCTAACCGTAAGCTAATAGCAATTGTCTAGTTGGGAGATTAGTATAATCAACAAACCTTAATCAAAGTAAAACATGCTATAGAAATTATATCTCACACATAACTAGGTCTTAACTATAACTAGAAGCTAAGATATAAAAATATTCATGGCATATAATATTATTGGTACTAGCTATCAGACAGTCATGGAGGTTAGCGGTAGTTGTGACCTAGCTTCATGCTAGTGCTAGTAACCCAAGTGATAGGGTTGATCGCTACACAAAGGCTAGTAGATAAGAGCCCATAGACCTTGTATTATAGTTATCTACTTAACTAGGAATAGTTGTTAGCATGTGTTGTAGCTAAAAATCAACCTAGTATGATAAATTTGCTTTAGTATATGCCAAGCCACGTAGGCAGTAAGACTACGTATAGATCGCCTAAAGGTGAACCCAAATCCATAGGCATGCTGATCCGATTGTAAGGCTAGTGGCTAGCCAATGCTTGGAAGTTCGGCTAAGGCTTATAGAACTTCCTTGATAAATATGAATCAATAAGAAAACTATTAAGTGAACTAAGCCCTATGTATCGGTGAGACTTGTGTCTACCTAGAGCGAACACAGCACTTATGCATAGGTCTCAACTGTAATACCCCAAAAATATTAGAAAGAATTAACGGAGAGAGTTATTTGAATTTCAATCGTTTTTGAGGATTTAAAAGGGATTTTAGAATTTCTCTTGATGGGGATTAAATCATGGGCCAAGGCCCATAGTCTTAACCCATTAGGGGCAGTCAAAACCCCTAGGGTTACTGTAGCACACAACCTACTACAGTGCCGTCGCCGCTACAGTATCACCCCTCCCCTCCCCAAGCAACCTCATCCTCCATTGGTGCCTCCCTTCCTCTCCGTCGGTGCTCTTTGCTGCCGATCAAGTGAAGAAAGGAGAGGAGATCATCTTCGTGGGGACAAATCTTCACCTTGCTGCGATTCTACAAGGGTAACGTCGTGTGTTCTTCGTTGGTTGTTGCGTAGTAGTTGCGGTTGATGTCGTTTGGTAGATTGAATTTCGTCGGTTTAATAGATCGCGTTCTGTCCAGTAGTTTGGACGACAGTTTTCATGTTTTTAGATGTAGAATCTGGGGATCCAGCCTCCTAGAGATAGTTGGATTATGTTCTTAGCTTTCAGTGGCCACCAAGAACGCCTAAATCCGATTAACGGTCTGGGAGTTATGAATTTTTAAGTATCGCTGTCCTGCTGATTTGCCAGCTTTCGGGCAGATTGTAGGAAACTGGACAAAACTGTTAGTTAAACTGGAAATCAGAGGATCTCGTTATAACAAAAATTGTAGGTAATTTCCATACCTTTTCAGAGAGATAAAGAACGCAAGATTTGGACTTTCGTAGCAAAAGTTATGATAGTTTTAGTGATCTGTCCAGAAAACCTGACGTGAATTTGTTGTTATCATAATTAGCTCGATAGGGTTATTAGATGACTGAATCAGGAGGACTCACCAACTAGGTTTAGATGGAGATTTTTAAGCTTTAATTAGAGTCCAAGAACACCTCATTTGGACCTCTGTACTAAAAGTTATGAATTTTAGAACGTGACTGTCCACAGAGGGGACAGAATAACATAGAAATTGGGGTTGGGTTCGCTAAAGGAACTATTGCGAGTTCGTGTTTACTCTTATTGTTGTTTGGCCTATTACTGTTATCTTAGCGTGCATTATAAATATGTTCAGGTGGAGGTTTGATCTCGGAGGCAGCCCCTACTGCGTCCCTAGTACTCTGCGGTTAAGGCAAGTATAGTGATGGATATGATAGAAAACATTGCATGCCATTGTTTGATAAATACTAGGAGTATTTGTGTTATCCATGATTGTTATGGTGGTATGTTTGGTATTGTTCATGGTTTCTAGTGATATGAGTTATGTGTTATTCATGGATGTTTGAAAGTTATAAGTCTATGATACATGCTAGTATTGATATATTAGCCGTGTTTTATTGATAGTATGATATCTTTGGTTAAAGATGAGGAATGCTTATGATCTGGTATTGTTAATCATGTATGGTATTGATGTTGTTCATACTTATTGCAAAGCGGTAATTGTTCATATGCACCATGAGAGCATTCATAATACACAGTCACGTAGTGACTAGGAATGCATATTGAGGTCCCGTCATGTAGATGATGGGCTTGAGGTCCCACATTCGTGGAATGTGGGCATTGAAAGAGGTCCCCATCATGTAAGCGATGGGCTTATGGTCCCCACACTTGTGGAGTGTGGGCTTGAGGTCCCTATGCTTGCGGGTATTGGGCAATTGGTCCACGTGCTTGCGAGCACGGGCATGGGTATCTGGCGACGGTTGCATACCTGCGCATGCAGGTGTAATGTGCAAAGAAAAGAGAAAGATAAGGAGCATTTGAGCATTTGCATAGCATGAGCATGTGATACTTTTGGTGTGTAGGCTGGATGGATAATAATTGTGATTTACCATTATGTATCTTTGTTGATGCCATGAATTGTACTTCTTTGAGTCGGTGGACTCACTCTTGCTTTATGGTTGTTTTAGGTACCCAATCCAAGAACGACATGCATGGGAGGGAGTAGCTCTATGTTCACACGCACACTACCATGAACCTTCTAAAGTTGATTAAATTTCAAATCATGCCTTAATAAATGGCGAATTGCTTAATTGATTTAATATGATGATGTTTTAGTGTTGGATTATTTGTAATAACGAAGACTAGCATATTTGGATATTGGTGATTATGCTCTAGTCACTTAGTATGTCATGAATGCCTCAGATTATCTTGAATGTTCGATTGTTTAATTTGGATAAATGTAATTGTTGGAACCCTTGGTAAAGTTAGCTAAAGAGAGAAGGTTCTGCAGAATTTAGTAAAGTGTCTTGGTTTTAATGCTGCTTTGTTGTTAGTTTAGTAGCATTCGAGTCGTGTTGGTGAGGTGTTATAGTTGGTATCGAGGCGGTGTGAGTGCGTGGTTCATGAAATATTAATTTTGACACACTAAGGACAGTTGGATGGGAATGGGCATAGCATTGCATTTACGTTTCCGTTTTATCATAGTGTTGATTGTTGATATGAATTGAGTTTTATTGCTCATTAATTGATTGTGATTATATTGTGTGGGGATAACCCATGTTGAGAGGTTGAGGCCATGGTTGTGGCCCTGGGCTTTACCAGGCTATACCACCGTTCGTAGTATGAGAATAGTGAGTATCTTTAGAAGAGTTATTCTCTTCCATTGATTTAATTTGATCCTTAAAACAAATATTGTTTTCCAACTGTTGAGCCGCATGCGGTTGATGAACCTTCTTTGGATAATGGTTACAATGCAGTTGATGGATTTCAATTGGTTTGTATTTGTTTTATAGAGCAAATGTTGTCTTTTCTGACTCTTGAGCTATTCTTGCTACTTGTAAATGTTGTCATTGGCAATATTGTTCCTTGTCATGGGAGTTCTACCTTTTTGTTGGCAAACTTGACCCGTTCATTTGTTTGGTGTTTTAGATAATGGAAAGTATCATTTACAAACTTCTTTGAAGTACGTTTTGACTTTACACACTTCTTTTATAGTAGTTGGAATATTGAAGTTTAGTGCCTCTTCTTTGAGAAGGAAAGTATCAAAACTCTTTTGAGATGTTTCGTTGTATTTTGTGAGAGGTTTTAAGCATAAAGGATAGATTGATAATGTATGAGTTATTGTGAGGACCCGGAATATTTAACTAGGAACACTTAACCTCCAAATGGTTCTAGCGTTACTAATTAAACATTCTAAGCCTCGATGGACATATGCTTCCCATAATTGTAGCATATGCACATCATCACAAAATTTCACATCATTTCCATACAACATCCATCACTAAGTTCAACAACGACATACATAAAGTAAAGTTATTACAAAAGAGCCGACTGGCCAAATAGAACAATAAACAAGAATGACAGCGGAAGCAAAAGGTGCCATAAGATGGCTAGAACAAAAGTCGGCCAGGTTAGCCAACATAACCCACAAGGCAACCGGCCAGACATCAAGCTAGTCGCCCATAGCTACCACAACAAAGCTCACAAAGTGAGGCCCTCGAGCTCACCTTCTTCCTCTGCAACAAATACATTTAAGCAAGATAGCCCAGTACACAAAGGTACTCTTAAGGCGCGTGTAGAATAGCGGACACATTCATAACTACATGCAAGCTTATTTAGGTGGAGGTTGTATGTCTCATTTTACACAAAGCCAACTTTATTTGCAATAATGTAATACCTTTGAAAGCAAGTTTGCAAATCTGTTTTGTTGTCCAAAATAACAGTGAAATAAAGATACATACAAGTAACCACTTGGAAGTGACTATCCCAATAGTCACCACAACATATACGAATCCCGATTCGTATCACCCATCAAGTTTTAATTAAAAGTTGTAGTCTAGTTCTCACGGGCGTATTGGCGTGTCCATAACCTAGGGCGAGGCTATTCGAATAGTTTTAACCTGCGAGGGTGTACCAATGTACCCACACTTGAGGCCTTTAAGCCACAAAGCACACTTAGAAGGTATCTTTGTACGGCTAAGTCCTCGAGACTTTTTCCAATATTGTGTATCAACCACGAGCAGCTCGTATGGGTAGAAACACCATACGCTTACATTGCAAGCCGAAGACAACAAATCCCATCACGGGTGAAGTCTTTCGGACACTACAATCTCCCAACACCATCCCTCCTGCGACCTCCTGCGACCGAAGCCAATACACGCCAAAGTACTAAGTCAAGAGGTCTCATACCCTCTAGTGTGATTAGCACGCAAAATGCTTAATGCGGTGGCGCAAGTAACTCGGTGTAATGACCGGACACCATTCGATCACACCCAAAGCACACCAATCATACCATTGTGCCCAAGTCTAAATCATTTTTGTTTTCGGTTTTAGTTTTCATAAGTAGACATGGCACAAGGCTGAAATCATAAATCATAATAAGTTTTATGTGATCAAGGTTATCGACAAGTCGATAACAGTCCATTCTCTTGGAAGCTAAGCATGGCTAAACAATTAATTCGCAACTACTAAGTGACAAGAGCTCATCCACGAACTCTAAATCACGGCAATACCTAGGCTCATGGTAGTAAAGGATAATCATTTACCTAAGGAAATGCATCTACTAGGCCAACTAACGACAATAGTTTAACACAAAGTAGCAATGCATACATAGAATTTGTAATCAACATAAATACTTAAAATACTGGGATTAACATGATCAAACGCTTGCCTTGCTTGGGATTGGTCTTGCTGCGGAGGGGAGTGCACAGGTTCAATAAATCATTGAACCCTAACGCGAAAAGCGATAAAACCGATAAGACCGAAGAACACCAAAGGAACTCAACAACAAAGAACATCCAAATCCCATGAAATTTATACAGCAGCTAGATGATGATTTTATACAATTTTAGGAACAAGAATCATGCAATTCGGATCTATGATGCAAAAGTTACGATCAATTTACTCTTTCTCGACCTCTTAAAATCAACTAAATTAATTATAAGTCTTGTTCATGGTGAAAATTTCTAGAATAATCTAAGGTCTGAAATTTTTATAGCAGGTATAATATGACATCCTAATAACAGCAAAGTTGAGCTTACTAAATTTGGAGCTATAATGATTTACTTATGATTTTCTAAGTTGTAAGCCTAGCACATTACATTTTCCAGAATCACAAACATGCTCAAAACCTATTTCATATTAAGGTACACCAACGGAGGAATTTAACAAAATTGATTTTGCGCATTTTGGAGTTATCTGAGAAAAGATATGCATTTTACAAGTTTAATTCTATTTTTGGGATAATCAAAATTGTGAAACAAGCTATTTGAGTTACACAATTCTCTCTGACGGAACATGCTCAATTACATTTTATATTAAACTACGAGAGGCATAAAAATTTATTACATTTGAAACATCTAAAAGGAGTTAAAATGATTTAGTTATGAATTTCTAAAGTTACGATACAATTTTTAGTTGATAAATAAATACTTTCAAAAATGAAATCCCACTTAAGCGGAAATAAATGGCGTGGGCGCTCGTGGGCGTTGATGCGAAATCAACGAGCCACACGCGCGCAAGCAGCGCCGCGCGCGATCCTAAAGAGCCGCCGTTGGATCAAGATCCAGCGGCTCCGAGAAGGATGCAGGCGGACGGTGCGGTTGCCTCGACTAACCACGACCGCGAGATCTAAAGATGAGCGGCTCGAGATCCGCCTCTGTCCGGAAGGTCCGATTGCATACGATCGGGACGCGAGATCTAGCGATGGGCGGCCTAGAATGATTTAGGCAACGGATGGTCGAGAGCATACTAAATGCGGGCGCGGATCGCAAAATGGACGGTGGTCCAAGATCGAAGTGCAATGCAGAGTCTTGACACGTGGTGCGCGTATCGTGGCGTGAACCGCCGCAGGCAAGCTTTATCACCGTGCACGATGCACGGGGTCCACATGGCGGCGAGATACTAGGAGGTTTTAGGGCGGATAATTAATTACTAATGACCAATGATTAGCAATTAATGTGTCCTAAATATTTTGTCTTGCCGAGCGATTTAAGGGCCGAGGCCCACCGTCGATGACCCAAAAGGTAATTTCGGACACATTTATTGCTAACAATGATTAGCAATAAATAAACCCTAATCAGCCTAATGACTTGGTTTTCGGCGCTAAGCTTAAGGGCCCACTGGCGATGTACGAGGGTTATCCCGACGACTAATAAATGCCGACATTTAATTAACCTAAGATTAAACATTAATGATGCCTAAGCGCCTGCGATTAATGCCGGTGGTGATTACGAGGTTGGGCCCACATGTCGATGAGACATTTGGCGATTAAGACACAATTAATACTTCTAATGATTGGCAATAATTAAGCATTAAGCGTGTCCTAAAAGTTGGCCAGCAGGCGCTCGGTGACAAAAGCAGTGGCTTCCACGGCTTGTCGTCGGCGACTCGGTGTGGCGGCGCCAACCAAATACCAAATGGGTTCGCAATGGCGTTGCGAACCTAATGAGTGTTGACCTCGCGCGGTGGAAGTGCAGGCAGCCGTGGCCGGAAAACATAGAAGGAGGCCATTTAGACCAAAACATGAAAATAGCAAAATGCTCTGCTGCGGTCCAGGAAGCGAGTGCCATGACTTCTAGGGACTATTAGAGGCTACCTTGACCAGAGGGGCTTCAAAGATGGCGGTGGTGACTTGAACACGATGAAGTCCACCGGGCGAGGAGATAAAGTGGCAAATGACAACTTTGAGCAAAATGAACACCAATGGGTGATCAAAATAGCTTCATTAAGGTTCCCATAAGGTCCACAAGTAAGTAATTGCAAAAGAACCACTTAGGAGTTGGAGAAGAAAAGGGGTGAAATCGGTAGAAAATCTCCAAACTTAAAATTGAGTGATTCCTATGAATGCAACCCAAAATCAAGTTAGGGAAATGTAAAGAAGGTTGAGGAGCTCAAAGGGTACAAGAAAGATTGAAAATGAACCACTGGACACCAAGACCGCCATTGGAGCTTCTCGGGTCAACAATGGTGGTTTGAGGATTTGAAGTAGTTTTGAGCCCAAACACGAGAGTGAGCAAGGTGGGCGTAAAGGAACACCGGGGAGGAGCTAAGGGGACAATATATAGGGAAAGGATTAGGGTTTGAGCAAGAACATGAGTCCATGGTGGGCTCGGTTCATGCTCTGACCATGGACCAAGAAATGATGGGAGCAAGTGAGCACGGTGACAATGGAGGAGAAAGCGTGCGCATTTAATGCCCCGAGAGAGCGTTGGCGAAAGCAAGCGAAGTGACACAACGAAGCGCCTCGCACTCTCTCTTTACGCCATTGGCGCGCGCATGCGCGCGAGGAGAGGAGGGCGAAGAGCAGAGAAGACAAGTCACGGCCGTTGGATTTGAGATGGGCGGTGTGATTTAAATGAGTCAGCCGGACGATCCGATTGCTCGGAAATGCGGGCGGTTGGATTGAAATCAACGGTCCAAATTGAATAGTGCAACGCGCGGTCGAATGACACCATCAATGCGGGCGCGATTTGAATCAACGGCTGATATCTCACGCGTTTTAAAGCGACTTCGGTGCGATTAGGTGGTTCGGCCGAGTCAAGTGGCTCGAGCGAGTCAGACTCAAACCCAAGAAACGATGAACGGGTTTCGACTTTTAAAGACAGATGCTTTTGAGGATTTAGTAGAGTAGCAAAATAACTCCAAAAATTCAGAAATTTTACAGGAGCTTGCTGCCTTAGATATTGACCTTGTGTAAAATTTCCAGAGGTTTTTGTGCTATAAATTTTCCTCCAAAAATTCCACAAGGTGCTGGTCCCAGTTTGACCAAAATTTGTGTAGGTTTGGTGACCTCCAAAAGTATTCAAACAATTTCTAAAAATTGTGAAATTTTCAGAGGGTCACATACCAACCCAAGAATTTAGGAAAAATATTTCCAGGAGATTATCACAAGATGGAACAAGAATGTTTTTGAAGGATCAAGATTTGGATCAAAGACTTGTGACTATGTATTTCCATAACTCTTGTACAATAATTGTTTAGTACATACAGGAAATACATGATGTAAGAAAAAGTTTTAATTTCTACTCATTTTCTTACATTTGAAACACAAGCCCAAAATTGGGATGTTACAACTCTCCCCCCTTACAAGAATCTCGGCAGAGATTAGTTTACTCGGAGAAGAAGGATGGATAATGCACTGCGAAGGCAATCTTCCCGCTCCCAAGTTGCCTCATCTTGAGAATGGTTTGACCATTGAACCTTAAGGAACTTGATGACCGGTTCCTTGTTCTCGTTCGATTCCTCAAGAATGCGAGCAGGATGCTCGCGGTAGGTCAAATTCTCACGCACATCGAGAACCTCCAGCGGAGTTACCACGATCGGGACAGGCACTTCTTGGGTGTGACACATGGAACACATCATGCACACCCTCAAGCGTGGTGGCGGCTCCAACTTGTATGCCACAACCCCAACTCTCGATGATGCGATAAGGCCCAACATGGCGAGGAGCCAACGCCCTTGATGCCAAAGCGATGGCCCTTCAAGGGTGAGACTTTGAGATACACAAAGTCGTTGGGCTCAAAGCTCAATTCACGGCGGCGGCGATCGCATAGCTCTTACGCTGGGTGGCGTGCGCAAATGCTCGCGGATCAGCGAACGACTTTGGCCTCATTGATCGAATCTAGGCGAGCGCCTCTCACGATTCGACCGGTTCAATGGGGTTCTGCATCTTCTCCCATACAAGGCCTCAAGCGATTGCCATGCCAAGCGGCACGATAGCATTGTTGTAGGAGAACTCGGCAAATGGTAGGCATTTCTCCACTTCTTCCCATAGGAAAGAACACAAGCCTGAGCATATCTTCCAACACTTGATTGACTTCGCTCCGTCGGCCGTCGATCGAGGATGGTAAGCTGAGGCGAAAGTAAGGCGGTGCCCATAGCCTCTTGCAATTTATGCGAAGCGTGGTGGTGGCCACGGTCTCGTGGTGGGCTTGCGGAGTTTCCCGTCTGCTGACCGCCTACTTTCTCACGATCGGAGGACCCTTTGGGCGCGGATGATTGGCTGCGTCTTGTTGGCGAAAGCTCAATATCGCTCGTGCGGAGGCGAGGCGGGCACTCTTTGCATCCATCGGCTCGAGTGCGGCACTCTCTTGGTGGGAGAACTTTCGCCATGCAGCCGCGAGCCACGTTGTCGTGGGATGAGTTTGATCGCTTTCGAGCACAAGGCGAAGCGCGGGAGAGTCCATAGCGCAAGTGGGAGGCCCATCGATGCGCGCGGCCGACCTCACTCGTCCCGTGTTGGGCCCGCACGGGGGCTCGTGCTTTGCTTCACCACCGCCGAGGCCGTCGGCGCGATCGTCGTCCCCGCGGGCGTGTTTGACCACGTGAACTGCGACCCGGCGGCGGGTTGTGCTCGCAACCCGGTGCGATGTTACCGCTGCAACAAGAAGGGCCACTATGCTAGCGATTGCCCCGGAGGGCTGAGCGACCCCTCGTCCTAATGGAGGGCGGGAATGGTCACACACGACGGAAGGTGATCGAGAAGACTCGGGTGTCGGGGTGGTCGAGTCAACCACATCTCGGTGAGGAGGCTCGAGAGGCACCCGCGTTGTGTTAGATGCGTTCCTTGTTAGTTATCGTCCTGCTGCGGTATTGTTTGACTCGGAGCATCGCATTCCTTTATTTCGAGATCTTTTGCTGCTGATTGTGACCTTCACTTTGTTCCTTTGGGGATTCCTTTGCTTATTCGCTCTCGGGAGGCGGAAATGAGGCGATCAAGAATCTGGGCGTTCCCATTAATATTGAAGGAGTGGAATTCTTGGCGAATCTCATCTTACTTGATTCGCACGCTGGATGTGATTCTTGGCATGTATTGGTTGTCCCAACACTTGGGGCAAATCGATTGTGCGGAAGATGGTCTTCCTCACTAGTCCCTCGAGCGAGCAAGTTGGGATTTCACGCGTGCGGGGCCACATCTTTGTGCCCTTGAAGCTAAGCCGACCAGGAGATTCGGGATGTGCCCATAGTGCGTGACTTTGTGGATGTCTTTCACGAAGATTTGCAGTATGCCTCTAGTTCGAGACTTGGAGTTTGTTATTGAGTTGCTGCCAGTGCAGCTCAAATTTCTAAAGCGCCGTGCAGAATGCCTCTAATGAGTTGGAGGAGTGAAGAAGCGGTTGGGTGAGCTCAAGCAAAGGTTTCATCGCCTAACTCATCTCCTTGGGGTTGTCTGGTTATTTTTGTTAAGAAGAAGGACAAGACCACTGCGTATGTGTGTTGATTACCGTCAAGCAATGAAGTAGCGGTGAAGAACAAGTATCCTCTGCCGTATTGATGATCTCTTTGACCGATTGGTGGAGCTTGTGTGTTCTCAAGATTGACTTGAGATTGGGGTATCACCAAGTCGGATCGGTGAGGATATTCGAAAGGCGGCGTTCACTACTCGTTATGGCCTTTACGAGTACACCGTCATGTCTTTCGGCTTGACCAAAGCTCGGCTTTGTTCATGAATCTTATGAACTTCGGTGTTCATGGAGTATTTGGATAAGTTTGTTGTGGTTTTCATTGATGACATTCTTATCTACTCCAAGAGTGAAGAGGAGCATCTTGAGCACTGCAGATTGTTTTGGGCAAGTTATGTGAGCATCGGTGTATGCCAAGTTCGATGGTCACGAGTTACGGTTGAAGGAAGTGGCATTCTTGGGCCATGTTCTTTCGGGTGGTGTAGTGATGGATCCTAGCAAGGTCGGTGATGTTCTATCTTGAGGGCAGCCCAAGTCGGTCACCGATGTGAGGAGTTTCCTTGGTTTAGCGGGCTACTACCGCGCTTTATCGAGAACTTCTCCAAAATTGCTAAGCCATGACCGAATTGCTCAAGAAAGAAAAGATATTCGTGTGGTCATCCTTGTGATTTGAGTTTTCAAGAACTCAAAGCGATTGACTTGACCCAGTGCTTGTTCTCACGATGTGCATAAGAGCTTGATATTTATTATGATGCCTCTCGGCGAGGACTCGGTTGTGTTCTTATGCAAGAAGGCAAGGTAGTGGCCTATGCATCGAGCGATTGAGGCCTCATGAACTCAACTATCCTACCCATGATTTGGAGTTAGCTGCGATGGTTCATGCACTCAAGATTTGGCGGCATTACCTTATGGTAACGGCGTGAGGTGTATTCGATCACAAGAGCTTGAAATATTTGCTCACCCGACCGGATCTGAACCTCGAGCGGAGAGATGGTGGAATTGATCAAGGACTATGATATGGGCATTGGTACCATCGGGCGGGGCTAATGTTGTTGCGATGCACTCGATGCAAGGTGTATTGCAATGCCTTGTTACTTCAGAGCAACAACCTACCCTTCTTGAAGAATTCCAGCGGCTTAATTTGGGATTGATTAAGCATGGTTCCCTTGCTACCTTGGTTGTGCAACCGACTTTGGTGGAGCAAATCAAAGTGCCAGTGACAGATGTTGGTGTGATCGGATCAAGCGAGACATCAAGAATGGGACGACTAAGTGCTTTTACGAGGATGGGCGCGGTGTTGTGTGGTTTGGACGGCGCCTTGTGGTTCGAAGGTCATGGAATGCGAGATTTGATTCTCATGGGGCCCATGACTCTCCTTGTCTATACATCTGGAGCTACCAAGATGTATCAAGATCTTCGGCGAGCTCTGGTGGACTCGCATGAAGCGCGAGATTATCGATTTGTTCTTTGAATGCGGCGTGTCTTTGTCGTGTCAAGGTGAACATCGACATCCGGCGAGCCTTCTTGACCTTTGCGATGCACGAGTGGAAGTGGGATTACGTTGGTATGGATTTCATCACGGTCACGCCCGTACTTCTTACGGGAAGGATGCTATACGGGTTGTCATTGATCGATTGAGAAGGTAGCACATTTTACGCGGTGCGTGCCAATCTCGGTGTTAGTCGGTGGCGGATCTCTATGTGTCTCGCATTGTATGTTTGCATGGTGTGCCACGACGATTGTGTCGAGATCGTGGTTCTCTTTTCACCTCTCGCTTTTGGCATAGTGCGCAGAGGCTATGGGTACACGTCGTTCTTTGGTTTAGCTTATCATCCTCAAACTGATGGTCAGACGGAGAGAGTTAACCAAGTGTTGGAAGATAGGCTCCGTGCCTGTGTTCTTTCCTATGGGAAGAAGTGGGAGAAGTGCTTGCCGTTTGCGAGTTCTCCTACAACAGCGATTTCAAGCTAGTCTTGGCATGGCACGTTTGAGGCTTTGTATGGGAGGAGATGTAGAACCCTTTGAACTGGTGAAGCGGTGGCGTCGGTTCTTGGGCGGATTCCATCAATGAGGCGAAAGCCAAGTTGATTGATTCGTGAGCATCTGCGCGTGGCGATCCGGCAAAAGAGCTATGCGGATCGTCGTCGTCGAGAATTGAGCTTGAGCCCAATGACTTTGTGTATCTCAAGGTCTCACCCTTGAAGGGCCATCAGCGTTTTGGCATCAAGGGCAAGTTAGCTCCTCGATATGTTGGGCCTTATCGCATCATCGAGAGGATTGGGTATTGCATCAGATTGGAGTTACGGCTTCACTTGAAGGTGTGCGGCGTGTTCCATGTGTCACACTTGAAGAAGTGCCTCCGTGTTCGATTGAGAAACTCCATTGGAAAACCTCGATGTGCAGAAAATTTGACCTATCATGAGCACCTGTTCGTATTCTCGAAGAATCCGAGCGGAGGGCGAAGAACCGTGTCATCAAGTTCCTTAAGGTTGATGGTCAAACCATTACGAAGATGAGGCAACTTGGGAGCGTGAAGATCGTCTTCGTGCGATTACCCATCCTTCTTCTCAGAGTGCAGAATCTCGGGCGAGATTCTTGTAAGAGGGAGGTTTTGTAACATCCCAACTTTGGGCTTGTGTTTCAAATATAAGAAAATCAGTAGAAATTAAAAATTTCTTACATCATGTATTTCTGTTGTGCCAAACAATTCTTGTACAAGGGATTATGGAAATACAAGGTCACAAGTCTATTTGATCCAAACTTTGATTTTCCAAAACCATCTTGTCAAATTTTGTGATCATCTTGGGAAAATATTTTCCTAAGTTTACGTGATGGTATGTGACCCCTCTTAAAAATTTGCAATTTTTAGAAATTGTGTGAATATTTTTAGAGCGATCAAACTTGTTTGACTTCAGTCAAACCTCAAAGCAGAGCCTTGCAAAATTTTGGAGATTTATTCGCAGCATAAAAACCTCTGAAAATTTTACACAAGGTTAATATCTGAGTTAGCAAGCTCCTGTAAAAATTTCATAATTTTTGGAGTTAATTTGCTACCTCAAATATATCTTTCAAAGTCTCTGTTTGAATTTAGAAGTCAAACCTAGTCATTTGTGCTTTGGGTTGAGTCGGACTCGACTCGAGCCAAGCCGACTCGGTCTAGTCAACTAAGCGCTGCGCGCGTTTGAAAAGCCGCGATCGATCTCGACCTTTGGATCTAAATCGCGCGGCCGCGCGCGTGTAAACATTCGGACCTTCAGGTTGCTTAAATGAATCTGGCCGTTAGATCTCCATCCAGCGTCGAGATCCTCTGAAACTTCGGACCCTCGGTAGTTGGTTTGAACGAGCCGTTGGATTAGGATCCAACGCGCTGTTCCTCTGTTGTAAATCGCGTTTGCGACGTGGGGCAATCTGAGCCGTTCATTCTTAATGCTAGGGCTCGTGACCTTTCGTTGTGTTTTAAAGCCACAGGCGTGGCGCTATCTCGTGCGTCGATTTGAATCGTAGGGCTGCAGAGCGCCTAGCCTTTCTCATTGGTCATCTTCAACCTCGGCCGTGCGAGCACGGTAGGGGTGATGGCGTGTCAAATCGTGCTCCCCTCTGACCACCTAGTCAATAGTGAGGTCGTGGGAGACACATTGACCATGCCATACCCTATTGCACCATCTACTACTTTTTCCTTGTCGGCGCACCTTGTGCTCGTAGCTGCGCTTGAAATGCTTGTGGTGCAAACCCTAATGCCTCAAGGCCTTATAAGCACCCAAATCACCTCACAGAGTTTCTTTAGACCACCATCAAGCTCCATTCTCGATATTGGAGCTTAACACCTCAAAAATGGCAAGTCGCCAATGTTGACCGAAGAGCTCCATTGGTGTTCTTGGTGTTCGAGTGGTTCTCCTTCATGTTTCTTTGCCCTATCCTTATCCATTTTACATCTTGAATATTTCCCTCACTTAATTTTGGATTTGATTCACGAATTGTCCAATTTGGGGTTTGTTCAAATTCGGCGAAATTGGTCATCTTCTTCCTTAGCTCGGTGAGTGCTCCATTTTCTAATTACTTGCTCATGTAACCACGTGGACCTTAATGAAGCTATATTGATGCTTTAGTATCACTCATTTGGCTCGGGTGTCATTTTCAATTCTTCTTCTCCAAGTCAGTGAGCTTCCTCAGTGATCAAGCAACTCGGCCATCTTTGAAGCTTCTCTTCATCAAGGTAGCTTCTTATTAGTCCTTAGAGGCTCGGCACTAGCTTCCTTGGGTGCGGCTGGGCTCCTTGCATTTTCGCGTTTAGTGATGAGCTCCTATTTTCATTTTCGGCTGGCGGCGTTCTAATCCCAGCATGGCGAGAATGCCACCATTAGATTCGTAGTGCTATTTGATTCCATTTGAGTGCTTGGTTGGCGCGCGCGTGCAGTGTCGCGGCGACAAGCGTTGAAATCGCTTCGGGTTTTGCTTGGTACAAAACTCCCATTTTCGTCGATTGATTAGGACACATTAATTACGGTGATTGCCAATCATTAGTTCGTTAATGGTGTCTTAATGTAATAGTTAGACCAGCGACGATGGGCCCAACCTTCTTAAATCACCATTGGCGCAATCATGTTGTCGGCATCATGTAATTCTTAATCATTGATTAATGAATGTGTGACATTTAATCGTTATCGGAAATCACCTGCGAATCGTGACTTGTGGGCAGGGATTAAAATCAAATTCGAAGTCATTAGTGTCTGTTTAATGATAATCATTAGAAGCATTAATGCGTCTAAACCCCCTTTCAATCGTGACAAGTGGGCCGGTGCCTTGTGCGTGGGTTAAACTTTGCGGTTGTGACTCAAGTCAGCGACATGCGGTCCCGCGTGTCGACATCTCTCTTTGAACTCCGATCAATAGCCACCGTTCGTTTTTAGATCTGCGGCCCAGATCTTTGTATGCATTCGGACCCTCCGGATGCCTTGATCATTCTCGGCCGTCGATCTTGCGATCAGCGGTGAGATCGTGTATGTCGGACCTTCCGACCGTTGGTACACTCTGGACCGTCCTCTGCGGATCTGCGGTGGGATTGGCCCAAGCAACCTTGCCGTCGGGATGCATACACCTTCGTGAGCCGTTGGATCGTGATCCAGCGGTGGGCTCCGTTAGGTTTCGCGGCGTCTGCTTTGTTTCGTGTAGCGTGAGCCGTAGGATTTTAGATCAAGGGTTGATACTTGTCTACGTCTTATTCTATTATTGGAGTTTGTCTGTTTATCGGTAAGTATTTATTTAACAACTGAAAATGATATAAAAACTTTAGAAACTCATAACTAATTCATTTTAACTGCTTTTTAGATAATTCCAACTGCAATAAATTGTGTTATCACTTAAGTTTATTATAAAAATGGATTTAAGCATATTTCTTTAGCAAAAAATTGTGTAACTAGAAATAACTTGATTTCTGTCATTTTGAATATTCCAGAAATGGATTTAACCTTGTAAAATGCATATCTTTTTCTGTATAAACCCAATTTGTGCAAAATCAATTTTGTTAAATTCATCTGTTAGTATACTTTCATATGGAATAAGATTCGAGCATGTTCATAATTCTGTAAAATGACTTGCATTGGATTTACAACTTAGAAAAATCATAAGTAAATGTGTATGACTCCAAATTTAGTAAATCCAACTTTGCTGTTATTAGGATGTCATAATCTACCTGCTATAAAAATTTCAGACCTTAGATCATTCTAGAAAATTTTGCCATGAACAGTGCTAATTATTAATTAGGTTGATGAAAGGCTGAGAAAGAGCATTTTGTTCATATCTTTTGCATGCTTAGTCCAAATTGCATAATTCTTGTTCCTATCATTGTCTTAGATCTTTCCCTAGCTGTAGTGTAAATTTTATTAGATTTGGATGTGTTTTGCGTTTGGGGTTTATTTGGTGTTCTTCGTTCTTATTTGCTTATCGCCTTTTCGCGTTAGGTTCCGAAGATAATTTTATTCTTGATATTGAGCCACAGACCATCGGATCTGCGCTCCGACAAGGCATAGCGGATGTAGCATTCATTTGATCATATTGTTCCTACTATCTTCAAAATCTAATATGTTGTTTGCAAATTCTATGTATGCATTGCTATGTTGTTTTAAACTATTGTCGATAGTTGGCCTACTAGATGCATTATCAGTAGGAAATGTTTATTCCTCTACTACTGAAGCCTAGGTTACTTGCTGTGATTTTTGGTTATTTGGATGGACCCTTGTCACTTAGTAGTTTACGGGTCATTATGCTTAGCCATGCTTAGTTATCGGTAGAAATGGGTGGTTATCGACTAAATCGATAACTTTGATCACCTAAACTATTATAATGTGTATATTTCAGCCTCGTGCTATGTCTAAATGCAAAACTAAAACTGAAAATGAAAACAATTTAGACTTGGGCACAATGGTATGATGGTGTGATCTTTTGGGTGTGAATGGAATGGTGCGGGTCAATTAAGGACCGAACTACTTGTGAGTATCATTATCAGAGCATTACGTGCGTGCTAACCACACTAGAGGATATGGGACCTCTCTTGGTGAGTACTGCGTTGTGTTAATTAATGAGTCGCGTGGTGGGTTGCATATTTGATTATATGCAACATGGACACGTTGTAGGAGAAGAACACCATAGAGGCGGTGTATCTTGCTCACGTATGGGTCCTTGTGATCCATATTTCGTCGTGAGATCACTAAGGATTAACCCCCATCGTGCGTCTCTTGATTAGCATATTCCATTGGAAAGGGTTAGTAGGACTTAGCCGTCTTGACATACCAAAGAAGTGTGCTTAATAGCTTGGCAAAAGGCGATGCGAAGTGTGGGTACATTGGTACACCTGCGAGGATTAAAACTATTGAATAGCCTCGTCTAGGTTATGGACACGCTTGGATAAGCTTTTCAAGAGTTAGACTACAACCGTTTTAAAATTAAAACTTGTTGGGTGGTATGAATCGAGGGATTCATGCTATGTGTGGTGGCTTTGGGAAAGTCACTTCTAGGTGAATCACGATGTTACTTATGTTTACTCATTGCTATTTAAATGCTTAAAAGCAGATTTTACAAACTTACATTCAATCTACTACAATATTGCAAATGAAACTTGCTTTGTCGTCAAGAACCATATAACTGTATGCCCTAACTTAGGGTTTGTATTTGAAATGTAAATTATGAGGAGAAATAAAAACTTTTGGTGCCTCATGAAATCATTTGAGAGTTTCTACAATTTTCCTAGCAATTTCAATTTTAGAATGTAATTCTTGTGATTGGAAATTGTTGTCAACAAATTTAGCTTTCAAACTTGTGATCATCCTCTGAAACTATTTTCCTGTCATCTTGACTATCCTATCTACCTCCTGAATTATTTCACAATTTTTAGATTTTATTTGCTATTTCAAATGGCCAAGTCAAACTAGTTTGAATTTCTGGTCAAACCCTAGGTCAGCAGCTTGTGAATTTTCTGTAGAACAATGCAGTGCATAAAAGTTCTGGAAAATTTATGCAATTTTGTTCTATATCCCTTGTAGCTACCATAAAAATTTCGGAAATTTTGGAGCCCTGGAGCTATCTCTAAAAATTTCCCAAACCTTCTTTGTCTTTTAAATCGAATTAAAAACTCTTGTTCCTCGGGCCGAACCTTTCGGGCTCGAGTCGACCCGCACCACTTGACTCGGTCGCACCACCTGGTTGCACGTGCGAGCCCGATGGTGTCGGCCGTCCGATGAAGATCGCACGGTCCATATTGCGTGTCTCGTCGACTGTCAGAATGCATACACCAATCTCGGCCGTCCATCTCGGATCTGGCGGTCGGCACAATCTTGATCGAGTTATACCAGCTCATCGCGCGCATCGGACCCGTCTCGCCCGCCTTATCACGAATCTTGACATGGACCCCACTGTCGATGTCGCCTCGTCTTCTCCGCCTCTCGGAGCTCGCGGCGTTCGGCGCATGGGTGCCACGTACCTCGTCGCGCCACCTTTTTGCCATCGTGTCGGTGGGAGGCATCGCGCGACTTCATAAAGTCTTTGAGCTCACCCACTTTTCTCGCTTGCTTCCTCGTGATTTCTCGCGTTTCTTTGTCTCGGCGGAGTTGAAGCCAATAAGCGACATCACCGTGTTAGTCGCGCCTTGATTCGCGGCAGCGCCATCGTGGTCCTTGTTCATCGCGCCTCCATTTTGCCCATTACGGATCCTTGTCGTCGGTGAATTGCTGGAAGCGACCGTCGTCTTCGACTCTGGCGCTCGGCTCGCAAGCTCAATTGCGTTCGGTGAGTCTCTAGCCTCGTCACTTGGTCCCTTTGGATCGCCGATGCCTTGAATCTAATGATGGCTTCATTTTCATCTTTGATGCATCGTTGAGTGTGCAACCCCTTCTTCTCGAGCTCGGTTTTTCGCGCGGTGGAAATTCGGTCGTCTCGGACCTTCTTCTTCGACATTATCGTGGGCTTATTGCTCCTAGGATCAAGCGAAGGTGTGCGCACCTTCCGTAGCTTCTCGAAGCTCGTAGCGTCTTCTCGCGGAGAGCGCACCTTCTTCTCTGCCTCGTTCGCCGCCCGACTCGCGGCGGCATCCTCGAGTCGGGTCACCGTCATCAAGTTCGCAGGGGCGCGGTGAACGAAAGGTACCACTCTCTGCCCGAAACCAGGTTAGCTAGATCACTGCGCGGCGCTTGCGTGCGTCCCGTCTTGTGCCGGTGAGCGCCGGTGATGATTAGTTTAACTCTAATCATGTCTAGTTTGAGTCTCGACTTGTGGGCCTATTGGCTAATCACGTTTAGAAATCTTTAATCAGCCGTTATTTGTTCTCTGATCATTGCCATGTGGGTATGTCTTTGTCGATTAGGGTTGTGTAGCTTTGATACTCGTTTTCTCGGTTGAAGCGTATTTCTCTGTGAGTGTGTGTTAGGATTACATTTTACTAAGCGAAGGCGTATTCTTAGAATCGCCTTCGAGCGTCTGCTTCAGTGAGCGATCATCACTGAGTCGGCACTCTCATTGGTCCCTTTGTCAATGGCTAGGGCTAGTTGGTGTGAGTGTAAAAGGTTTTAATGCTTTATGGATTTGAAATGTGTTTTACGTTTGTTAATTCATTTAAACTTAGAAAATGTAACTAATTCAATTTTTATTCAAATCACATGAAACAGTCTTTATTAATTTTCATTTTAAATGTGGTATTTACTAAAATTAGTTTCAACCTTGTATCTGTAGTAAAAATCTGTTAATTAATTAAAGTATGTTTTATGTATCTTCTAAATTAGAAAATGTATATCTCTTTCTATAATTGTCCAAATCCCGTGAAACCAATTCTGTAAAATTTCATTTTTAGTATACTAACTATCAGGATAGGTTTTAGATACTGTTTCTGTTCATAAAAATTTGTTAAGTAATTAACTAGTGTTTTGATGTGTTTTTAGCTTAGAAAATTCATGGAAAATTCTTAATAACATAAAATGAATTGTTCTCTGTTTCTAAAATTTTGTTATATCATGCTTAGGTTGTTGTGTGAGTTTTGGTATGTTTTGAGTTTGGTCGGTGTTATTCGTTCTTATTCGCTGTTTTGTTCAATCGTTAGGCTTGATATTTGCGGTAACCACGAGCGACCCTCATAACAAATTGAGCAACGGCGACCAGAAAAGCAGTTTGATCATTTTATCGGTATTTTAAAGTCTAATATTTTGTTTCAAGCGTATGTATGCATCGCTTATTTTGTGTTAAATTGGTTAGTTAAACCTTTAGATGCATAATCTGTAGGTAAATATTTGTCCTCTACTACACGAGCCTAGGTTATTTCTTTGTGATTAGAGTTATTTGGATGAACTCCGTCACTTAGTAGATTACGAGTTGATTCTTTGAGCCATGTTAGCTATCGGTAGTTACAGGCGATCATCGACTTAGTCGATGATCTTGATCTATAAAATTATTCTTTGTTCTTATATTCCATTTCGTGCTATGTTAATTGCAAAACAAAACCGAAAACAAAAACAAAAAAATGATTTAGGCGAGACTGCTTGGTAAGATTGGTGTGATACATTTGGGTGTATTTGGAAAGGTGCCGGGTCAATTAAGGACCGAACATCTTGTGAGTTTACATTATCCGGGCATTTGTGTGCTAACCACACTAGAGGGTATGGGACCTCTCTTGACCTAGTACTTTGGCGTGTATTGGCTCGGGTCGCGGGAGGTCGCGGGAGGATGGAGGTGGGAGCATGGTAGTTGTCAGAAAGCTTTATCTGAGTGGGTAGTTGTCTTTTCGGCTTTACCATGTAGCGTATGGATTTCTATCCATACGAGTGGCTCGTAGTTAATACACAATATTGGAAAAGTCTCGTAGGACTTAGTTTGTGCTGGCATACCTTGGAGTGTGCTTTGGCTTAAAGCGATGCAGTGTGGGTGCGATGGTACACCTGCGAGGTTAAAAACTATTCGAATAGCCTCGTCTAGGTGATGGACACGCTTGGGTAAGCTTATCAAGAGTTAGACTACAACATTTAAATTAAAACTTGATGGGTGAGTGCGAATGCGGGATTACGTGCTATTGTTAATGGTGACTATTGGGATAGTCACTTCTAGGTTGTTTACCTTTACTCTTTTATAATTATTATCCTTTACGATATTTCAATCTTAAAAATGAATTGCAAACTTGCCTTTAAGTGTATTACCTTATTGCAAATGAAAATTGGCTTTATGCGAATGAAACATATGGCCTCCACCAAATAAGCTTTGCATGTAGCATATGAACATATGCGCTAATTCACACGTCGATCTTGCGGGTACAAAGATAATCTTTGTACTCGGTGCTTTTAATGTTTTTGTTGCGGAGGAAGAAGGTGAGCCCCAAGGGTCTCATACGTGAGCTGTGTTGCCGTTTCGTGGGCGACTAGACTTGGCGGTCGGTCGGATGCCTTGTGGGTTGAAGGCACGATTGGCTTTGTTTGTAGCCATCTTATGGCACTTTTACTTCATTGTCCGTCTTGTTTATTTGTGTATCTTGGCACAGTCGGCCTTTATGCATAATAACTCTACTATTTGTTTATCTTTCGTTTGGTAGTGTGGTGTTTGGACTCTATGTTTGGAATGGAGTTGATGTCTAATTTTGTAGCAGGTGTGTATCTTTGCTTTAGGAAGTATACATATCTAGAGATCAATTTATTTGATTTGTGATGCTAGGACCGGTGGTTGGTAAGCATCACAAGCCAAATAATCGAGGTCCTCACAAAGTTGGTATCGAGCCATTCGACCGTAGTAACAAGCATAGTCGTCCTTAGGATATTTTGAAAAGGTTAATTTCAAAGTATAAAAGGGTTTATGAAAACCTAAGCGATTCTCAGTTTTACTCCTTACCTATCTTAGCCTTCTTCTCTCATCTTACTCTAATTTGAGTTTAAAACTTGGTTTCTCTCTTTCCTTTCAAAAGATAGTTACTCTAGGTAGAATCGGTCTTTGGGAGAACCATAGAGAATTAGTCTAATTAAAAGTTGTGGGGGTATAAGGGTAAGATATGTATGAAGTTGCTAAGTGTCGATTTTTGTCGATTGGTTTGTGTAGCTTAAAAGTCTTGTGTTTGTTTTGTCTTTGTTAGTAAGTTATTTGCGGTGGGTTGTCGACTTTGTGTTCAAGCTATTGTGCTTGTCTTAGTGAAACAGGATGGCGGGAGAGCAGCGTGGCGATCGGCGGTGGTCATGATGAGGAGCTTCCCCTCCTCAGGCCATGGCTCGAGTTCTCGCTCGGATCGGCGAAACCGCATGGACGACAGCGCATCTTGGAGGTTATTGCTGGGAATACCTCCACTCCTGCCCGATGGTGGCGGCCACGGACTCGCGGGGACTTGCGGAGTTCCTCGTCGCGACGCCGACTTTCTCCGCTCTGGGGACCCTCGATGCGGATGATTGGTGCGCATGGTTGGTAGCTCAACATGGCTCGATGCCAAGCACGGGATAAGGCACTCTTCGCGTCCCACGGCTTGAGGCGTAGCACTCTCATGGTGGGAGAACTATCTCGCCATGCGGCCGCGGGTCGTGTGGTGGCGTGGGAGGAGTTCGAATCGACTTTTCGTCGGGCCCACATCACGATGGCACGATGAAGGCGAAGAAGAAGGAGTTCCTCGCGCTCAAGCAGGCGCAAGTGCGTGACAGTACTGTGCGAGTTCAATCATTTGGCTCGTTATGCTCCGAGGAGGTGGCCTCGAGATGAGGCTAACGGGAGAAGTTTATGGATGGCTTATGCGGTGCGGGACAAGCTATCTGTGTGGACTTCTCGACTTTCGAACCTTAGTAGATAAGGCCATTGTTCTGAACATAAGGCAAAGCGTTTGGCGAGTCCATAGCGCAAATGGGAGCGCATCGGTCTACTCACACTAGCCTCACTCGTCCTCGGTGGGCGGCACGGTGGCCCGTTCTTTTGCTCCACCGGCGCCGAGGCCATCTGCACGACTCCTCGCCCACCGCGGGCGTGTTTGACCACGTGCGCTGCGATCGGCAACGGCGGCCTCGCCAATCCGGCGGCGAGGTTACTGTTTTGGCGCCACAACAAGGGCCATTATGCGAATGCACGCCTCAGAGTGTTGCGCGGCCCCTCGTCCTAATGGAGGGCGCGGGCGAGGCTGATCACCCACGACGAGAAGATTATCGAAGACCGAGTGCGGCGGCGTGTCGAGTCAACCACCTTTGGTGAGGAGGCTCGGGGCGCGGATGTCGTGATTGGTACACTTCTTGTTAATTCGTCCTGCTGCGGTATTATTTGATTACGAGCATCGCATTCATTTATTTCAAGATCATTTGCTGCTGCTAGTGGTCTTCACTTTGTGTTCCTTTGGGAGTTCCTTTGCTCATCCATCTCGGGTGGAAATGAGAGTGATCTGATGTCGGGATGTTCCTATCATAGTCAAAGGAGTGGGGTTTTGGACCTTATTACCTTTCGATTCGTGAATGCGGATGTGATTCTTGGCATGGATTGGTTGTCCCAACACTTGGGGCCGTCGATTGTGCCGGGAAGATTGTCTATCTCACCCGACCCTTGAGGCGGCGGTCGGATTTTAAATCGCGGCCGGGGCCACATCTATGTGCATTAGTGAAGCTTGACCTTGCAAGTCAGGATGTACCTATAGTATCGACTTTGTGGATGTCTTTCTGAAGATTTACCTAGGATGCCTCGGTTCGAGCGGAGTTTGTCATCAGTTGTTGCCGTCTTGCCCTATCTCAAAGCGCGTATCGGATGCCTCCCAATGGTGGAGGAATTGAAGAAGCAATTAGGTGAGCTTCAAGCAAAGGGTTTCATCCGTCGATTCATCTCCTTGGGGTTGTCGGTGATCTTTGTGAAGAAGAAGGACAAGACTTTGCGCATGTCGTTGATTACAGTCCTCTCAATGAGGTGGCGGTGAAGAACAAGTATCCTCTGCCCGCATTGATGATCTGTTTGATCGGTTATTGGAGCCAGTGTTCTCAAGATTGATTTGAGAATGGGGTATCATCAGTCGAGGATCGAGATCTGAAGATATTCAGCGACTTTCACTACTCGTTATGGGCATGCGAGTACACCGTCATGTCTTCGGTTTAACCAATGCTCGACCTTGTTCATGAACTTAATGAATTCGGTATTCATGGAGTTTTGGATAAATTTGTGGTGGTCTTTATTGATGATATTCTTATCTATTCCAAGGCGAAGAAGATCATCTTGAGCATCTGAAGATTGTTTTGGGCAAGTGCGGGAGCATCGACTATATGCAAAGTTCGACAAATGTGAGTTACGGTTGAAGGAAGTGGCATTCTTGGGCCATGTTCTTTCGGTGGAGCGTAGTTGTGGATCGGCAAGGTCGGCGACGTTCTATCTTGAGGCGGCCAAGTCGATCAGCGATGTGCGGAGTTTTCTTGGTTTAGCGGGCTACTACGCGCTTTATCGAGAACTTCTCCAAGATCGCAAAGCCGATGTTGAATTGCTCAAGAAGGACAAGGCGTTTGTGTGGTCCTCGCTTGTGATGAGCTTTCGGGAGCTCAAGCGGCGATTGACTTGACCCGATCCTTACCCTTCACGATATCCACAAGAGCTTGATATTTATTGCGATGCCTCTCGTCGAGGACTTGGATGTGTTCTTATGCGGGAAGGCAAGCGGTTGCCTATGCATCGAGCGATTGAGACCTCATGAGCTCAACTATCCCACCCATGATCTAGAGCTTGCTGCTGTGGTTCATGCACTCAAGATTTGGCGGCATTATTTGATCGGTAACCGCTGTGAGGTGTATTCCGACCACAAGAGCTTGAAATACTTGTTCACCCAGCCAGATCTGAACCTCAGGCAGAGGAGATGGTTGGAATTGATCAAAGATTATGACATGGGTATTGATATCATCTGGCAAGGCCAATGTGGTTCTTGATGCACTTAGCCCAAAGGTGTATTGCAATACTCGATGATCCAAGAAGCGACAACCTACACTTCTTGCGGAATTTCAGCGTCTCAACTTGGGTTTGGTTGAGCATGGTTCCCTTCTTTGCCTTGGTTGTGCAACCAACCTTGGTGGATCAAGTCAAAGCGCGACCTGATCGGATGGCGGTGTGAACGAGATCAGCGAGAATATCAAGGATGGGATAGCGGTGTTTCTCGGAAGATGAGCATGGTGTTTTGTGGTTTGGCAGCGCCTCGTGGTTCCAAAGGTTCGGAATTGCGATTTGATTCTTGAGAGGCCCATGATTCGCCTTTGTCCATCCATCCGGTGCCACTAAAATGTACCAAGATCTGCGTCGAGAGATTCGGTGGACTCGCATGAAGCGCGAGATTGCGGGTTCGTTGCGGATCGGCGTATGTTGTCGCGTGAAGGCGAGCATCGGCGTCGGCGGGTCTCCTCGACCCTTGCCTATACGAGTGGAAGTGGGATTCGTTGGTATGGACTTCGTCCTTTGGTTTGCCGTACTTCTTCGAGGAAGGATGCTATACAGGTGGTTATTGACGATTAACAAAAGTAGCACATTTACGCGGTGTGTACCGCCCAGCGTCGATGGGTGGCGAACCTCTACATATCCGCATTGTGAGTTTGCATGGTGTGCCACGAGCGATGGTGTCGAATCGTGGTTCTCTTTTCACTTCCCGACTTTGCTTTGATCTACGAGGAAGCCATGGGGACCGTCTTTCGTTCGACTCGACCTATCATCCTCGGTGATGGTGAGACCAGGCGGAGTCAATCGGTGCTTGAAGATATGCTCGTGCTTGTGTTCTTTCCTATGTGAAGAATTGGGAGAAGTGCCTACCACTTGCAGAGTTCTCCTACAACAACGACTTCGAGGCTAGTCTCGGTATGGCACCGTTTGAGGCTTTGTATGGGAGCGTCTGAGAACCCCATTGAATTGGTGGCGGGAAAGAGCGGTTCTTTGGCGGATCCGATCAATGAGCGGAAAGTCAAGTCGCGATTGATTCGTGAGCACTTGCGCGTGCTCGATCGAGCGAGAAGAGCTATGCGGTCGTCGTCGTCGTGGTGAGTTTCGGCCCAATGACTTTGTGTATCTCAATGTCTCACCTCGAAGGACATCGTCGTTTCGGTGTCAAAAACAAGCGGCTCCTCGATATGTCGGGCCGTATCGCATCATCAAGAAAGTGGGAGCTGTTGCATACAAGTTAGAGTTGCCAGCTACACTTGAGGGTGCATGATGTTTTCCATGTGTCACAATTGAAGAAGTGCCTCCGTGTTCGGTTGAGGAAACACCATTGGAAAATATCGATGTGCATGAAGATCTATCTTATCGTGGCGCCCGTTCGTATCCTCGAAGAAGTGAGCGCAGAACAAGGAACCGTGTGATCAAGTTCCTTAAAGTTCGGTGGTCGAACCACTCAGAGATGAAGCCACTTGGGAGCGGGAAGATCGTCTCAGCGGTTACAGTCCTTCTTCTCTAGTGATCGAAATCTGGGCGAGATTCTGTAAGAGAGATTTGTAACAACCCTAACTTAGGGTTTGTATTTCAAATGTAAATTATGAGGAGAAATAAAAACTTTTGGTGCCTCATGAAATCATTTGAGAGTTTCTACAATTTTCCTAGCAATTTCCAATTTTTAGAATGTAATTCTTGTGATTGGAAATTGTTGTCAACAAATTTTAGCTTTCAAACTTGTGATCATCCTCTGAAACTATTTTCCTGTCATCTTGACTATCCTATCTACCTCCTGAATTATTTCACAATTTTTAGATTTTATTTGCTATTTCAAATGGCCAAGTCAAACTAGTTTGAATTTCTGGTCAAACCCTAGGTCAGCAGCTTGTGAATTTTCTGTAGAACAATGCATTGCATAAAAGTTCTGGAAAATTTATGCAATGTTTTCTATGTCCCTTGTAGCTACCATAAAAATTTCGGAAATTTTGGAGCCCTGGAGCTATCTCTAAAATTTCCCAAACCTTCTCTGTCTTTTAAATCAATTAGAAAACAACATTCCTCGGGCCGAACCTTTCGGGCTCGAGTCCGACCCGCACCACTTGACTCGGTCGCACCACCTGGTTGCCGTGCGAGCCCGATGGCTGTCGGCCGTCCGATGAAGATCGCCACGGTCCATATTGCGTGTCTCGTCGACTGTCAGAATGCATACACCAATCTCGGCCGTCCATCTCGGATCTAGCGGTCGGCACAATCTTGATCGAGTTAAACCAGCTCATCGCGCGCATCGGACCCGTCTCGCTGCGCCTTGTCACGATCGATCGACATGGACCCCACTGTCGATGTCGCCCTCGTCTTCTCGCACCTCACGGAGCTCGCGGCGTTCGGCGCATGGGTGCCACATACCTCGTCGCGCCACCTTTTTGCCATCGTGTCGGTGGGAGGCATCGCGCGACTTCATAAAGCCTTTGAGCTCACCCACTTTTCTCGCTTGCTTCCTCGTGATTTCTCGCGTTTCTTTGTCTCGGCGGAGTTGAAATAATGCGGCATCAAGTGTTAGTGCGCCCTTGATTCGCGGCCGCGCCATCGTGGTCCTTGTTCATCGCCGCCTCCATTTTGCCCATTACGGATCCTTGCGTCCGGTGGTGCGGGCGACCGTGCGTCTTCGACTCGGCGCTCTCGGCTCCGCAAGCTCAATTGCGTTCGGTGAGTCTCTAGCCTCGTCACTTGGTCCCTTTGGATCGCGCGATGCTGAATCTCATGATGGCTTCATTTTCATCTTTGATGCATCGTTGAGTGTGCAACCTTCTTCTCGAGCTCGGTTTTCGCGCCGTGGAAATTCCGGCCGTCTCGGACCTTCTTCTTCGACATTATCGTGGGCTTATTGCTCCTAGGATCAAGCGAAGGTGATGCGCCACCTTCCGTAGCTTCTCGAAGCTCGTGGCGTCTTCTCGCGGAGCGCACCTTCTTCTCCGCCTCGTTCGCCGCCATTTCGCCTACGGCATCCTCGAGTCGGTCACTTGTCATCAAGTTCGCAGGGCGGTGAACCGAAGGTACCACTCTCTGCGCCGAGAACCAGCTGGTTAGCTAGATCACTGCGCGCGGCATCACCGTCCCGTCTTGGCCGGTGAGCGCCGGTGATGATTAGTTTAACTCTAATCATGTCTAGTTTGAGTCTCGACTTGTGGGCCCTATTGGCTAATCACGTTTAGAGAATCTTTAATCGGCCGTTATTTGTTCTCATGTCGTTGCCATGTGGGTATGTCTTTGTCGATTAGGGTTGTGTAGCTTTGATACTCGTTTTCTCGGTGAAGCGTATTTCTGTGAGTGTGTGTTAGGATTACATTTTACTAAGCGAAGGCGTATTCTTAGAATCGCCGGCGTCACCTTCGTGAGCGATCATGCAGTCGGCACTCTCTGGTCACTTTGTCAATGGCTAGGGCTAGTTGGTGTGAGTGTAAAGGTTTTAATGCTTTATGGATTTGAAATGTGTTTTACGTACCTTTGTTAATTCATTTAAACTTAGAAAATGCTTAACTAATTCAATTTTATTCAAATCACATGAAACAGTCTTGTTAATTTTCATTTTAAATGTGGTATTTACTAAAATTAGTTTCAACCTTGTATACGTAGTAAAAATCTGTTAATTAATTAAAGGATGTTTTATGTATCTTCTAAATTAGAAAATGTATATCTCTTTCTATAATTGTCCAAATCCGTGAAACCAATTACGTAAAATTTCATTTTTAGTATACTAACTATCGAGGATAGGTTTTAGATCTTTTTTCTGTTCATAAAATTTGTTAATTAATTAACTAGTGTTTTGATGTGTTTTTAGCTTAGAAAATTCATGGAAAATTCTTAATAACTTAAAATGAATTGTTCTTTGTTTCTAAAATTTTGTTATATCATGCTTAGGTTCTTTGTGTGAGTTTTGGTATGTTTTGAGTTTGGTCGGTGTTATTAGTTCTTATTATTTGTTTTGTTCAATCGTTGAGCTTCGATATTTGCGGTAACCACGAGCGACCCTCATAACAAATTGAGCAACAATGACGAGAACAAAGCGGTTTGATCATTTTATCGATATTTTAAAGTCTAATATTTTGTTTCAATGTATGTATGCATCGCTTATTTTGTGTTAAATTGGTTAGTTAAACCTTTAGATGCATAATCTGTAGGTAAATATTTGTCCTCTACTACGAGCCTAGGTTATTTCTTTGTGATTAGAGTTATTTGGATGAACTCTCGTCACTTAGTAGATCTGAGTTGATTCTTTGAGCCATGTAGCTATCGGTAGTTACGGGCGATCATCGACTTAGTCGATGATCTTGATCTATAAAATTATTCTTGTTCTTATATTCCAACTCGTGCTATGTTAATTGCAAAACAAAACCGAAAACAAAAACAAAAAAATGATTTAGGCAGGGAGCTGTGGTAAGATTGGTGTGATCTGTTGGGTGTATTGGAAAGGTGCGGGTCAGTGGGACCGAACATCTTGTGAGTTTACATTATCCGGGCATTTTGGCGTGCTAACCACACTAGAGGGTATGGGACCTCTCTTGACCTAGTACTTTGGCGTGTATTGGCTCGGGTCGCGGGGAGGTCGTAGGAGGATGGAGGTGGGAGCATGGTAGTTGTCAGAAAGCTTTATCACGAGTGGGTAGTTGTCTTTTCGGCTTTACCATGTAGCGTATGGATTTCTATCCATCTGACGGCTCGTAGTTAATACACAATATTGGAAAAAGTCTCGTGGGACTTAGTGTGTCTTGAGCATACCTTGGAAGTGTGCTTTGGCTTAAAGCGATGCAAGTGTGAGTGCGATGGTACACCTGCGGGGTTAAAACTATTCGAATAGCCTCGTCTAGGTGATGGACACGCTTGGGTAAGCTTATCAAGAGTTAGACTACAACATTTAAATTAAAACTTGATGGGTGATGCGAATGCGGGATTCGTGCTATTGTTAATGATGACTATTGGGATAGTCACTTCTAGGTTGTTTACCTTTACTCTTTTATAATTATTATCCTTTCTGTTATTTCAATCTTAAAATGAATTGCAAACTTGCCTTTAAAGCTGTATTACCTTATTGCAAATGAAAATTGGCTTTATGCGAATGAAACATATGGCCTCCACCAAATAAGCCTGCATGTAGCATACGAACATGTCTGCTAATTCATACGTCGAGTCTTGCGGGTATAAAGACAATCTTTGTACTCGGTGCTTTGTTAATGTTTTTGTTGCTGAGAGGAAGAAGGTGAGCCCCAAGGGTCTCATACGTGGTGTGTTGCCGTTTAGTGGGCGACTAGACTTGGCGGTCGGTCGGATGCCTTGTGGGTTGAAGGCCGCGATTGGCTTTGTTTATAGCCATCTTATGGCACTTTGCTTCATTTGTCCGTCTTGTTTATTTGTGTATCTTGGCACATCGGCCTTTATGCATAATAACTCTACTATTTGTTTATCTTACATTTTGGTAGTGTGGTGTTTGGACTCTATGTTTGGAATGGAGTTGATGTCTAATTTTGTAGCAGGGTGTGTATCGCTTTGGGAAGTATACATATCTAGAGATCAATTATTTGATTTGTGATGCTAGGACCAGGTGGTTGGTAAAGCATCACAAGCCAAATAATCGGGTCCTCACATAACCACATCCCTTTGATCTGACTTTCATGTAGCTATGTATAGGCTTGTTACTAAGTAAGTCTTGCGAGTACATTTTGTACTCACTGCATTGCTTGTGTTGTGCGAGAGGATGATAGTGAGTCCGATGGACCTCACTTTTGTGATTTGTCTTTGTGGCGATTTGAGGCGATTAGCTTGGCGGCCCGTCGGTTGCTACAATGGTGTTATGTGGCTAACGGTCGTCTTTTGGTTTAAGCCATCTTATGGCAACCTTTGCTTCATTGTTACTTATTTGCTTCTTATGTCATTTGGCGAGTCATTGTGTTGTAATAACTTATATTATGTATGTCTTTTGCTAGACTGTTATATTACATTGTATGGAAATGATGCATACTTTGATTTGATGTATGTGTCTTTGCTTGTTAGGAGGCACATGTTCATCGAGGCCTTGGATTATTCTATTTGTGATACTAGAACGGAGGAAGGTTAAGTATTACAAGTTTAATAAACCGGGTCTCCTGAGTTTAGTATCGAGCCATATTGACCAATAGAAACCCTAGCTTAGTCGTCCCTAGCATATTTTGAAAACTTACTTTCCAAATATCAAGTGTTTTCTGAAAATCCTAAGTAAGTTCTCATATTGTACTTCTTATCTATCTTAGCTTGCTTATCTCCCTTATTAGGCTGAATTTGAAAGTGAGTTTTCCTCTCATCTCCTTCAAAAGATAGTTGTTAACAAGTAGATTGGTTTGGGAAACCATGAGGGCTTTAAAATTTAAGTGTTGGTTGTCTTGTGAAGACTTGAAGCTCTTGGAAGCTACAAATTTCAGCGAGAGACTTGAAAGAAAATCTGGACAGCAAGCGGGATTTACGGACAGCTAGCATTTGAGTAGTAAAGGTGCTGAAATGAGAGGTTAAGTCAACTAAAATTTGTGGGAATGAAAGGGGTAAGAAGTGGTATGAGTTAGCTAAGTGTCTAACCTTTCTTTAGCTAATCCTTCACCACAGTTCCTAGCTGTTTTGAGCAGAAGTTAATGTTCTGAAATTTGTCTTCTGAAAATTGATTCCTCGTTCTTTAATACGAGTTAGTCATAATGGGAAGATGGATATTATCTTTGTGATCTTCTGCGGTTTTATGTTGTTACTTGAGCTTTTAAAGTTGGTTTTGTTTAGTGGTTAGTTGTTTTCTTTGTCTCACATTCGGAGTTGTGTTTAACCTATTTTTGTGGAGCAGGATGGCAAGAACCACCATAGTGATCGGTGGCTGGTTCCGATGAGAGCTTCCCCTCCCCAGACCATGGTGAGGTTACGGCTCGGATCGGCGGAATCGCATGGACGGACCGGATCTTGGAAATCATTGCGAGGAACACCTCGCTCCTGGCGGTGCCGAGGATGCGGAGGTGGTGGCCACGATCTCGTGGTGGGCTTGCGGAGTTTCTCCGTCGCGACCGCCTACTTTCTCACGATCGAAGGACCCTTTGGGCGCGGATGATTGGCTGCGTCTTCTTGGCGGCTCAATATCGCTCGATGCCGAGGCGGGGCGGGCACTCTTTGCATCCCATCGGCTCGAGTGCGGCACTCTCTTGGTGGGAGAACTTTCGCCATGCAGCCCGCGAGCCACGTTGTCGTGGGATGAGTTTCGATATGCTTTGGAACACAAAGCGGCGGCTGGCGAGTCCATAGCGCAAGTGGTAGGCCCATCGATGCGCGCGGCGCCTCACTCGTTCCGTGTTGGGCCGCACGAGGGCTCGTCCCCGCATGCGATGTTTACCACGTGCACCTCGACCCGGCGGCGTTGCGCTCCGCCTTGTTGCGATATTACTGCCGCTGCAACAAGAAGGGCCACTATGCTGCAGATTGCCCTCGGAGGTGAGGCGACCCCTCGTCCTAATGGAGGGCGGGAATGGTCACACGACGGAAGGTGATCGAGAGACTCGGGGTGTCGGGAGTGGTGAGTCAACCACATCTCGGTGAGGAGGCTCGGAGGCACCCGGCGTTGTGTTAGATACGTTCCTTGTTAGTTATCGTCTGTTGCGGTATTGTTTGACTCTGGAGCATCGCATTCCTTTATTTGAGATCTTTTGTTGCTGATTGTGACCTTCACTTTGTTCCTTTGGAGATTCCTTTGCTTATTCGCTCTCGGGGCGAAAATGAGGCGATCAAGAATGCGGGCGTTCCATTAATATTGAAGGAGTGGAATTCTTGGCGAATCTCATCTTACTTGATTCGCTGCGCTGGATGTGATTCTTGGCATGGATTGGTTGTCCCAACACTTGGGGCAAATCGATTGTGCCGGGAAGATGGTCTTCCTCACTAGTCCCTCGGCGAGCAAGTTGGGATTTCACCGCATTGCGAGGCCACATCTTTGTGCCCTTGAAGCTATGCCCGACCAGGAGATTCGGGATGTGCCTGATGCTGTGACTTTGTGGATGTCTTTCACGAAGATTTGCCTCGTATGCCTCAATTCGAGACTTGGAGTTTGTTATTAAGTTGCTGCAGTACGCTCCAATTTCTAAAGCGCCGTGCAGAATGCCTCCTAATGAGTTGGAGGAGTGAAGAAGCGGTTAGGTGAGCTCCAAGCAAAAGGTTTCATCCATCTAGCTCATCTCCTTGGGGTTGTCAGGTTATTTTGTTAAGAAGAAGGACAAGACCTGCGTATGTGTTGATTACCGTCAGCTTAATGAAGTGACGGTGAAGAACAAGTATCCTTTGCCCGTATTGATGATCTCTTTGACCGTTGGTTGGAGCTTGTGTGTTCTCCAAGATTGACTTGAGATTGGGGTATCACCAAGTCGGATCAGTGAGATATTCAAAAGCGGCGTTATCACAGCCCCAACTAATTAAATTGGATTAATATGTATTTCACTAACAAGCATTATCAAACTCAAATCATTTCATAATATATTGTACTTGGAAAATCTAATTTGAGGTGAACATACACATCAAGATTCGGTTTCCACTTCAAATCAGTAATAAATAGTGGTGATCATCATCTGAAATCAATTTATTTAAATACTACATTAATTATCAGGAATTAATATAATTTTCCCAAATTTTTGGGACTAGTTTGAACCTCATTAAAATTCAAACAACATCCATAGGCATACAACAAGTTTGAATTTAAATATCACAAACTATTTTATGAACAGTAGGTTTTATAATTTTTATGGGAACTATATCATCCCGGAACCCCACGAATTATTTCATGATTTTATGAAATTTATTTCTATTATGAGGCTCTGGTCAAAGTGGTAAATCTAAATTAATTCTCGAGTCAAACTCAACCACGACCGTCTAGCATTTGTTCCTCGGACTCGAGTCAGGCTAAACCACATGACTCGGCCAAACCACCTAAGCGCACCGTCACATGCAGCCGTTAGATCCTCATCAGATGGTCGGATCTCGCCAACTTTGTCGACCGTCCAGAATGCCACCACCAATATCATCCGCGATCTGATCTAACGGACTCAAATCAGCCACGTAGTGGTGCATCACCTCCGCGCTGCAGTCGGCATCGTCGCGGGCCGCTGTCGAGCCTTTCTTCTTCCTCGGGCTACTGGCGGCGCGAGCTCCTCGCCACGCGGTCGCTCATGCTGAGCCGCCATCACCTCACGCACCGTTGGCCTATCCCGAGCTCCCCTCTGCACTGCACCACCCCAACGTCTCTCGGTTTTTAACACCTCTGCAACCCTCCTTCTCCCTCACTTCTCCTCGGTTGTGAGAGGAGGGAGGCTGCTAGCTCTGCTGGGGTAAGTCACCTCCGCGTGATTCCTTACAGTTCTAGTTTCCATCCAGTCTCCATTTTTGCTCACGCGAGTCTTGTTTTTGCTTGTGCGGCCGGTTCATCCTCGTGCTCTAACCCACCTCGAACACGCCCCAGTGGCATCCGTATGTCTTTTCTTGTCTCCGGAGGTATGGTCCTCGCTCCCTCGTGTCACTTTGTGCGCCTTAGCTCTCTAATCAAACCCCTCAACTTATTTCGGGGTTGCAGCAAGACTTTCTTTGGATTGAGGATTGCACCATTTAGGCCGTGACACAACCTTTCCTCTCCCACTTCATTTGGTAAGCCATCCTTGATTCCTTGCTCTTATAGCTTGACCTTGAGTCCTGGAGCTGATCAAGCACTCACTAGTCTTGGTTTTGCTTAGGGTTGCCTCTCTCTCAAAGCCGCATCGCCGCCAACTTTCTTCTCCGGCTCAGCGAGTCTCCTGCCGCTCGAACCTCTCAAGCCCTCTCTAGGCTGCGAGTAACTCCCTAGGCCCTTAGATAGCATAAGCAACGCTTGTTTGCGCTGGGCGAAGTGTTGCCATTTACGTTTTTGCCGTATAGCTCACGCGCCCAACTCGGCTGGCGCGGTGCGATCCACCTCGAGCACTCTAACCACCACCCTTAGGCGCGCCTTGCTGTTGCGCGGCTATTCTTGCTCTTGGTGGCGCGCGTGAACCGCCGCTCGACAAGCGCGAACAGCGGGCGATGGCGTTTTGCCGTCTTGCGTATTAGGGCGAGCCTTGTAGCTTAATCATTTGCCACGTTAACCCAATCATTAGCTTTTAAACCTTTGTCTTAGCGTCCTAATGTGTCCGTTTACAAGTGGGACCTTGCAAAATCCGCCTGCTGGTTTTAAAGCCACGAACAACGGCGTGTGGACCCGGGGCATTAAACACGTGCTAAGAAAAATCAAATGAACTGGATTTAATCGGACGTCGATTCGAAAGAGCGGTTTGGATTGGTGAGACATTCGGACCGTCTATTGCATCTCGAATGAGGGCCGTTGGATCTTGATCAACGGCTCGCAACTCATCATACAACGCGCTGCGCACACGCGTCTGCGCCTATGATGGGCGGCGGCGGCGGGCCGCTGTCGATGATTGCGGCTAGCGTATGCACTCGGTGAGAAGAGTAAAAATCATTTTAGTAAATTCGAAATCAGTTTATTTATACACTCGAAATTAGTATTAACTTTAGAAATGCATAACTATTTCATCTTAACTCCAAATCACATGAAACCATACGAAATTTACACCCTTAATGGACTTCCTATCAAAATTAGTTTTATACATGTCTCTATAGCAGAGGGCTTTAATTGGAAATTTATTCATTAGAATCATTATATTTACAATAGGAAAATGGGCTGAAATCTTTAAAAATGCATAAGTAAATCTTGGAACCTCCAAAAACAGTGAGACCACTTTTGGTAATTTTCATTTTCAGTAAACTTAATTCTAAAAATGATCTTTTACCTCTGTCACAGAAATTATTTTGGGAGAATATACTCCTTAGCTCCATTATTTTTATATTATAAAAGGCTGATAACTTTGAAAATCAATAACTAAATCCTAAGAACTCCAAATGGGACAAACTCAACTATTCTGAACTTGTATTAATATTACCTATTTACCTATGTAATCCTTTACCCCACCACTGTTCTACAAATTTTGGCCAATTAATTAAATTACATGATTTGAGGTTAATGAAACACAGAAATTCAAACTAGCATAACTTCAATTCATAACTCCAAATGGAATAATTCTTTTACCTAAATCCATTTAAAATCATGATCTAACTACTGTAGAAAAACCATGCATTTTTGAGCATTTTGGTTTTGAGTTGTTTTCTCGGTATTTATTTGATGTTATAATTATATAGATCCGAGCATATTGACATCGACACTTACGCTACTGAGAGCGAGCAGCTACTATACCAGCAAGGCAAGCATCATTTGAACTTTCTTTTGCATCATATTTGATCCCGTTTTGGTTAAGTTAGTGCAATGATAATTGCTTGCATGCTATTTTGATTATGTCAATATTTTTGTGATGTGTAGTTTAGATATGTCCTATGCTTGAGGTTAATCTTGAATTATGCCAACTCCTATATGCTTAAGGTAGGATGTGTGAATTATGGGTGATAAATTGCTTAGCCATGCAAGTCTAGATCGGTAGTTCGATCGTCGGGAATAACAGATGGTTTTGGGATACACACAACTCTTACGTTATGTTTTTACTTCAGATCTTTGTAGCTGTTTTATGAGTTAAACTTTGTCATTTTTAAATGAGATTTGGTCGGACAAGTGTTGGTTAGTGATGGTGCTTTGTGCACGAGCATTGGGTAAGTGGAAGGACTTATGCGGACAATTGAGGACCGAACTTTGGGTACCTCTTTGTTCAAGCAACACTCGTCTTTGCCACCTGCGGTGTATGGGTGCCGTATGGTTAAGTAGGGGAGGGTTTTATTGTGTTAAGTCCTTGGTGGTGTAAGGGGCATAGCGGCCGTGAAATCCTATGTTCTTTGAGGAATGATGTAATCCTTATAGTGTGCAAGGGCACCAATTCTTTTGTTTTGATTGCATCGGTATTTCCAATATAACTTGTGAGCCCCTAGCAAGTGCTATCAGCGCTTGTACTAGGCAAGGAACCATCTCACAAGGGGACTTAGCTCAATAGGGCTTTCTTCTTGAAAATGATTGTATCTTGATTTACAGTGACATACCATAGGAAGTGTGCTATTTGAGAGGCCTCTGGAGGCTTACGGGCTAATCAAGTCGTGTGGGTAAAGTAGTACACCTGCGGTATAATCTATTCGAATAGCCGTGTCCACGGTTATGGACGACAACTTGAAATTTGTGGCTGCTTATTGTTAGACTTTTAATTTAAAATTGTGGTTGAACTTGGTATTCGTCATGAACATCAAAGTGTTCATGTGTTTAGTACATCAAAGTGGGCTGCCACTTTGGTCCTTGTATGATTCAATTGTTTATTCTGAAATGCTTTACTATATGCTTTACTTCTACTTCAAATCTGATTTTAAAATGGGCACATGGAAAACTAGTATGTGTAGGATGTTAATTGTTGCGTCTCTTTACAAAACTAAACCAATATGAGCCATCCTTTGAATGACCTTTATGCATAACTATTTTTATTTGTGTAAGACTTGCAGTACACTTGTACTCGGCGGATGTTCTTGGCTTTTGGTGAGGAAGGTTATGATTACGATGATCTCGCTAGTGTTGACTTGGCGACACTAATGAGTCGTGTGCTACCATTTAACCCCGATCGGTTGCCGATGGGTGATGGGCATACCACTGCTGGTCTTTGCTTTATCTATTTACTTCATTGCTACTTGATACTTGACTTGAATTTGGCGGTCGGCGTTTGTAATAAATGTAGACTTTAACTATTATGCGGTATGTTTTTAATCTCTTGTTGTATGTGTTGTATGGATGTAACCAACGTTGAATGAGGGTATGAGTATATTGGTCGTTGATCTTGGGAGCCAATATATGTCATACTCGTTGTTTATGGATTCCCATTTAATTCGCTAAGTGCGGTGCTTTGAATCAAAGAGAATCGAAAATCATGTAGTGCTCGCAAAAGGAGCGTGCGCATGATCGTCGAGGCTCTAGCATTCGGAGAAGCCTATCACTTGGATAGGATTAAATTGGAATTCATTCACGGAGACCGTATTTATGTCCCTAAGACCTTGTCTAATCTCGGTCTTATGGAGATAATTCAGGGTCCCCAGCGTTAATATCGAGCCATCTTGTTGTAGGTTAGAGGTAACACTGAGCGTTAGAGTTAGTGAGCCTTACGAGTCAAAATATTTTGGAATTATCAAATTACTTTCAGAAAGTTTAAGTTAAGAATATCTTTTATTCCTTATCCATCTTAGTATCTTTCCTCTCTGATCTGTTTTGGTTTATGAAACTAACTTACCTTGCCTTCTTGCCTTTAGATGAACCCTCGGTGCCTTGTCAGGAAACTCAAGGTGAAGGTGGATGGATACCAGCGTTGCTACGAGACATGATGTGGAGGCGAACTTCACATATCAGCCCACTTATTCCATCTACCGCCGTGATCGAGGACCGGGAATGGAGGAGTTTATGGCGATGATAGATATCATTGCTAGACAAGTCACGGGAGCATATCTTACCGCTTCGGTAGCGGTATACGAGGCCATGGCGTTACAAGTAGCTTTGGTGGCCATGAGTCGTCTTCGCTATGACTGTGAGTTAGCCCGGCCCGTATGATCACTTTCCGATGCGGCGCCGCGCTAAGGGCGTAAACTCATTTGCTAGGATCCAATTTGGGAGGACCCCAAGTCGAGCGATTGGCGAGATTGGTCCACGTAATGGACCAAATGCATCGTTGTATGGTGCATGAGTTGTGGGAAGCGCGACGGCGTCTCATTGAAGCTTCGGGAGCACTTAAGGCTCATGCGTGACATGAGGCTCATTCATCCTAGTGTGCTATATGGCACTAATATGATATCCCCTTATCTTTCTACATGTGAGAATGTCGCCTACAGTGGTAGAAGGTCATAATGCGCCATAGGATCACCCTTGCGTCTTCCTAATCTAGGGGACCACGATGATCTTTGGATCCACAGGGCACATCTTACGGGCCAATTTCCGGTGAACTTTGGCCGGAATAATGTCTAAGCTTGTAGGCGAGGAGCTCTATGTTGAGCTTGTATCCTTGGGTTTATGTAATAGGGTAGTAGATGTCGAACCGTTATGTTTCATTTGCAAAAACTACTATTTGATTATAATCTTAAGCTGCGAGCGCTTATGTCTGATGTTGTACCACTTGGTTCTATGTTGCTTAATGTTTGGTGTTCCATTTGATGTTACATTTTCTTGCTTTTGATATTGATTGTGCACGTCAGCCAAGTAATGGCTTTTGTCTTAAGTTACTAACCATCCTTGTCCAATACGGGATGCGGGACCGACCACGCGATCGGGAGCCTGCGGCGAGGCTCCCCATCCCCTCTAGGGCACGCGTCTAGCACCTCGGCGACTTCTCGATCGGGGATAGTCATCCCGGCGGCCGTGCAGGCATGGAAACCCTCTCGGCCCGTCCAGCGGGTGGACCGCTGAGAGGTGCTCCCTCCGCCGCCGTCCATGGTTGAGTTTATGATGATGATTGGCGCAGCGGATGGACCAACCGGATGCTTGAGGCGATCGTGCGCAACACCGCTCGGCTCCCATTCCGCGGGAGAGGGCTGCCCGCATCGGCGTCGGAGGTCTCGGCGAGTTCAGCGAACCAACCCTCCGACTTTGCGGGCGGCAGGACCCGATGGAAGCGGAAGGCGTTGCACAACATTGAGAAGAAGCTGAACATTGCGCGGTGTACGGGGTTGAGAGAGTCTTGTTTGCCGGCTATCGGTTGGCGGTGCGGCGCGTGGTGGGGCGATTATTCCGCCATGCGGCCGGCCAGTCACGTCGACTTGGGCGAATTCGAGATGCGTTCGGAGGCTCATATCTGGAGAGTCTGCTTATCAAGCGGCGGCGGTTCCTGCCTTGAAGCGGGACGACGGACCGTCGCGAGTACGCATGACTTCAACTACTTGGCGGTATGCTCGGACGGCGTCTCGGCGAGCGCTCGTCGCGAGCGAGTTCTTCCATGGGCTATCGGAGGAGTTGCGGCTTGTTTTAGCTGCACATGATTTGGAGTTTCGGCCTCCTGGTCAACAAGGCGTCGTGGTGGGCATGAGAGCATGGCGGTGGATGAGTCGAGAAGAGGAGGAAGGCCTTCCACACGGCGGTGGCGAGTGGCGATTTTCCGAGCCACGCCGGGACTACCTCGGGCACCTCGTGCGGCTTGGCACCGTCGAGGTCTCTGTGGCACCTCCACGACCTTCTCCACCGGCGGCTCAGCGGCACGGCGGGGCGAGACCACGAGCCGGCGGGGCATACAAGCGGCGTCATCTGTTTCCACGCGTGGCGTCGGGGCCACTATGCCATGATGCCTCGCCAGCGGCGAGGATGCCGGGCGTACTCTGCTCCGGCACCACCGGCCCGGCTCGGTGAGGCCACCTCCACCACCACGAGCGACGCCTCCACCCGGCATGCGTGGTCGCGTCAACCACGTCTCGGCGAGAGGCGGCGAGCGCACTGGCGTCGTGCTAGGTACACTACTTGTTAATTCATGTCCTGCATCCGTTCTATTTGATTACGGGCGTCTCATTCATTTATTAAAAACGAGTATGCTGAAATTAACCAATTCAAGATACATACTTTGCACCCACCTTATCATATTCGGTCCCGAGTCGGTTTTCTCGCCGATCAAGTGCGTAGGGGCGTAAAGTTGAAATACAAAATGTTAGCTTTTAACAAACTTAATAGTGATAAGTTACGTGGGCATCGATATTATCTTAGGAATGGATTGGTTATCAAGAATCGGGGAAGATTGATTGTGCCCGGGTCTATTTGATGACTAGTGAGGGCGGCACCAGTCGTCTTTGCTTTGTTGTGGGTAGTTCTCACTTATACGCTTTAGGCGAGTACCTCTCTGCGCTAGAGGAGGTACCAATAGTGAGTGAGTATCTGATGTGTTCCTGAAGAACTTCGGGCATGCCCCGAGCCAGAGGTAGAGTTTGTCATTGAGCTTGCACCGTGCGCGCCCATCTCAAAAGGCCGTATCGGATGCGCCCAATGAGCTAGTTGAATTAAAGAACAACAGGAGTTGCAAGACAAGGGTTTCATCGGGCCTAGCTCCTCGCCTTGGGATGCCGGCTCTCTTTGTCAAGAAGAAAGACAAGAGTCTACGGATGTGTGTTGACTACCGTCAGATGAATGAGGTCACCATCAAGAACAAGTATCCGCTTCCGCGGATCGATGACCTATTTGACCAGCTTAGTGGAGCTCGGTGTTCTCCAAAATTGACTTGAGGTTAGGCTATCATCAGTTAAAGTTAGAGCCGAGGATATTAGAAGACCGCCTTCTCTACTCGTTACGATGCATGCAGTACGGTCATGTCCTTTGGTTTGACCAATGCCCGGCTTATTTCATGAACCTCATGAATTCGGTGTTCATGGAATACTTGGATCGGTTTGTAGTGGTTTTCATTGATGATATCCTTGTCTACTCTAAGTGCGATCTTGAGCACGAGCGGCACTTGAGACTTGTGTTAGAAAGCTTACGCCACCATCGGTTTGTCGCCAAATTCAGCAAATGTGAGTTTTGGCTTGAGAGGTTAGTTTCTTGGGACATATCCTATCTAAGGCGGTGTCATTTGTTGATCCTAGTAAGTGCGAGATGTCCTTGGATGGAAGCAACCTAAGGCGTCACCGACATTCGTAGTTTTCTTGGACTTGCGGGATACTACCGTAGGTTTATCAAGAATTTCTCAAAAATCGCGAAGCCTATGACCCAACTTCTAAAGAAAGAAAAGAAGTTTGAGTGGACAGCGGAATGCGAACAAAGTTTCCAAACCACGAAAGAGTGCTGCGAAGCTCCGTACTTGTTACGCGGACATTCACAAGAGCTTTGATATCTCTTGTGATGCATCTCGCCACGGGCTCGGTTGTGTGCTTATGCAAGGCGGCCGAGTGGTGGCCTCGCATCGAGGCAATTGAGGCCCCATGAGGCCAATTATCCCACGACCTAGAGCTCGCGGTGTAGTTCATGCCTTGAAGATTTGGCGACATTACCTCGCCGATGTCGTTGCGAGATCTACACCGACCATAAGAGCCTTAAATATATTTTCACCCAAGCCGACCTGAATTTGAGACAAAGAAGATGGCTTGAGTTGATTAAGATTATGATATGGGACTCCATTACCATCGGGGAAGGCTAATGTAGTGGCGGCGCATTGAGCGAAAAATCTCAATGCAACTATTTGTCGGTAACTCCTTTTTCTGCAGGCTTATGTGCTGCATTGCAAAGCTTACACCTGGAGATAGTTGAAGAAGGTTCGCTTGCAGCCCTCAGTGTGACTTGCACACTTGAGGACCAGATTAGGAAGCCCGAAAGCGATGCGGAGTGGCTAAAATTGTAGAACTATTGAAGCGAGGCAAGGCTAAATGTTTTAAGCAAGATGCACAAGGTACTCTATGGTTTGGAAATCGTATGGTGGTACCGTTTGATCACCACTTGAGAGAATTGATTCTCAAGGAGGCTCCTAACTCAAAATTCTCTATCCACCCCGGGAGTACAAAAATGTATCAAGATTTGAAAAAGCGTGGTGGGCAGATGAAGCAAAGCGTTGCGCGATATGTGGCGAGTGCGATCTATGTCAAAGAGTTAAGTGAGCACTTGAAACCAGTGGTACTCTAAATCCCTGCCCATTCCCGATGGAAATGGGAAGAAGTTGGCATGGATTTTATCACCGGCCTTCCTAGAACTAAAGCTGGATTCGATTCTATATGGGTAATTGTGGACCGTTTGTGAAAGTTGCTCACTTCATTCTGTCAAGACCATCTACCGTGGGGACAAGTTAGCGGAGCTTTACATTGCAAGGATTGTTTGTCTCCACGGTGTTCCAAAGGTGATAGTTTCCGATAGAGGCCCTCAATTCACGTCCTATTTAGGAATGCTTACATAGCGATGGGGACCGATCTATCTTTTAGCTCAGCTTATCACCATAAGCGGATGGACAAGCGAAAGGGTGAACCAAGTTTTGGAAGATCTTCTTGGGCTTGCGTGTTGTCCTACGCGATAGTTGGGAAAAATGTTTACCGTTTGCGAGTTCTCATACAACAACGACTTCCAATCGAGTATTCAAATGTCACCCTTGAAGCATTGTATGGGAGAGCTTGTAGAACACCTTTGAACTGGTCGAAGCGGGAGAGGCCATTTATGGCCCAACCTTGGTGGAAGATCTTTGAAGAACAAGTTCGTGTCATTCGCGACGACTTAGGGCGGCTCAAGCACGTTAGAAGTCATCGCCGACCGTCGTCGTCGCGAGTTGAGTTTCGATGTGGGCGATCATGTATACCTTAAAGTCTCTCCCATGAAAGGAGTTAAATCGTTTCCAAATCAAGGGTAAATTAGCACCTCGCTATATTGGACCTTTCCGTATTCTAGCTAAGGTGGGATCGGTGGCATACCGGTTGGAGTTGCCACCATCACTTTTAGACGTGCATGGCGTCTTCCACGTCTCCCAACTCAAGAAATGTCTTGAGTCCCAGCGAAGCAACCAAGTTGGATAAACTCGACTTGCAACCCGATCTATCTTATCGAGAGAGCCCGATTCGTATCCTTGAGAAACCGGCGTAAGACTAGGAATCGTAACATCAAGTTCGTCAAGGTTCAATGGAGCAACCACGGAGGATGAAGCAACTTGGGAGCGTGAAGACCGGATCGGCGGCGTATCGGACCTCTTCTCTACCTGAAGTGCCTTCGTATCAAGAGAAGAAAGGTAAAACATAGCAATATAAACAAAATTGTTCTTATGGCATAATTATAGCATGTCAACACTATCTTTGAAGGAAATCAAGACAACATAAATTATAACTTCTAATGAAAACTTTCTAATTCTTCTCCACGGATCTCGGGTGAGATCTTTTGTAAGGGGAGGTTTGTCACAACCCCAACTAATTAAATTGGATTAATATGTATTTCACTAACAAGCATTATCAAACTCAAATCATTTCATAATATATTGTACTTGGAAAATCTAATTTGAGGTGAACATACACATCAAGATTCGGTTTCCACTTCAAATCAGTAATAAATAGTGGTGATCATCATCTGAAATCAATTTATTTAAATACTACATTAATTATCAGGAATTAATATAATTTTCCCAAATTTTGGGACTAGTTTGAACCTCATTAAAATTCAAACAACATCCATAGGCATACAACAAGTTTGAATTTAAATATCACAAACTATTTTATGAACAGTAGGTTTTATAATTTTTATGGGAACTATATCATCCCAGGAACCCCACGAATTATTTCATGATTTTATGAAATTTATTTCTATTTATGAGGCTCTGGTCAAAGTGGTAAATCTAAATTAATTCTCGGTCAAACTCAACCACGGCCGTCTATGCTTGTTCCTCGGACTCGAGTCGACTCGGCCACATGACTCACCAAACCACCTAAGCGCACCGTCACATGCAACGTTAGATCCTCATCCGATGGTCGGATCTCGCCAACACAATCGACCGTCAGAATGCCACCACCAATATCATCCGCCCGATCTGATCTAACGGACTCAAATCAGCCACGTGGTGGTGCATCACCTCTGCGCTCTGAGTCGGCTGTCGTCGCGAGCCGCTGTCGAGCCTTTCTTCTTCCTCGGTGTGGCGGCGCGAGCTCCTCGCCACGCGGTCGCTCATACTGAGCCGCCATCACCTCACCGCACCCGTTGGCCTATCCCGAGCTCCCCTCGCACACCGCACCACCCCCAACGTCTCTCGGTTTTTAACACCTCTCGCAACCCTCCTTCTCCTCACTTCTCCTCGGTTGTGAGAGAGGGAGGCTGCTAGCTCTCTGCTGGGGTAAGTCACCTCCGCGTGATTCCTTACAGTTCTAGTTTCCATCCGTCTCCATTTTTGCTCACGCGAGTCTTGTTTTTGCTTATGGCGGCGGTTCATCCTCGTGCTCTAACCCACCTCGGAGCACGCCCGAGTGGCATCCGTGGGTCTTTTCTTGTCTCGGGAGGTATGGTCCTCGCTCCTCGTGTCACTTTGTGCGCCTTAGCTCTCTAATCGAAACCCTCAACTTATTTGGGGTTGCAGGCAAGACTTTCTTTGGATTGAGGATTGCACCATTTAGGCCGTGACACAACCTTTCCTCTCCCTTCATTTTGGTAAGCCATCCTTCGATTCCTTGCTCTTATAGCTTGACCTTGAGTCCTGGAGCTGATCCAAGCACTCACTAGTCTTGGTTTTGCTTAGGGTTGCCTCTCCTTGCAAAGCCGCATCGCGCCAACTTTCTTCTCGGCTCAGACGAGTCTCCTGCCGCTCGAACCTCTCCAAGCCCTCTCTAGGCTGCGGTAACTCCTAGGCCCTTAGATAGCATAAGCAACGCTTGTTTGCGCTTTGCGGGCGAAGTGTTGCCATTTACGTTTTTGCCGTATAGCTCACGCGCCCAACTCGGCTAGCGCGGTGCAGTCCACCTCGAGCACTCTAACCACCACCCTTAGACGCGCCTTGCTATTGCGTAGCTATTCTTGCTCTTGGCTGGCGCCGCCGTGAACCGCCGCTCGGCAAGCGCCGAACAGCGGGCGGTGGCGTTTTGCGTCCGTATTAGGGCGAACGCGTAGCTTAATCATTTGCCACGTTAACCCAATCATTAGCTTTTAAACACTTGTCTTAGCCGTCCTAATGTGTGCGTTTACAAGTGGAACCTTGCAATCCGGCTGCGGTTTTAAAGCCACGAACAACGGCGTGTGGACCGGGGCATTAAACACGTGCTAAGAAAAATCAAATGAACTGGATTTAATCGGACCGTCGGATGCGAAAGAACGGTTTGGATTGGTGAGACATTCGAACCGTCCTATTGCATCTCGAATGAGGACCGTTGGATCTTGATCCAACGGCTCGCAACTCATCGCCATGCACGCGCTGCGTCGCGCGCGCCTATGATGGGCGGCGAAGCGGGCCGGCTGGTCCGATGACTCGCGGCTAGCGCTGCACTCGGTGAGAAGAGTAAAAATCATTTTAGTAAATTCGAAATCAGTTTATTTATACACTGGAAATTAGTATTAACTTTAGAAATGCATAACTATTTCATCTTAACTCCAAATCACATGAAACCATACGGAAATTTATACCCTTAATGGACTTCCTATCAAAATTAGTTTCATACATGTCTCTGTAGCAGAGGGCTTTAATTGGAAATTTATTCATTAGAATCATTATATTTACAATAGGAAAATGGACTGAAATCTTTAAAAATGCATAAGTAAATCTTGGAACCTCCAAAAACAGTGAGACCACTTTTGGTAATTTTCATTTTCAGTAAACTTAATTCTAAAAATGATCTCCACCTTACCTCTGTCACAGAAATTATTTTGGGAGAATATACTCCTTAGCTCCATTATTTTTATATTATAAAGGTGATAACTTTGAAAATCAATAACTAAATCCTAAGAACTCCAAATGGGACAAACTCAACTATTCTGAACTTGTATTAATATTACCTATTTACCTATGTAATCCTTTACCCCACCACTGTTCTACAAATTTTGGCCAATTAATTAAATTACATGATTTGAGGGTTAATGAAACCTGAAATTCAAACTAGCATAACTTCCAATTCATAACTCCAAATGGAATAATTCTTTTACCTAAATCCATTTAAAATCATGATCTAACTACTGTAGAAAAACCATGCATTTTTGAGCATTTTGGTTTTGAGTTGTTTTCTGGTATTTATTTGATGTTATAATTATATAGATCCGAGCATATTGACATCGACACTTACGCTACTGAGAGCGAGCAGCTACTATACCAGCAAGGCAAGCATCATTTGAACTTTCTTTTGCATCATATTTGATCCCAGTTTTGGTTAAGTTAGTGCAATGATAATTGCTTGCATGCTATTTTGATTATGTCAATATTTTTGTGATGTGTAGTTTAGATATGTCCTATGCTTGAGGTTAATCTTGAATTATGCCAACTCCTATATGCTTAAGGTAGGATGTGTGAATTATGGGTGATAGAATTGTAGCCATGCAAGTCTAGATACGGTAGTTCGATCGTCGGAATAACCCGATGGTTTTGGGATACACACAACTCTTACGTTATGTTTTTACTTCAGATCTTTGTAGCTGTTTTATGAGTTAAACTTTGTCATTTTTAAATGAGATTTGGTCGGACAAGTGTTGGTTAGTGATGGTGCTTTGTGCACGAGCATTGGGTAAGTGGAAGGACTTGTGCGGACAATTGAGGACCGAACTTTGGGTACCTACTGTTCAAGCAACACTCGTGCTGCCACGCGGTGTATGGGTGCCGTATGGTTAAGTAGGGGGAGGGTTTTATTGTGTTAAGTCCTTGGTGGTGTAAGGGGCATAGCGACCGTGAAATCCTATGTTCTTTGAGGAGCCGATGTAATCCTTATAGTGTGCAAGGGAGCACCAATTCTTTTGTTTTGATTGCATCGGTATTTCCAATATAACTTGTGAGCCCCCTAGCAAGTGCTATCCGACGCTTGTACTAGGCAAGGAACCATCTCACAAGGGGGACTTAGCTCAATAGGGCTTTCTTGCTGAAAATGACTGTATCTTGATTTACCCGGCCGGCATACCATAGGAAGTGTGCTATTTCAGAGGCCTCTGGAGGCTTACGGACGACCACCAACTCTAAATTTTAAATAGTACAGATAATGGGAAGTGATGCACAACAACACAGGGAGATGGCTAAATCCTGCGAAAATGCCGAGCACAAGGGCGAGGGCCTCAAGGGCCGTTGAATTTTCCAAGCAAATAAATGATTAATTAAGCAACTCATAGTAACAATACAATGAAGTACGAACTTACAAAACAGTAGGTCTGCATGATCGTGACTACATTTTTACAAAATTATTCAATACACACCAAACATAGAACTCCAAATCACAATAGTGTACGTAAAATACGGTACAGGTTCGATGGATGAGCTCATCCCTTTTGTTGGAAAGATAGAATTTTATTTGCTTGTTGCTTGTACTAGATAATTGTAAAAGTCTCCACGAATAGCGAGCGTATGGTATCCTTTAGGTTGTGACTGTTTGTGAAGTTGTCATCTTGGTTATAAATGAACTCCATCGTTCTCGTCAGGTTGAATACCGCCTCCGATAACTTCTTCGGATGGGTATTATCAGGCTTCAACCACTCGCCATTAAGGTCTTTCCATGTTTCCTCTTTCAGTTCCCGTATCTTCTCACATGCCATTTCAATTGAGACATTGTATTGTTTCATGTAGCTGTCGATTGTCGAAGCAACATGAGGCGTCATTTGCTCCCGCTGCATACACAATTAGTACTTAGTTAAATATATATATACATAGGTAAAAGAAGGGTTAGACCGTATGTCAAGCAATGCATGCATCTAAGATTTTTCTGAAAATTCCCTCAGTACTGCCAAACCACATAGCTTGATAATCTGTTATAGTGCGAAATTTACGATCCAAAAAAAATTGCAATTATGCATTTGCCAGCAGGCTTCAAAGATCCAATTATTAACTAATCAGTGAGAAACGTTACCTCGTACGATTCGAGATCATCTACTAGTCTCAGAATGATGCAAAGCGCCTGTACCATTTTAGGCACAGTGGAAACCCAATCAAAAGATTCCTTTGTTGCTGTATCATCCATTCCAACGAATGAAGCGCAAGCCAGCAGGTGGCATGCGCCAGTCCTCGCTGAAACCTGTAGGTGCTCTTCAACGGATTTTGGAACGTAGCTTTCTTCACGCATTTTCACCTCCCTATTGAAATTTCTAACCAGATCTAGTTTCTGCGAATTAAAGACATAAAGCATATAGAGAAATTCACATAAAAGAGATAAATAGAAATACATTTAAAACATGTTTGTGTAGATAGGATTAAGTTTACATGCAAGTGTACTAATGGAAGGATCATAAAAATGTACCTATGTGTGTGTATATAACGGGAGGTAACTATATGGTTTTCTGATACTTTCCGAAGGATATAAATACATGACATATGCAGATGGAAAAGGTGACTCACAAAGTTTCTGAGGTAGCGCATACGGTATTTTTCCTCCTGTGACAGCTCATGCTCGATGGTTTGATAGCTGTCCAAAATTTTTAACACAAATTGCATGCACTCTGGGAGATCATGGGCACCCCTTTGATCCCAACTGGAAATGAATAATTCCCATTAAATATATATGATTTTATATACCCATAATGATATATAAAAAAATATGTTAAATGCTTAATTATTCATCAAGACACTGAGCTGGTTGAACTTCCATTCAATAAAGTTTCACCGAAATTGCATATATCAAGAAATGATTACCGTCTAGGAAATTCAACTCCGTGAATTTTTTCGTACACAACCATATATATGATCTTTAAAATGATTACACAAAAAGCCAGAAATTAATGACCAATGCAGAAGGGTTTTCTTAAGGATGAGAAAAAAGTATCACTCTCTCGTTACAGGAAGATTTCTCTTTACCATTCATTGTCAAACTTTTATTGAATTGACATTTTAAGTTTCCCGCAGAAAAAAAATTATGTTAATATTTTAAAGGAAAATTTTTGTAAATGCCTTTGAAGAAAGCATAAATTTTTATATGTTCCATTGCAAACCAATATATTTCCCTTGTGACATGGAAAAACAATGAAAAACGTTGTTCCATGCTACTGTTGTGCTTACTGCACTAGTACCGCTGGGTTCCACACTTGCCATGCCAACGCTGCTGCCCAGTGCCCAATAGGCCCTCTATTTGGGTGAAAGAAAAGAAGACGATGATTTTGAGCTGATAAGGGACGAGGGCGTACAAATTGTTATTTTCAAAAATCTGAGAACGTAACCCTCTACATAAAAGCAGATGAGAAATGGAGGCTAACGATGTTATAAAAAAAATTACACATTTTTACAATACCATAAACGAAATACACTATTTTGTAATGGTACATGAAAATTTTGATGTTTTACCGATGGCATGTATAAAATTGGGTATCGTTTATAGCTACCAGTAGATCGTTAGGATGATTGTGCTACCACCTTGAGGCGTTTTTTTGTGATCGCGACAACCGATTAATAGAGGTTAGGGTAGGGCTAACTAGGTAAGGTTTTGGGTTCATCGAGACCAGGACTAAAGAGTTAGGGGACTGGGAGGCGGTAGTGGTAGGGTGGCAGGCACTCCATTCGCGATTTGAGAGGATAGGGTCGATGGCGGCAGGGGTGGCTGTGGAAAAGATAGGGACTAGAGGATTGGGTTTTGAGGGTGATGGGAGGAGGAGGAGGTGCAGCAAGGCAGTGAAGGTGTTGACGGACACAAAGGCGGCGTAAGTGCGGCGGGCTGCGTTGGAAGCTATTGGGAGTTGGGATTGGGATGGCAAAAGAGTTGGAGGCGGCAGTGGAGTTGGTGGAGGACAGGACAATGGAAGGAGACGACGTCATGTACTATAAAATTTATCTCTTTTAAAATATCTTGACTTTTTTTGCTTTGTTGGTTCATTTTGTAGCTCAATGTAAAAAAAATGACTTCAATTTTAGTGAAATAAGAATAAAAATATTTCTCGTCAGGAAAAGCAATGCAAACCTTTCTATACACTTGGTAAACAATTCGCACTCTTCTCGAGTTCCATAGGAATCAAAAATATCATCAAAGATGGTTGCAATGGCAATAACCATTGTCAATATTATTCGGCCTCGTGAATGACTTGGTTCGAAGTAAACTCCTAACATCCACAAATAGCACTCCACAATTCTATCTCGAGCAAATGGGAGCCTTGATTGAATTTGTAGGTCCTTCCACCACCTGTACATTAATGAAACTTTGTTTTTATTAGCGGTGTTTTGAAACATAAAAGGAATATTTGTAATGGAATATAAATTTAAATTATGGCAATATATATATATATATATATATATATATATATATATATATATATATAGGAAGCCTTTTCCTACTTAGGAGTAGTTACTTCCTATTTTGTATCTCACATATCTCTACAGCGTATGGAGTATCTTAGTAACCGAGAGTATGTATGTGTAGTATCACAGTATATAAGACCACATAGGTGGTATTTATACCTTTTCAGGGGTGGTATGTATAGTTTTTAGACATACTCCTTTTTATGTGCTGAATATGAGGTATTTACAAAATATGCTAAAAACTATAGACTGTCTTGCAAATTTTTCGTGTAATTCACATCGAGTATCTTATAATTAGTATATGAGTATACCCAAAGTGATAATAGAGTATGTCAAGTTGTTTTAGGTGGTATTTCAGAGGTGGGAGTAACTACTCCTGGGAGTAGAAAGTATTTTTCATATATATATATATATATATATATATATATATATATATATATATATATATATATATATATGTGTGTGTGTGTGTGTGTGTCTAGATTGATAGGTATCGGCACTCTTTTTTCATTTGAAAGTTAAACATGGAACATAAATTGAAATAGTAATAGTCACTTCACCTCGTAGAGGTTTTCAACTCTTGTTGATATTGGAGTTGCATAAGATTGAAGTTCAACTTTGCAAGTTGCAATACCATTTCATGCACTGTAGCCTCTTTCTCATATGTGGAGATATAATAATTTGCCTCGTATATTGCAACCCTTCTAGGGAGGGGCATCTCAAGTGCACATTTTATTTCACGTGCTAATGATCCTTCCAGATAGGGCAACGTTGATTCTAAACACTTTCGGGTGAACAATATAGCCGTCAAGTATCGTCTCTCCGTGGGTCTGAAATGTGCAGCATTGTAAAGGCTCGATGGTTCCCCTGTGTGTTGGCTGCAAAACTACCATCTTCATCTTTGAACTTCACAAACACATCTGTAACATGAAATCGAAATCAGTGATGTAAAAGCTACAAAGATATATCATTGCTACCATATTACTACTGGAAAGGCTGGGTGTAAAATAGTGAAGAAAACGAACACATACACATAACCGTGGTGGCACACTGCACCAGCAAAAAATTCAACATCTATATTAATTACTATAGTAAAGTTTCCTTAGTCCATCATCATTGTGCACTGCCCATGATGCTACTCTTTGTTAAAAAAAATGTTTGGCATTACTTTTGTAATTATTTGTTAATGACATGAAAGTATTTTGTATGACAAATCTAGTAATATCATTTTCACATGACAAATCCAGATAATTGTGTATATTAGTGGTCAATGTTTGAAAAGGATTAATGCACACATTCTAAAATGACATTTAGAAAAGAACGGGGCATACAATTCACCTATCATTGCATTGAATCCACTCTAGACAAGTTCTTTTTTGGCCTCAATCACAGATTACCATTTAACTTAAATTAGAAAAGAAAGCAAAATTTCTAGAAATTCTCTTATTAATTGAGAGAAAAAAGATCTATGTCACTTATTTTGGCGGGCAGTTATAACAGTGTCCATTAATCATATATAGATATTTATATGATTATAGTTATATAACAAATATAACCATATTTTCAAACAAATTGGAGATATATAATGAATACAATATGTTGTAATATCAACTTGCACAATTAGCTGGAAATTCCATTAGTTAGTTTAATAACGTCTTGATATGAAATAAAGAGTACATAATTATTCGAATTGGACTGTCTTACAGGTGAAACCCTGTATCCATGTTTACTGAAGTAGATAAAACCTCAAAGCAACCGTATGAAGATCGCAGCCACTTACATTGGCATTGTTAATTTGAGTTAACATAAGATTGATCTCCTCTTCAAAAGATGATTTATGCAAAGACGCTCAATGCATCGATGAGATGTAGCCTCTCAAGCAGGCTACAAGTAGTTGAACTTGTTAACATTTTTGCCACCTCTTCTTTCGGTTTGTGCTTGTACCATCCATGTCTGCTAACAACAATACTTTAAGTGAGCATATCAACAAGTGAATCATATGCAGATTAGCTGATCTTGCCTTTTCTTCATTGAATTTGATATTTCATAATAGTTACTAGCAAGGTAGGGACATGAGCTACCTAGCGGGCAGGCAAAGGATGAGGTAAATTTATTTGTTGCCAATTGGAACCTTATTGCAAATATCGGCACAGTGTGCAGCTGCTAGCTTGTATTACAACACAAGACATTACACATTGTATGTAAATCTATTTGTGGCCAATTGGAACCTTTTGCAACTGCCGGCAAGTTAGAGGACTATTATGCAAAATTGTAAGCAGTGTTTTGAGTATCGCTTTTGTTAATTTTCAGTCACCTAAATTTTGTTTATCTTTTGATCACTTAAAATTGCACATTACTAAGCCTAAAATTGCAGTGCTATGTAATATGCAATTTTAGCAAAGCTTTCTTTGTATTTTTGTCCTATTTGTTTATGTATTTGTAGAGATTGGATTCACCAAACATAAATTTATTTATGTCTACATTAGAATAATTATTTATTTAACTCTTTGTCGTAGGAGTGGATTTATATAGAAAACGAGAGAAGTGATGCATTGTTAAATCTTCATCTAAGGGCTGAGACATTCACTTGAATAATAGACAACCTCTACTCGGGGCCATTTGAAACTTCAACCTAAAACTAAAGAATGTATGTACTGTAAATATATTTTTCCTTTTACTTTTTATTCATCATTTGTAAGAGTTTTCACATTTTATTACTCTTAACATAGATTGAATTTGAACTTTAAATTTTATATGTAGGTAGATTGAATTGTGAACAACATCTATATAATTTGTTTCAGTTTTTTCTATATTGATTTAGTACCCAAACTAATATAGGTTTATTTCTACACCTAATTGTTAGTCCGCACTAGATATAACGTGAATTAAGGATGTTGACCAACTGGATCGAAAATAGGATCTAGAAGACTGAAACTCTACATTTGACATCTATGGCGACATGCACCTACACTTGGTTCGCATGGCAGCGTCTGGACATCTTGATGAAATTGAACTCTCAACATGTTAACTAAAGTTGCATGAAAATCATTCGAATGATAACCTTTCTCTGCAAAGATCGGATACATTCGACTAAAAATTAGGAGGTAATTAAAATATTGATAAGGACATCTTAATAAGCAGTACATATTAATTTCTTTATCTAGGAATGGAGAATGATTATTGCAAGAATATCTGAAGGCAACATGAATAGACCATAAAAGGAAATATAGAACTTATAACAATTGATGTATTATAGTTCTTTGGTAGTGCTAAAAACCATTTGACTATTGTTTTCCCAATAACCATTCAAATTTCTCAAGACTCTGTCTCGACCTTGGCTTGAGCGAAGTTTTAACCCTTGTTAGTTTTTAGCTGGATCATTAGGCCCCATAATTCTTGTCGAGGATGCTTGGATATAATGGATAGTGATTGTGGATGGTGCTTGTTGTTCGTCAATTGGTTTCAGTTCTTGGTATTTCGAAATTCTTGTTGTTAAATCAATGAAATCAATTCTTTGTTTGTTGTTTGTTGTTCATGAACAAATATGCTGCTTAATTCACTCGTTGTTTGTTGTTCATGAACAAATATGGTTTGTATTTGATTTTGATGAATAGTAAGGAACATAGAGTAAGATGGAAACTTTTATCAAGGGTATTATAGACTTTTCAATTTTAAGCCGTAGCTCAAGAGGACGGAAAAGTCAGGTTACCAAACAACTTGGCTTGGCTTAAAAGCATAATGATTCTAAGTTACTTAAGCCAAAAATCCATCTTTAAGCTAAAAGCCAAAATGCCTAAGGCTAAACAAACATGGCCTATATATGGTGGCAGTACTAGCTTCCTACCGACTATATATGAGATCAGACAAGGGCGGTGGGCATGATAGGCTGATGGTGACAGCAACTAGGAAGATATTGCGTTAGTTTTCTTTATTTTTCTTTTTTGAGAGGAGGGAGCACTACACCATGACCCAGTATTGCCGACAAATTATCTGTCGAAAATACTACATTACGGGAAATACTGACATATTATATGTCGGTAATAATGGTAGAGTAGGAGGGCTGCAAATTTGTTGGCAAAACTTTAAAGTCCCGCTCGTATACATGGCAAACAAAAAACACATACAAACATCCACATCCACTCCGGCTTCCCCAATCCCCATCCTATCTCCACCCTAACAAAGCTACCGCCCCCAGCGCTAACAAAGCCACTGCCGCCGCCTCCTCTCGCAGCCACAGCCCCAAAGACCCGCCCAATCGCATTCCGCTGCCTCCTCTCCCCAAGACCCAGCAGTGCTATCATCTGTCAGTAAAATTTTGGTTTGTCGGCAACTATTCAATATAGTGGTCAGACTATCTGTCGGCATTAATTTATCTGTCGGCAAATGTCTTTGCCGGCAGGACTTCTTCCGACCACCGAATGTCTGTCAGTAAACTTCTGCTTGCAGATAGTTGGTCGTCGTACATGGCCTTTGCCGACAGATGCTATATTGGGTCATGGTGTAGTGGAGGTGGTGGGATGCACTTCCTTTTTTTCAAAAATAAAATAAATAAACAGTGGACTGCGTGGATACAGACCTGATAATTCCTTAAAAGATAAGAAATTACCAAGTTTATAGGTGCAAACATCTCCAAAAATGAAAACAGTATATAACTAGGCAGCAAAGAGAAGGGAATCGATTAACCTGTTGTTGGGAGGAAGCTAATGTGTTGGAGTGGTGAAGGAAGAAATCTCCCCATACACAAGGCTGGAAACCGCAAGGGTTTTGGGTCAAGCGATCGTCAACAACCGCACCCTGTGTCGTTCCTGCTACAAGTTGCTGTGCTTGACGGCTCTGCAGCGCGGCGTGCGGCGGCTGCCGCTGCGGCCGCCACCATGAGACAGTCGGACGTCGTCCGGTCGGTCTTGATGCAGCAGCAGCAGCTGCGAGATGATAGCTGCTTACGTTGCACTGTCGTGCTTTCAAGGAGAAGGCGGTCATCACAGCGCTATGCATGTCCAAACTGGCACTTGGTATATCTAAGCTACTCTGCAATTGTGTGCCTTGCTTCATGGCATACTGCATGGGACGGTTTATATAGACTCCAGATCGATCTCACCGAACGACATCGCCTCCAACAAACAGCAGTAGTAAATTATAAAAAGCCATGTTATTGCGTTCACGAACTGTTCTAGGAGGGCCCCTTCAGTTGTATACGTCCAAGCTTAGCCTTATCAATTAACACATGATACTTCTGTAAAACGATAAGCTGAGTCCGTGACATTATTGATGTCTGAATCTTGCACACGCGAAACATGAATACACGACTGCGGTAGTTCAAATCGCGCAGTGGGCGGGCCAGTGCTGCCTGCTTATACACGATGCAGGTAGTGGTACATCTACAAAGACAGTGGAAAAACGCTATGCCAATCAGAAAAGTTGGGGTGCAGAACGCCATCGCTCATGGAGATAAATTCATAGGGAAAAAATGACCCTCAAGGGAAAATGAAAACGATATCTTTGCTATATATTGTACCTCTAGACGTCAAACTTTATTTGAATAATTAAACCGGCAGGCAGGCAGATAGTTATGGTAGCGGTCGACCAATTTGCAACGTTGATATGTACGGAAACCATATCTAATGAACAAATGTGGAACATAAACTAATTATTATAACGATGTCGTTTTACATTAAAAAACAATTTCAGAATATAATTACTGACACGGTTACCTAGTTGTTTCTTTCTAGAATGGACATACATGTATATAAAGAGGCTAACACGATGCAGTTCAAGGAACATCACGCAAGGGAAGTTTTCCTTACATTATAATCTACCCCTTGGTCACTAAAGCAGGTCGTTTTGTTGGGGGAACCAACTCTTGTTGTAGTAGTGGAGTTGTGGGTGAACGACTTCATGTATCAGAGTTTAAATCCCGATGCTCACCTTTTACACACACACAAGTGCATTTTAGTAGAAATTATGTGACGTTGCGGATTTCTCTTCAGCCTTTGTTTGTCTAGGTGTATGGTAAAAGAGGCGTACTCACATGTGTGCGCGTGTGCCGTGGTCTTCTTTGTAATCACAAAAAAATAATATTTTAACCACTAATTTGTATGACTATATGTTCCTATAAATTGCAAAAAAGCATACATTGAAAGTATAACCTTTTTTGGGAGCAAAAGCATTGGATGCTCCAGTCCTCCGTACCCACTCTCCACACTTTCCTCCTTGTTCCAATGGTTTTTCATTCTTGCAGCAATGTTTTATTTTTGACAGAATAGTTTTTGTATTTGTCACATCAATAGTGCTCCTTAGTTGCACATTTTTTGTTGTGTTTTGTGTTTGCTGCATCAGGGGCAGGTATTTGTAGTTATACTCAACGAATTTCGAAATCACTAATCTTGTTTCCAACGGACTTCCTCCGACACGCACTAGGTTGAGACACATAGTAAGATCTATACATAGTAAGATCTATGCATTTCCTGATGACACAAGGAGCAATGCCGAGTGTTTTTTTAAATAATTTTTTATTAATATTACACAAATAAATAGTCAAAAGAATGAATTTACCAAAAAAAATCACCAGTCACCAAATGAATTCGGGACATGCTTCTGTCGATCGCCAAATGAATCGACGACATGCTGGCGTGGTGGCTTGATCGCCAATACATTTGGCAATAAGACATGTCACCAATTCATTTGACGACATGTTAATTGGCTGACCGGAACCTTGTCGTCGATTTATTTGGCATATATCGTTCAATTGGCCGACAACCTTTGTCGTCAATTCATGTGACGACATAGCAATTAGCCGACATGAGTCTTGTCGTTGATTTATTTGGCCTACATTGTTCAATTGGATGACATGTCTTTGTCACCAATTCGTTTGGTGACAGGGCAGTTGTCATTTCAAATGGCAACAGAAGGTTCCTTCTCTGCCTGTGACGGCAGGAGCTCTGTCGTTATTTCATTTGACGTTGGAGTATTATTTCTGTATTTTTCCAACTATTTATTTTTATAATATTAATAAAACAATCTGTTATTCTAGAAAAGCTTTTGCAGTGCCCACCGTGCCCTCACGTTGTCTTTGTCTGCACTTCCGCATGCTCAAGAGACGAGTGGATGAGCTCGCGTTCACTTTCACCTTTTCTTCTTCAGTTCTTTGCCTCTCTCTCTCTTCCCTCTTCCCCAGTGCTTGATTCACGGTGCCGCGCACCGGATGTGCAGATCGAAGCCACCGGACAGGTGCTCTCCTTCCACCGCCGCTGCTGCCACACCACTACAATAGCAGGCCTCTGCCAACGCATACTTTGCCACGGAAAATACTAAACGCTGTAGACCAATAAATCCTCCACGTCTATACGTCATGTAAACAAGTCTAACCTGGTCTCCTTTAGGCCTTGTTTGGATACTAGGAAAAATATTCCTAGGAAGGAAATCCTGGGTGGATTTTTTGTTGCACATGGGATTCCGGTGGAAGCATATCCCGGGAAAATGTCTCCCGGTAATCATTTGGAAGAAGTGGGGATGATGCCTGAAAAGAAGATGCTTAGATGCCACAGAGAGGAGGTGAAAGGTGGCGCGGTCATCGGTGTCGAGGATAGGAAAAACAGAGCACTGTCGCTGAAGCGGAGAGAGGATGTGAGATCGCTGGAGCTAGGAGAGGGAGATGTGGCGCCAAAGGCAAAGAAAATGCTTGGATCTGTTGCCACACCGATCTTGTCCTCCCCACTCTGGACCGCGCCACGCCCGATCTCGTTGTCCCCACTGTCGGATCTGCCGCCACTCCCGATTTTGTCGTCCCCCGCCGGATCCGCCGCCCCATGGATCTTCTCATGCTGCAGTGCGATGCGGCGGTGGCATGCACAGAGGCTGCAGCATCTCCTTTGTCCATCCTCGGTGGCGGTGGCTGCCGCTCAGCGTGTTCGCGACACACCTCTTTGGGGAGCTCAAGGCGGTGGCATCAGGCGTTGACAAGCAAACGGCGAGTCACGCCGGGAGCAATGAAGAAGGAGTGGAGCAGTGGCCTTACGAACAGGTGAGAAATCGACCTATGGATCACGGGCATTTGGCTGGGATTTTCTGTCCCCTCTCTCACCCAAGCGCACATCTGGGCGGGATTCCCATAGATTTCTCTCACGTGGTGGATCAGGATTCGACCGGGATCCCTGCCAATCTCCAGCGTCCCAAACAAGCCCTTACTGTAACTTCCCTTGCCTCTATTTTGTTCCTCAAATGTTGCCCTACAGGCTACCGCCACCGCCCCTGCTTCCTTAGTCCATCTATGCTCTGCGCCGCCCCTTTTGTTTCCACTCATGACAGAGTATAGAAACCACTATTGAACTCGTCTACTATCTCAGCCGCGATCGCCTCATCCACCATCGCAGTGCTCGTGGCTAGGTCCTCAAGCATCTCTACATGCACGGTGGCCTTCGGATCGGTTGTCGTTCCGCCCCCATCTTGACATCGCCTGTCCACATCCAATTGGGTCTGTATCGAGTTGCTGCCCTCACTCGGAGACACAACAGTTTTGCCATTAGTTACCTGCGACTGCGAGCCAGTAATTGAGGGGCGGTATAATTCTCTTCTCCTTCATATGAATGGTAGAGTTCCTCTCTTCGATTTATATAAAAAAGATATACCTTACTGCATGTCGTTCCCAGTTTTGAATATCCAAAGCTCTGTGTGTACCATTACTAGTTTCATGATGAGTGACTAGTACACATATCCACAACATTGATAATCACATCCATACAATCATACATACAAAATAAAATAAAGTATGATACATAACTTAAGCGGTTACATTATTTACAACACGTAGGCCGACCGGCCAAATAAAAGCTTAAGTAGCAAAAGTAACAAGTGTAACATCGAAAGCAAAATAAGTGATAAGTCAAAAAATTTCAGCGGTATGCCCATCCGAACCCTCAGGCAACCGACTAGAGACAAGTCCTAGAGAGGCCCATCACTGAACCTACGGTTCTGGCGCAAAAAAACATCGTCCGCGTGAGGCTCACGCTCTAAGTATGAACAACAAATTAAGCAAAATTTAATATATTGTATACTCAGCAAGACTTGTCGTGTATCACAAAGTTTGTATACATGCATGGATAACAAAGGATGAGGCTCTAAGCTACAAGTTATCTTCACATCAAGCATGTTTCATTTGCAATATCAATATATAGTACTTTGCAACGGAATTTTAAAAGCGATTAAATACTTAAAGGACAACCATTGAGTAATTGAATAAGTAACAGCTCGCAACCCTCCTCAGCTGTGAGTAATATTTTATTTTTAGCTATAGACATGGCACTCAACTCAAGTATAAATCAACAAACTGTCTCCCACATTTTCCAACGAAACCATTTTTATGAAAACCAAGACTAACCTGATGGACCGCACCAAGCACGCTCATTACCATGCGTACGGCTATTTAAATGTATTTACACTCTGCAGAGGTGTACAAATTTACTCATAACATACGAATTCTCTAGTTTGTTTGGCATCCATCAATACCATCGCTTACTACCTTTGGTACGTAGTCTAGAGCACGTGTCGAAATCTTTACATCATCTAGTCCTATCCTTGCATTAGCCCCATGAATGAACACCCTCATTTCACCCAGGTACACCCCCATCAAGTGAGGCATTCACAGTTGTGTCGGAAGGCTTTGTGCCCAACGCCTTGGTGAAGGGAGCCTCTTCGAGGAATAACACATGCTCGCACCATTACGGCCTACCAACGTGCAAGGCTAATTTTCAATGACTTAATTAGCTAACACCCACTACTATAAAAGGGGCTATACTGGATGTCTCATCACAGACGGTTCCCCAGAACTATCAGTATTAAATACAATCACAGAAGGTTTTGGTTTAGTGCATGTTTGTGTTACTGGTTGCGCTAAAAACCGTCTCTGAAGAGGTAATATCATCAGCGGTTCATGTTGAAAACCGTCTGTGAAGTATGACAAATAGTTATTAACAAGAACCGTCTATAATATTAATAAATATTATAGACGAGTTTTAAATATAATCATCTGTGATAATTCACAGACAGTTCTTAATAAGAACCGTTTGTGATAATTTTGTATCACAGACGGTTTATGGTTGATGAACCACGAAGGTTCGATGAGAAGATAAGTTCGGTATTGCTGAACCGTGGCTTTCTATGGGCAACCACCTTGGGCTTAGAACCTCGGAGGTGGTGGCACCAAAGGACATGCACTTGGTAGTTGCCAAATGTGTAGTCTTGGCTTGTCGCTGCTTGCTGATTTCTATGCTAACCACTTGCGCTGGTGGCTCTTCAGAACTATCCGGGTGCTATCTTCAACCCAAATAGCCTTGTTGATCAGGGCCTAGATGTTGGGGATGTCACGGGCAGTGAGTGACCATTTCATCTCATTGTTGAGGCGCTCCCTGGATATGGCAACCTTCCTTCCTTCGTTCGGTATCTCAGAGGCAGTATAGCGGGCAAGATAGTTGAAGCGATGGAGGAACTCCATCACTGTCATGTTACCTTGCCGAAGTTTATATAACTATTGCTTCTTAATATCCATAAGGCCCGGGGGGATGTGGGCATTACGAGAACACTTCCTTGAAAGAGGTCCATGTGAGTCGGCCTCTTCGAGAATGGCTGATGGTCTCCCCACCAGCGGCGGTATTCCTTGTAGTTGATCGGATGCACATAGCACCTTCTCCTCGTCATTGCTGGGCAATGACCAACTTGCTCTCTGGTGTGAAGCCGATCGTCAATGTCGAGAGGTCAACTCTGGATGAGAAGGTCGGCGGTCGAGTTTGCATGGGCGGGCCCATCCTGGATTGCGATTGGTTTGTAGTAGCTCCACCTCCTCTGGCAGTAGTGCCAAGGGAAGCGGTGCTCTACACAAATTGTTGGCGCATTAGAGTGTTCGTGTGCTGCCATTGTTTGATCATGGCCAACACTTGAGCCATGGTGGGTGGTGGCTGCAGAACCCCTGGTTCTTCAGTAGAATAGGCTAAGCTTGCTTAGCTTGCGGTGTTGATGTAGAAGGATGCAGTGGGTTGGGTCACAAGGGATTCAGAACCTCACCTCCCTGTTGCCATGATCCGAAGGCGGCTCCCATTGGCATAAGTTGGTTAACGGGCGCATTAGGGCATTCTATCCATACACGAATAGTTTAACAAATGCGTAGGATGAGGGGAATAATCACAAGTTAAGTGGGTCGACAAGTAACATCATCCCATACTAAGATAACTTGTTTAATTTGTAAATATCCATTTTTTTAAAACCATAGGGCAGCTCACATGAATTTCAACATACTAGTCGGTTTACATGGTTCGCATGCATGTTGCTTACACGTTACAAAAGAAAGAAAATAAACCATCATAAGTAACCAATTATACAACAATATCTTACATAATTTCAGCTGACAAAATACCCAAAAGTGCTCACACTAAGTCCTATAAGTGGGCTCTTGATTGTTAGCCTCCGTCTAGTCATCGCGATCGTGCGTGTGTGCCAAGAGAACTCGGGACAGCGGAGGAAGGGTTAAAGTACTCTACCTCTTCGCACCCATCGTGGAGAAGACGGTGTCATTGCCTTGCTAGCGATGGCTCCTTCGCAAGAGTAGGTGGCCATCACACGATAGTGGTGGCCGATAGGCGACATGCGAGGATGTCGAGCACTGATCGGATGCGAATGGTGGGGCTCTGCAGCTCCTCAGCAGTGCTAGTATGGCATGCTCCCTGTACAATAGCTCTCGCAAGAAGAGACCCTGGGCCACCATCAGAGTGATGCTGTCCTCCAGGATGGAGATCCTCCGCCGGGCCTCTAACAGCTTGCGGGTCACGTGATAGAGGTACCTATCAAGTGATTTCACGAGACCAGCGAGATGCAGGTGGAGAGTGAGGAACAACCTTCCCTCCACCTGATAGGTGTGCTCCTCCCTATCCACCGTCCGTGCAAGGAAGTGGAAGAACGGGTCCTCCATCTCTGGCTTCTCCTGTCGCAGTCACACAATAGCGATGTAAGTCACATCATAGAGTGACATCATGATAGTAGAGCCCCGTCCATAGTAACGGAAGGTGGGTTTCCAAAGTGATGTCCCTGAATGAGCACCTAGGTGTGGTACTCGATGGGCGCCACATTGGAGGCGTGCTAAAGACCGTATACTAAGGCGTGTCTGACCAATGACGTCTTTGTAGCATCACTCATAAGGTGTCTTTGCGTGTGCCTCCTCGAAGGCACTCGTGCGATGCGTGGATTCTAGTAGGTCGACATCCAAATTTTAAGAAAAAGGAAAGTTAGTGATCACATAATAAGAGACATGGATAAGAAATGATATTGGACAAGAAAAGAATTGTAGCACAATTTCTTATTCATTCTGTACGTTATTTAACCAACACATATGGCTTAATTTCAGGTCATACTACCCCTTGGTCTTTATGTACAGTTAGACCTTCATAATATCAATTAATTTAACACCAAATGAAGGTAGGAGGGGTTTAAAAAATAGTACATCACATCATTTTCACAATGTAACTAGGTTCTGAAATTTTTAGAAAAATCCATCTAAAGTGATCTGCTTATTAGTTTAATAATGAATTTTCAAAAGAACTTCATGTAGGATATTTTAGGGACATTTCCAAAACATTTTGGACAGTTTTTAATGTTCTAAATATGATTAAAAGATTTATTTTTAGAGGGTATTCCTTCTCCCAAAACTAGGATCATTTGAAAGAAGATGAGAGGAGATATCCAAAAGAATGACTTAGATGAGAGGAGAATGTCAGGAGAGCTAAGAGTAGCAAAATTCATAAAACCTTCATAACTATTTTTATGATTAAATAGGTTTTCTTTTTAAATACCAATTCCTAATCTAACATCCATTCTAACTAAGGCTTCTCCTAAAGTCGATATAGCTCGATGCAGTCTTTGTTGGACCCGGCTTTGAATACAGAAGCCCTCGTGTGTGTACCATAGTAGTCCCATGATCGGTGGCTAATACACACATCTAGAACATTGATAATCACATCCATACAATCATACATACAAAATAAGTGATTACATTATTTACAACACGTAGGCCAACTGGCCAAATAAAAGCTTAAGTAGCAAAAGTAACACGTGTAACAGCGGAAGCAAAATAAGTGATAAGCCCAAAAATTCCAGTGACACCCATCCCAACCCTCGAACTACTAACTAGAGACAAGTCCTAGAGGCCCATCACCGAACCCACCGGTTCTGGCGTGCGAAGAAAACATCATCCGGTGTAGGCTCATGCTCTAAGTTTGAACAACAAATTAAGCAAGATTGAGTACATTGTGTACTCAACAAAACTTCTAGTGTATCGCAAAGTTTGTATACATGCATGGCTAACAAAGGATGAGACTCTAATCTACAAGTTATTTTCAGCATCAAGCAAGTTTCATTTGCAATATCAGTATGTAGTACTTTGCAATGGAATTTTTAAAGAGCAGTTAAATAAATAAAGAACAACAATTAAGTAATTGAAGAAGTAACATCTCGCAACCCTCCTCAGCTGTGAGCAATATTTTATTTTCAGCCATACCAGCGCTATCGGACCCCAGGCTTTGAAAACTCGAAGCCCTCGTGTGTGTACCGTACTAGTCCCATAATCAGTGGCTAGTATACACATCCACAATATTGATAATCACATCTATACAATCATACATACAAAATAAAACAAAGTATGGTACAGAACTTAAGTGGTTACATTATTTACAACATGTAGGCCGACCGGCCAAATAAAATCTTAAGTAGCAAAAGTAACAAGTGTAACATCGGAAGCAAAATAAGTGGTAAGTCCAAAAATTCCAGTGGCATGCCCATCCAAACCCTCAAGCAACCGACTAGAGACAAGTCATAGAGAGTCCCATCACCGAACTCATTGGTTTCAGGTGCGAAGAAAGCGTCGTCCGTGTGAGCTCATGCTCTAAGTATGAACAACGAATTAAGAAAGATTGAGTACATTGCGTACTCAGGAAGACTTGTAGTGTATCGCAAAGTTTTTATACATGCATGGCTAACAAAGGATGAGGCTCTAAGCTACAAGTTATTTTCAGAATTAAGCAAGTTTCACTTGCAATATCAATATGTAGTACTTTGCAATGAAATTTTTAAAAGCGATTAAATAGATAAAGGACAACCATTAAGTAATTGAATAAGTACCAACTACAACCCTCCTCAACTGCGAGCAATATTTTATTTTCAGCCATAGACATGGCACTCAACTCAAGTATAAATCAACAAACTGTTGCCCACATTTTCCAACGAAACCATTTTTATGAAAACCAAGACTAACCCAGTGGACCACATCAAGCACGCTCATTACCTCAAGCACGACTATTTAAATATATTTATAGTCTGCGGAGGTGTACAACTTTATCCATAGCACACGAATCCTCTAGTTTGTTTGGCATTGTCGATACCACTGCTCACTATCTTTGGTAAGTAGCCTAGAACACGTGTCGAATCCTTCACATCATCTAGTCCTATCCTTGGGCACACCCTCACTTCACCCGGGTACACCCCCGTCAAGTGAGGCATTCACCGTTGTGTCGGAAGGCTTTGTGCCCAACACCCCAGTGAAGGAGCCCTTGAGTAATCATCAGGCCCGCACCACTACGGCCTACCAACATGCAGGGCTAATTTTCAATGACTTAATTGGCTAATACTATTCCATACAGTCGCATATGTTTGTACACTTAGGCTTAGATTGGGAGCACCGGTGTTCGGCCTTTAATTGACCCAGGCGAGAATCCCCCTATCTACGTGTGAGATATACCCCTCACACTTCTCGGAATATAATATAACGCGTCCGCATCACAAAGTAAGTTTTTCGTTAATATTATTATTATAAAAAAATAACAGAGGTAAACCCCTCTGGATTTCCTTTTAAAAAAACTCCCAAACTCATATTTATCATGTCATCCTTTTTAGTAATTTTTTGTAAAGACTATAGCTTGACTAAGCACTTACGCAAGATTTGCATTCGAAAATCCCACGTTGACATCATTGATTGTCTAAACCATAACCTAATGGCTACAACAGTAAGGATGTCAATATTTCAAGGAGGTTCATGCATCGAATAGGATTACAATTACCGTCAACCCGAATATAGTAGTTTAATCAAACATACATGCATGAATAATAGATTTTGCAAAAGAAGTATATTATTTAAAATAGTAGGATCAACATGGTCAAAGGGTGCTTGACTTGCTCTAGTTGCTCTGAATATGAGGATGGAATATCATCATAAAAATCATCCGAACAATCGACATCTAATAAAAAGAGCCGGAAGCAAATTAAATATAGAAAAATAATTTAAATAGCAAAAAAATCCAAATATTTTTGCTTATTCAAGTAGAGCATGATTTTATATGAATTGATAAGATTCATCTCATTTGGAGTTTGTATGCAAAAGTTATTAATGTTTCAATTTGTTTCGGTTTGAAAATTCTAGAAAAATAGAAAAGGGTGACGTTGAAAGCGTATTTTCTGAAGTTTACGCTTTCCAGCAGAGAAAACGTATTCTTCTCTACGTTCTACTGAGGTTTATGATTTCTAACAGAGAAATCACTTTTCCTCAAAACTAAAGGCGACTTTCTCATTTTTGTGGATTATTATTAACTTACGTGTGGGCCCTACCTGTCAATGACTCATTCTTTTGTTTTGTTGATTTCACTTATAAAATAGAGGCGGACCCACATGACATAAACTCATTATTTATTAACTAATGATTAAACCTTTTTTATTTTAATTAGCTGATAGCTGGGGTCCATATGTTAGTCTCTCGGTTTTAAAACGTTTTTTTAAAGTTAGGAATAGTGCGTGGTCCCACATGTGAGTGACACATTTACTAAAAACATTTAGAATTATATTTTTATTATATTTTCAATCGACCCCACTTGTCATTATTGGTACACTTAACTCTGTCATTAAGTGCTAATCCACATTTAACCACATGGGTTCCACTTGGTAGAGATAGAAAAGGGTGCACGCATTGCAGGAGCCCATGGCAAGCTCACCGGCGGTGAGGTAGGCATGGGGAGGCTTGGGTTAAGGGTAAAATGGGTTCCTCTCTCGATGGCGACTCCATTGGGTGGTTTGGAGGCTAGAGAGATGACCGGAGGCGATGATACGCTGGCAAGAAGCGGCGAAGCACTTTGGGTCCGAAGTGGATTTCGCTATTGAAGCTAATTGGTGGCGAAAGGTGGTGCGCGCTGGCTCTAGGGGTTACTACAATGCTATTGGCAGCAGCTCGGGGACCAATGGTCATTGGAGCGGTGGCGATAAGGCTTCCCGCGGCAACATCTTGATTGGCTACGGTGAAGTGTATTCTACACTGGCTAATCCTCTGATCTAATGTGTGCAAAATCTCTAGGAGACTATAAGAAGCTCTCCAAGGTCCTTGACGATGTCTGGGGATGACTGGAGTGGCTCAGCAATGTTGAGCAGCGACAGCGTGAAGAAAGATTGTGGTGACAGTGCGATGTAGGGATGGAGATGCTACAAGGAGGTGCGCATTAGCTTGCATGCACACTAGAGATGGTAGGGGTAGAGGGAATCGACCAAGAACTCCTCGAGGTGGTGACTAACTGGAAAATGGTTGTGGTGGTCGGAAATGAGGAAGAAGGTCAATTCAGGGGATTCCCTTTGTTTGAATCTTCATCAACCAAGTGAAAAGCATCTGTGAGCTATAAGACACGAAGTGATGCAGTCAGGTGAGGTTCAAGATCACCAGAACGTCGGGAACACGAAGGTCCAGAGCGGGGTGTGCACCGGAGGTGAAGAAGACGATGGTGTATCCTTGCTACGGGGTTCCTAGAGCTGCATTAAGCAAAGGAGGGGTATCATTGACGTAAGGGACACATGGTGACGCAACTGGCAAAGCCAAAGAAGCTCACCCAAATTACAAGCGTTGTGGGCCTTGCTCACCGGCGTCGAGAATGATGTAACAACCCAAATCTGGGTTTGTGTTTCAAATGTAAGAAAATGAGAAGAAATTAAAACTTTTCTTGCATCTTGTTGTTTTTGAACTTTTATGTAATTCTTGTGAAGGAATTGTGGAGTTCAAAAACTCCAATCTCCAATTGACTAAAGTCATGACCCTTTTTCTCAATCTTTGCCAATCTTGTGTTCAACCTCTGGAAATATTTTTTCCTTGGTTCTAGGGATGCTATGTGACTCCTCTGAAAAATTTCATAATTTTTAGAAATTATTTGATCATTTTTGGAGGTTAGTCAAACCAATTTGACTCTTGGTCAAACCTTAGAACAAGCCTTGAAGAATTTCTGGAGAAAAATGCTTTGCATAAAAACCTCTGAAAATTTTATACAAGGTTAATTCTGGAGTTAGGAACCTCCAGTCAAAATTTTAAATTTTGGAGTTAGTCACTATCTCTAAAAATCCCTCCAAGTTTTTAGCTCAATTTCAAACCCTAGTCAAACTTTCTGTTTGGGTTCAAGTCGATTCGAGCCCAAACCCTTGCCTTGGTTGAACCGATCAACTAATTGCACTCGGGCTCGTTTCAGCGGCTCTTGTTTTTCAACCGTTGGATTTCCATCGGGCGCTCAGTCGGTTGTCTTTTTTGAACCTCGGATGGCCCAATCCATCTCAGCCGTTCATTTCCTATCGGACCGTTCTCGTTGAATTGAACGTTCGGGCCACCGAACTTAAGATTCAATCGAGGCTGTCAATTTCTAATCTAACCATCGTTTGTGTCTGGGCCCGTGACTGTGGGTTTGGCTCGACCAACTCATTCACTTTGGACTCAAGCCACTTTGGTTTCTTTCACTAGTAGGTGGGCACTCGCTTGCCTGGTCATCTTCTTCCCCGGTCGCACCCGTGCGTGCGTGCTAGAGTGCCAAGGCCAGTGCATGGGAGAGGCTTTGCAGTGCATTGTCACCTCCTTGGAGTCCTTCAAACGGCTCTTTACCGCTAAGCATTAAATGCGGATCAGCTTTCGCACCCAAAGTCTCCTTTCTCTGTTGCTCCCCTCGCTCAGCTTGCCCATGGCAGAGCCGTGGACCAAGCTCACAGTGGGGCTTTGCCTTTGCCATTTCTTTGCTCCTCTCGCTATTTCAGTAGCCCTTGAGCCCCTCCTTGGATTCCTTTCAACACCACCTGGTTTACCCTAGCTCCCTCTCTGCTGAGGTGAGCTCCAAACCTAAAAATTCCCATTTCACCATTGGCCGCCAGAGCCAGCTCTTCTTCGCCGCCGGTGCTCCAATCGTTCCTTTGCCTTTCCTTTCGTGTCACTTCGCGCCCCTCTCCATCCTAAGTTTTTCCCCCAACTTAATTTTGGGTTGCATTCGCAGGAATCGTCCAATTTTGGGTTTTGATCTTTTCGGCCGAAGATCACCCCCCTTCGTCCTCAACTCCCGTAAGGACCTCCTCTCTGAAATTGCTTGCTCTAGGACCATCTCTGAGCCTTGTTAAGGCTATCTTGACCACACGGGCTTGTTCTTTTTGCTCAGGCTTCCTTCGCCGCGCGGTCTTCTTCGTCGACGGTGCTGTGCTTTGTCGCCGGAGCAACTCCGGCCACCTTTGGACCTCTCGTGTGCTAAGGTAGCCTCTTGGTAATCCACGTGGTGTGGCACTGCTTCCTTGAACATTGCGGAGCTTTCTTGTTGTTGTCTTTTGGCGTGCTTGCAGTGGCCATCTCCGCTAGCCGCGGTATGGTCCTCCTCCGTTGTCGCCACCTCCACGATAGCTTCCCTTGGCTATTGTGGACCCATTTTAACCCTTGGCCTGGCCGCGTGGTCCTCGTTGCGGCGATGAGCCTTGGTTTGCAATCGGTCGTTATCGGACGCGGCGCACTATGCGTTGTCGTTAAGACATAGATACGGTCATTAACTGAACTAATCACTGCTAATCAATGGTTTATTATTTAATGGCTGTCTGAAATGGCTTATGTGTCTCTGGCTCACGGGCCGCACACTTAAAACCACATGTCAATGTGCACAGCGCTGAGATCAGTTGTGAGTCGTCCATTTTAGATCAACGGCCCAGATCTGTTGGGACTTTCGGACCTCCAGATCTCCCAAATCGCTGTGGGCCATTCATTTCTTGATCTATGGCTTAGATCGTGTTAACATTCGGACCTCCGATTGTAACTTTGGTCTGAGCCATCCATCTTTAGATCCACGGCCCAAAATTGATTGAGACGTTCAAAAGTTCGTATGTTCCATCTCTTGTGGACCATTGATCTAGATCCAACCGCTGGTTGAGTTGGGCCGTTTGAGCGCCCGTGCGCTTGGACCGTTGGATTTGATCTCAACGACCCAGGTTTGTCCGCTTTGAGTTAGTATTAAGAAAACCTAGAAGTCCTTTATTTGTGAACTGTTAATTGCTTTAAACTTCAAAATTGTGTTAGTATTTCGTTTTAGCTCCGTTTTCGTTGATTCAAATTTTGTTGCTTCTGGTTTTAACTAAGATTTAATCTAAAAATGGTTAGAAGCTTGGTTTTGTCCCATAAAAAGTTGTTAGTAGTTTTAATTTCGTTTGGCTTTATTATTGCATTACAAGTTGCTAAAACCTTAAAAATGCATAAGTATTTCTATGTAGATGCTTTTTGGGTGAAACCAAGTTTGTTGGTTTCCTCTGTTAGTGTGCTTAATTGTACAAGAGGTTTTAGGCATGCTACTATACCTAGAGTTTCTGTGGGTGCATTTGTTTTGTGCTCTTTTTCATGTCTTTGAAAAATCATAGAAAATGCATCCTTACTCCAAATGAGGTGAATCAATTTGTGTTGTCCATCTCCTGTGGTGCTTTGTTTACCATAAAAATTTCAGGTGCAACACCTCTCTGGAAATTTGTGCCAAAAATTTAATTTCGGGTGAACAGTACCTGAGGTGGATTTTTCAGCCTTTTTACAACAGACCAAATTTGTTTTGGCAATAACTTTTGCATTAAGGATCCAAATCAATTGGTTCTTGTTGCTAAATTTCTTAAAAATCATGCTCTTCCTGCTGTGTAAATTTCATGGTTTTTAGTTGACTTTGGTTTTTGAGTTCTTTTCTGTGTTCTCGTTCATATCGGTTCTTTTTGTTTCTTTCGCTAGGTTCCGATGAGTTAGTTGACTACGAAAGTGATCCTTTGCAGCAAGCAAGTGATCTCCAGCAGGACAAGCAGATGTAGAATTCATTTGATGATATTGATCTTATTACTTTTAAAGTTTAATATCTTGTTTGCGAAAAATATGTATGCATGCTTCTTTGTGTCAAAGTTAATTTCGTCGATTAGAGGTAGCTAATCCTATTGCATTGTTTCCCTGAAATTGTCCACCCTACCACTAACCAAAGTTAATATCCTTGTTGGTGAATTAGGGCCGGTGGATGATTTATCTTTGTTTTATTTGTCCTCACGATTTGATGCTTAGCAATGCTTAGCTACCGGTAGAATTGGGCGGTTATCGACTTAGTCGCTGACCTTGAACACACAAAACTTATTATTACTTATGATCAGTGTCGACGATCAAGACGTCGATCTTACGAAAATAGAAAGGAGAAAATGACGTGGGAAATCTCAGGGAATAATGGGACTGCTCTTTTATTAATATGAATTGGAATTTACAAGGTATATCCTAAGGACTCTGCTTGCCCTCTTGCTAACTCAGAACTATTACACGAATCTATGGCTTGTGCTTTTTGTCTTCCTTCTTCTTTTTTCTTTTTTTCCTCCCCCCTTGATCCGCCCAGGTTCCATCTTTAAATAGCCCTCGAAGAGGTGGCAGTTACTTCCGGAGAAGGCGCCTGATGTGAAGCGTTAAATGCGGTGAGTCAAGTGACGGTTGATACATAATCAACCGTTTGGCGATTATATGTCTATGAAACATATAACCATACGAAGGTTGTTCAGCGGTGTGTCTTGGATAAGATCGTCGTATGGAATATGCACGTGTTCCATTCATCATCTGATGAGAATATACCTTGGAATCGGTTCTTACCTTCTCGACGGTTCTCACGGTGGAGCTTGCTTGGGCCTTCGTCAGGCAGGTACCCATTATGTAACCTCTGGAATCTCTCGACCGGTGGTCGTGCACCTCAAAGGTTACGACCATGAAGACGTATGGTCTTTTATATATTAAAGATAATATATAGAGGTTTTAATCCTCGTCAATCAGCACCTTGTGCTTTGTTACTTTGTAAAGTCTAAAACTGAAAATAAAATATTTTAGACTTGGGCACATTGGTGTGATGGTGTGATCTTTTGGTGTGAATGGAATGGTGCCCGGGTCATCAAGGACTGAGTTACTTGTGTCACTAAGCCAAACGATTTTTGTGTGCTAACCACACTAGAGGGATATGGGACCTCTCTTGACTTAGTACTTTGGGAGGTGTTAATTCATGAGTCGCTAGTGGTAGTGGTAGAGAAAATGTTCGTTGTTGGGATGAGAGGATGAGTTCCTTTCTAGGTTCTCCATACCGGGAGCACCGCGATTGCTTGGTGGGCGGTGTTTCCGACTCAACGTGTGGGTCCTTAGTGGGAGCAATAGCGTTGGTTCACTAAGGTTAACCCTATCGTGTGACTCTTAATTAATACAATCCGATGGAAATGTCTCGTAGGACTTAGCCGTCTTTGGCATACCAACGAAAATGTTCTAAATAGCTTGGCGAAAAGCGATGCGAAGTGTGTACATTGGTACACCTGCGAGGTATAAAACTATTCGAATAGCCTCGTCCTAGGTTATGGACATGATTGGTAGGTCGTGCAAGAACTAGACTATAACTTTTCCGAAAATTGAATTGGTTGATACGAATGGGTAATTCGTGCTATTATTGTGATGGCTATTGGGTTAGTCATCTCTTGGATGTCTTTATGTACTACTTATTGTCTACATTATTTGAGCAAATAAAAATCGGGTTGTTAAAAGCTTTCAATCTATTACTTATTGCAAATAAAATCGCTTTATCTTGAAAATGAACCTTTAGCCTTCTCCTTTGATTAAGCTTGCATGTATTTATATCTAGGTTTGTTACTCGTAAGTCTTGCGAGTATATTTTTGTACTCACTTGCATTGCTTAATTGTTGCAGAGGAGGTTGATCCCCAAGGGTCGACTTTTGTGAGTTGTGCTTTGCCTATGGCGACTAGCTTGGTGGTCGGTCGGATTGCCTTGTGGGTGGTTGGCAAACCGGTTGGCTCGAAAGAAAGTGTGAGAGGAATGAGAGCGGTGAAGAGATAGTGAGCGCGCTCAAGGGCTTAAGTAGTAGTGAGTAGAACACGAGAAGATTGACGAGAAAAGCAGTGTAGTGAGAACTTGTGCTCTCGCCTTGACATCTCTACGGAGCGGTGTTGGGCATCATTAAGGGTTGGTTAGCATGGGTAGAGCCAAGCGGAGGTGATAGCGGTAGGTGAGGCGCTAAAGCAGTGGCGATGAGAAATGCGTGGGTGAGCGGCGAGTGGGCAAGGTGTGCGGCGGCACACTAGCGAGTGGAGGCGAGGTGAGGTGGATGAAGGTCTTGACAAGCGTGGCCCATTCGTTAGCGAGGAAGCGAGTGTCTTGGCGCGGTGGAGTAAGCGCAAAGGAGTTTGGGCGATTCGTTTTCGGCCCAAAGGGTGAGAGGAAATTTGAATTCGTTTTTTTAGATTTTTCAAATTTGGTGATTCTTTGGTGAATTTGTACACCTATCAAATATGTTCCAAACTTTATGAAAATTTGTACACAAGAAAATGATTAACAAGATAATTTTCGATGCTTCACATATGACTCTCGATTACTTTATTGCTTTGTTTCTTTCTGTCTTCCTTGCACTATTAGATGGCGCTATCCCCACCTTTGTACCCCCATGCATGACTATAGAGTTGACTTGTACTCCATCTAAGAAGTGGATCGAAGCAAGAAACTAAACGGACTAAAAAAACTAAACTTAGAAACTAAAATACCAAAACAAGATTAATTTAACAATCACCCCTTAATCTTGTTTCTTCACCTTGATCACTGCGATCTTCTCTCTCATCCGAACTTGAAGTCTTCCTCTTTTACGTGCACTCACTGTGCGCCATTCCTTCTGGCCGATCTGACCCTATCGCTGCACTTCCTTCATCACGAGCCATGCACAAACTAACGCTTGCGCGCCTATACTGGTGAACTCGTCCTTCCTTTCACACTTGCAGGTTGGGGCACTGCTCCCATGACCTTTGAGCTTCGCCATTATTTGAACCTCTCGCTCCTCTCTCTTGGACCAAGTCTGCCCGCTTTCCCGCGTACATCTCAGCTGAGGCTACACCGCCTCTAACTCCTGCGTCAACTTCGTGTACATCGCGCCCTTCATGCACGTGGGACTCACCGCCCCCTGCAGCACCATGCGTGCCTTGCTGCGCACCGTCTAGACCTCTCGAGGCTCTACGTGCTGCGCTTCTTGCACCAATTACGTGCTGCCCCTAGGTCCCGCCTACTGCGCCTCCTACGCCAATTGTGTGCTGTCCCTCGGTCCCGCCATGTTCTTGGCCTGGTTTAATATTCGATTTCACTCTAGCTCCTCCAAAGCATTCTTCACACAAATCGACACAAGTTTTTAGAAATTTTGTACAAGCTGGTTGAGGATCTTTTAACCTTCATCAACATATCTTTGTTCTTATCATAGACAGCAAGAACTCATCTTGCAGCTCTACCCTACACCCCTATTCCGCTAACTCCCCGAGACTAAGTATATTGTTACACAGACTTGGTATAAAATAAATTTAAATCAGCATCCTCTGATTGTTGTTCTTGCATTTCAGAAGCATTGTTCCATTGCCTTTTATCTGCACCGTCGAACCATCGCCAAACTTGACTTTCCCAAAATCTTCTCGTCAAGCTCATGGAACATAGAGCGATCTCCTAACCCAATCTGTTGAAGCTACCGCTCGGTCCGAACGGTCCCTTTGTCTAGATCCGTTCAATCGAGATCTGGCGGCTCCAGTCTTCCCAGCGTATCCTTGTTCGTCAGGACCTCCCCTTGCTTTAATCTTGACTGCCAGGACCTCCCCTTGGGAGATCTTAGCCATCAAGTCCTCCCCTTGTTTTAATCTTGACTGCCAGGACCTCCCCTTGGGAGATCTTAGCCGTCAGGACCTCCCCTTGCTTTAATCTTGGCCGTTAGGACCTCCCCTTATGAGATCTTAGCTGTCAGGACCTCCCCTTGCTTTAATCTTGACTGCCAGGACCTCCCCTTGTGAGATCTTAGCCATGAGGACCTCCCCTTGCTTTAATCTTGATCGCCAGGACCTCCCCATGGGAGATCTTAGCTGTCAGGACCTCCCATTGCTTTAATCTTGACCGCCAGGACCTCCACTTGGGAGATCTTAGCCGTCAGGACCTCCCCTTGCTTTAATCTTGACCGCCATCCCCTTGGGAGATCTTAGCCGTCAGGACCTCCCCTTGCTTTAATCTTGACCGTTAGGACCTCACCTTGTGAGGTCTTAGCCGTCAGGATCTCCCCTTGCTTTAATCTTGACTGTCAGGACCTCCCCTTGTGAGATTTTAGCCATCAGGACCTCCCCTTGCTTTAATCTTGACCGCCAGGACCTCCCTTTGGGAGATCTTAGCCGTTAGGACCCCCCCTTGCTTTAATCTTGACCGTCAGGACCTCCCCTTGGAAGATCTTAGCCGTCAGGACCTCCCTTGCTTCAATCTTGACCGTTAGGACCTCCCCTTATGAGATCTTAGCCGTCAGGACCTCCCCTTGCTTTAATCTTGACCGTCAGGACCTCCCCTTGTGAGATCTTAGCCGTTAGGACCTCCCCTTGCTTTAATCTTGACCGCCAGGACCTCCCCTTGTGAGATCTTAGTCGTCAGGACCTCCCCTCGCTTTGATCTTGACCGTTAGGACCTCCCCTTGTGAGATCTTAGCCGTCAGGACCTCCCCTTGGTTTAATCCTGACCGCCAGGACCTCCCCTTGTGAGATCTTAGCCGTCAGGACCTCCCCTTATTTTAATCGTGACCGTCAGGACCTCTTGTCACTTTGATCTTCACCGTCCAGATCTTCCCCTTTGTTCCAAGACCTCTCCGTTCTTCGGACTACGTTGTCTTTTAGACCTCTTTTGTTGGTATTCTTTTTGCAAAGACCACCCTTGCAGCCCAGACCTCCTCAGGACCTCTTGTCCTTAGGACCTCCTAGTCCTTTTGCATGGACCACCCTTGTGGGTCAGACCACCCTTGTGGTCAGGACGTTTGGTCTTTTGCACAGACTACCTTAGTGGGTCAATACCTCCCCTGACCTTGCGGGAACGCCTCAAGCTCTCTGCAGGACCTTCTCTTTGGGCTTTAACTGGCCCCATTTGTCAGTCACACCCCCTTTTCTTTATCTTTTGACCCTGCCTTAGCTCTCAGAAGTCACCAAACATTTAATGCCTATTGTGTCGCATTAAATGGTATCAGCTTTTGGCCAGCACATGTTGTGTCGCCTTAAATGATGTCAGCCTTGGCAGCACCAGGCTATCTTTTGTCCCATCTTTCATCTACTCCTATCATTTCCTTCACTCACTTTTGAGCGCGAGAGACCTTGGAAATTTCGGTGGCTCTGGCTATATAAGCCTGAGCAGCCCTTTTTCTTTATCTTTTTACTCATTTCCCCTCTCTGGCTCCATCGGTAAGCTCTTGGACCTCCTCCAAAGCTATCGGGACCTTCTCCCTTAAGCTTCGGATCTCCACCAACAAGCTCCTAAAACCACCCTCAAACCGATCAAACCTCTATGTTGGTGTATTTCGATGTTTTATTGGAGTTCTTTGATTCTTGTTTAAGCTTTGTATTGAGTTGCTTTGTTTTCCTCCCGTGTAGACTGTGAAGGCACTGAGGAGCAAGAGCTCTTTGAAGAAGAAGAAGACACCCAAGCCTTTGAGCAAGGCAAGTTACACCCTTGATCATATTGTACCCCCTTATTTCAACATATTATGTTTCATTTCAAATGCTTATGCATGCTTACTTTACTAAGTATTTCAATGCCTGCTTTTAAGATAGTAGTTATGCCTAAAATCCTTGTATAGCCACAGTTGATCTTGAACCGAACATGCTTGCCGCCTTAGGTAAAACTTGGTTAAATGCAATAGTGTAAACCATGGCCTTTTGAAAAGAAATGCTTAGTTAAGCTTAGACCAAGAAATTCTGTTTTGGGAAGTTTGGCCAAAAAAAATATCTCTTGATTAAATAATTTCTGCCATGACATTGGTGTGTCCTAGAGGTTGCAACCATGGCATTGGTTTGCCATGGGGGTTTCAACCATGGCATTGGTGTGTCATGGAGGTTTTTCAAATATCTCGGCAAGCGAAGAATAATGGAAAATGGTTTGGACTTGGGCGGAGTTGGTTGTTGGGTTGGTGCATGTCCATGCACGGGATCGTGCCTTTTATGGTTGATCGATGCCCTTGGGTTTGTTGTTAGCCGCCCAGGTCAATTAAGGACCGGTCTGCAAGTGTATTTTGCTATGCCCTTTTCGTGCAACCACATGTCCTGTATGGGCGGGACCTGGCCGACTAATTTGCAAAGTTTCATCGCGGTTGATCCGGCTGGTGTGTCGGTGGTCTTTTATAGCCTGTTGTTCATGACTATGTAATTCCCACAAGGCTCAAGAGGGGGCCCTCGACCTATGGGTTTCTATCCATAGGGTGGGGTGAAACCTTAGAGCGGTGGAATAATGCATTGTAAAGGTCTTGTGGTGATCCCTTAGTCGCACACCTTCGAAAGTGTGTGAGTAGATAGTTTAAATGGATTACCTCTTGTGGGTAAAGCTGCACACCTCTACAGAGTGTCAAACTATTCGAATAGCCGCGTCCACGATTATGGACATGCTAGCAAAGCTGCTCAAAGTTAGATCTTTGGTTTGTTCTCAAAGGACTTGTGAAAATTTGTTACGGTTTTCTATCCAAATGGGTTTGGCGGGAGCCTAGTGACGGAGGGTATCCTCCACACTTGTTGATGAATGTTATCCAAATAAAAACTGAGTTTTGCAAAATGAACTTTAATTACTATAATTGCTTTGAACTTAGTACTTGTAATTGAAACAAACTTGGCTTTATGCAAACTAACCATATCAACCTGCCTTTGATATATTCATTATGCATGTCATTGTGTTACTCCACGGGTGTGACTTGCGAGCACGGTAGTAGTGCTCACTCTTGCTTGAAATTAATCTTTTGAGCAGGCGAGGATTTCCTTGATGATGATGAAGACCAAAACGATTAGGCAGCGCCCTCCAGCCAATTGCACTGTGGTGTATTGGATGGACTCTACTATTTTGTTTCCATTGTGTGTTGGGCTCTTGTAGGCTTATGAACAACTTTGTAACCAACTCTTTTGTTGTTAATAAAGTCTTTTGTGGATGTATGTTATCACTTGTTTTTCTTGTGTGTGAGCTAGTGTTGATCCTTAGGACTAGCTCGGTTGACACAGATAATCCTTGGGGTGATCCTAGCCCTCCACAACCACCCTCGATTACAGTCGTGGAGGTCTCGGGAGTACTCCTTGGCTCCACGACCTCCTCGGGAGAGGACTCTAGTACCTCTAGGTGGTCCTGCACAGGGTCCTAGGTGGTCTGGAGGTTCTCTCGAGTGGTCTGTGGGACTTCTGGGAGGTCTGGTGGACTTCTTAGGAGGTCTTAGAGGACCTATCGGGTGCCCCATGTCGGGTCGTCACAAGTGGTATCAGAGCATCTTGACTGCAGGATGTAGCCTAGTAGAATGGTCGCTAGAAGAAAATTCAAAATGTGTTTTGCCGAACAAGAAGAAATAAATTGTTCCCCTCTTACCTGAGTCATCTTTTTATTCTCACCCCACTTCTTCGTACGATTTTCTTAATTTACTCCTACTTATCTTTTGCTCTATATGGATTTACAAAGTTAATTAGACCCTTTTTCCTTGAGATATCAGTAGGGCCGATATAAATTCTTGTTGTAGCGTTAAGGACCTCCCTTTTCAAGGCCTTGGCTGGTAGTCCCTTGCAGAGACCACCTTGAGGTTTCTTGGCAAAGACCACCTCTCATGACCATGACCTCACTTGCTCCACGGCCTTGGGGCGGCAAGCCTCAGTAGAGCGGTTTGGAGCCACATGAGTTGTTGATTTCTGTTGGTTTCTTTGGTTTTGACCACTTCCCTTAGTTTTCCATCTCTATCTTAATAGTCGAATCTTTGTGAGATGGTGACAACTAGGGCGATGGCGGCACCGATGGCCAAGGTCGAGCCTCGGGAGTGATCCGGACACCCCTTGCCACAACCACCCCTCGTCCATTAAGGTCTAGGTGGAACCAAATGATGGCAAATCAAGCTCGATTAATTGTTGGAAATATGCCTAGAGGCAATCACGAGATGATTATATTTCATTATGTTCATAACATTTGATAATATGTTATCTTGTTCCTTGAATTAATCATCGATTATATAGATCAATGAGTATGTGACTTGTTGGTGCAACTCTTTATCTTATAGGATGTCATTCTAAAAGTATCCTGTCGAATGTCACTGGTGGAACACCGGTGACTCTCGACTTCGATACATGTATTGATTGATGACCATGTTTCACGGTCATGAATATAGAATATCGAATCAATAATGTAGACACATGTTAGAGAACATAGTGTTGGATAAGACCCACCTTGAGATACTATTGAGATTGTTATAATTCTATGTGTCGTTAGTTGGTCTCAAGCAATGATGATGTATAATCCTTAGACACGAGATCGACATGGTTTCCTACATTGGTAATAGCACTCTTAGGGGTTGCCAAATGCTACTCATGGCCCAGGTAGTTATAAAGGTAGCTTTGGGTATGCTATGAAACATGCGGAGGAATGTGGTTGGTCGGATATGGGATTTGCCCCTCATAACATAACGGGAGAGATGTCTCTAGGCCTCGTTGTGGTCGAATAAAGAAAGTGCATGGCCTTGCCACTAGTGGTGAAGTGTCGACCACATGAAGTTATTCGACACTTGATCGAAAGTATTGAGCAGTCTATGGATGACATATTATCTCACAGAGTTCAACCGGATGTCGTGAGGCAAAGGAGAATACACAAGCGGTCGTTCGGTTGCGAGGTCGTAGGCTGGTGAAGACTAGTCGAACATAATCCTGGCCCAGTCGTGAGGTTGCAAGCTGGTCGTAGTTAGATACTAGCGGTCGTAAGGAGATTCTGAATGGTTGTAGTGATTATGAGCTAGTCGTGACTAAATCTGCAGCTGGTCGTAAGTGATAAGGACCTAGTCGTAGATCATATTGTATTAAGGTTCATCCGATATATTACGTGTGTTCGGGAATCGTTATGTCTTTGCTAGGTACGTGACGACTCGTGATCGGGAAAGAGTTTACGAGTCACAACCGATTGCACACGAACCTATAGGGTCACACACTTAAGGGCTAGGATTTGATTTTGATGTTCATCCGAATTCTTATAGGCCACGAGTTCCTATTGGGCCTCTGTTCGGGACCCATTATGGATGCCTATATATAGAGGCGGTGGCATGGGGTATGATTGATCAATCTTTCTGAAAGAAATCCCGAAACCCTAATAGCCACACTCTCCTCAACCACGCCGCCAGCGCTAGCACTCCTGCGAGTGGTGTCCCTGCCCCGTACGTGTGGATACCTTGGAGGTGCTGTTGGGAAGCATCAGCACTAGGACGATCCACGACTCACGACGTTCATCGGAGTAGGAGGAGAAGGCGCGCGGCAAGTACGACTATGACTGCTTCAACTCGCTACATCGACTCTACTTCCGCTACAAGTCAGCGCGTCTAGTGGTAATCTCGTGATCTATTACTAACGGAGGTTCCTTGATTGCGAGGTAATTTTTTGTTTGTTTGTGCTATCGTAGCCTTCCCGCGATCCTTCAGTGGTATCAGAGACATCCCGTTTAGTTTTAGATTCGGATTAGATGCATATGGTGATATGCGGGGGGGGGGGGGGTCATAGATGTGATATATTTCTATTTCTGTTGGTCGTTCTATGTGATAGATCGTTCTTGGCGATGGTCGATATGATCGTCCATGTGCGGTGGTCGTAAGGTGATTGATGATTGTTATTTTGTGATCGTGTGTTCATGGTCATATCACGACTTGCCTCTAGCGGTCGGGTTTCCGCCATCGGGGCAGACAGTGATCGTAAATCCATGGAGCACGCGAAGAACAATCTGGTTGATCGAATCAGAGTTGCGGTCGAAAAGGGTTAATGTGATTAATCCAATGCGATTTACATGGACGGAGCAGTAGATTGGATCTACATTGTCTAGAACCGCCGAGCAGGACCTTGAAATATAGATAGGGTTTCCGCCCTTCTGGTGCGGGTTGCCACCCCTGTGGATTAGGACCTTAACTTGTTTTTGGTATTGTTGTTCACGTCATATGTTAGATAGAATGCGATTCTATGCCTAACTTGTTTTTGCAGAATTTTGTGAATAGTATGACCCATAATGTATGAGATGCATGTATGTGTGTAATGTTCATGACCTACGTGTCATGCTTATTGAAGCCCAAGGCTGTCTATATTTGTGTAACGGCCAGTGTATCGACTTGTGATGCCTTTTCACTCTTTGTATTTTATCACTAGTGCTATTATCAGTAATGGTTTAGTGGGAGTACTTGGAAGTTTTGGCTACCTGGAGACATGGCGCACAAGAAACATGGTGCTGGAGATCACCTTGTGGAAGGGTCATACTATATCACAATACAATATGATTGTTTGTGAATGCCTTTCTTTTGTTCTTTTATTTCTATGCATGTTATTTAATTACTTTGGATGCTCTTGACATGGTAAAAGTAAAATTCCCTCACTTAATATAGAGTTAAAATTGATGCCCTCCCAATTTGCTGCATCATCCAAAGTCTTGTATTTTAATGCTAGGTCTTGCCAAAGCAGAGTGCCATTAACTCTCCTTGACTAGATGGGTTTGTGTCATACACTTACACGCTTAGCATTGGTCTAACTTGACAAGGTCATCATAACGATTATGGACTTTGGGGCATAGGGTTGGGTGCGGAGCATAGAATCTTTGCCCAACAACAAGAGTCATATAGAGATATGATTAGCAAAGGGTTGCTTACCATATTCACTAATCTTCTAGCAGTGATGCCAAAGCTCACTAGGAGATTAATCAATTATGGATCTTGAATCACTAGAATGTCATAAGAGGGATATGGTATTTAGTAGGAGTATCTTTATTAAATTATTTAATACAAGTTACTTTTTGAACATATGTCTTAGTTTTGCATATTTTATGTTATAGATCATGGCACCAACTGCTGTACCAACATCTAATTTTGCTTTACGTTCGGTACTTGATAAGGAAAAACTAAATGGAACAAATTTTGCGGATTGGTCCCGCAACCTAAGAATTGTTCTTAGGCAAGATAAAAAGGAACATGTTTTAGAGGAACCAATTCCAGGCGTGCTGCTTGAAAATCTGCTGCTTTGCTCTTAAAGCGCCTATAAAAGGCATGTGATGAGTCCCTTGATGTTAGGCTGTCTCATGCTTGCTGCTATGAACTCAGACATTCAGAAGCAGTTTGAGAACATTGAGGCTTACGATATGACCGTGGCGCTCAAAGGCATGTTTGAGACACAAGCAAGAACTGAGAGATATGAGATCTCAAAGAAATTGTTTGGGTGTAAGCTAGCTGAGGGTAGTCCGGTGAGCCCACATGTGATCGAGATGGTTAATTACACACTGAGCTTGGAAAAACTTGGTTTTCCACTTAGTCAAGAGTTGACTCTGATTTGATTCTTGCCGTTTCACGCAAGCTATGGGCGTTCATTACGAACTTCCATATGAATAGTTTAGACAAGAATCTCACGAGCGCATATGATGCTACGGACTACGGAAGGCAGGATTAAGAAAAGCAGATCATGTGATGATGGTGCAAAAATCTGAGCTTCAAGAAGAAGGCTAAGACTAAGGTCAATGGAAAGGGTAAGGCTAAAGCTTGAGATAGGATCCAAACCAACAAGCCTAAGCCCAAAACTAAGTATGGCCCGACTCAAGAGAATGAATGCTTTTCTTTGCAGGAGCTAGGCCATTGGAAGAGGAACTACAAGAAATACAGGCTGATCGAAAAGAATGGTGGGACTAAACCCTCCACTTGGTATTAATGTTATAGATGTTTTTCTTGCTGATTCTTACATTAACTCATGGGTATTTGATCTGGATCGGTTGCTCATATTTGCAATTCGATGCGAGTCTAACAAGGATTAGGAGAGTTGCAAGAGGCGAGATGGATCTTCGCGTCGGGAATAAAGCAAGATTCTTTGCATTAGCCGTCGGGACCTTACCATTACTTTTGCCTTCATGATTTATTATGGAATTAAATAATTGTTATTACGTTCCAGCCATGAGTAGAAACATTATCTCTGCATCATATTTGGTGGCAGAAGGTTATAAATTCATTATTGAGAACAATGGTTGCTCTATATTTTTGAATGAAGTGTTTTATGGCTATGCACCTGTTTTGAATGGGTTGTTTATTTTGAATCTTGATGTTGCACATGTCTATAATATTAATGCGAAGAGGCTTAGGCCTAATAATATGAATTCCACTTTTATTTGGCATTGTTGTTTGGGTCACATAAGTGAGAAACGTATGAAGAAGCTCCATGATGATGGAATTCCAAACTCATTTGATTTAGAATCATTTGAAACGTGCGAATCTTGCCTACTCGGAAAGATGACCAAGACTCCTTTCACTGGTCGAGTGAGAGCGTCAGGCACTGTTGGCACTCGTACATCGATGTATGTGGACCAATAAGCACGATAGCTAGAGGTGGTTTCAGTGCTTCATTACCTCCAGCGATGACTATAGTAGATATGGATATGTCTATTTAATGAGGCGAAGTCGAGAATCCTTTGAAAAGTTCAAGGAGTTCGAGTGAGTCTGAGAATCAACTTGCAAGACAATCAAATCTTCGATCGATCGTGGAGGTGAATTTTGAGCCATGAATTTGGTGATCATTTGAAGCAATGTGGAATTGTTCCTGACTTACACCACCGGGCACTCCACAATGGAATGGGGTGTCGGCGTGTCGGACCTTGTTGGACATGGTTGATCGATGATGGCGAATCGATCTGTCATTGTATTTTTGAGGTTACGCTCTTGAAAGCTGCCGTTTTCACTTTAAATAAGTCACCATCAAAATCGGTAGATAAGACACCATATGAGATATGGTGAGAAGAGTCCTAGTTTGTCTTTTCAAAGGATTTGGGGATGTGATGTCTATGTTAAACGTTTGACGTCGATAAACTCACACAGTCGATAAATACTTCTTTATAGGATATCTAGAAACCAAAGGATATTACTTCTACAGCAATGAAGAGGGCAAAGTTTTTGTTGCTAGAAATGGTGTCTTTTGGAGAAAGAGTTTCTTTCAAAAGTCGAGTGGGAGAAAGGTGTAACTCGAAGAAATTAGGAAACATCGAAAGTGTTTCAACTCATCTTGAACCTCTACAGGGATGAACAAATTGTGTTGAACATGTAGATGAGGCATCGACTCACGTAGATCTAAAGGCCACGTCAATTGCCTATAAGGTATAGGCATGATGTATTATTGTTGAATAATGATGAGCCTAAGTCGTATGAGAAGTGATGATGGACCGGACTCGAGAAATGGCTTGAAGCCATGAAATCGAGATAGACTCCATGAGTGACAATCGGTTTGGAACACAGTCGATCCTCTTGATGGTGTTAAAACCATTGAGTGCAAATGTATCTATAAGAAAAGATTGATATGGATGGAAATGTTCACATTCATAAAACTTCGACTAGTCGCAAAGGGTTTCGACAAGTTCAAGGGGTTGAGTGCGATGAGACTTTCTCACCGTAGCGATGCTTAAATCTATACGGATCATTCTAGCTATTCTTGCATATTTCAACTATGAGATATGGCAAATAGATGTCAAAACGACTTTCCTTAATGGAAACCTAAGTGAGGATGTGTACATGACACAACCTCAAGGTTTTGTCGTTCAATGAATGCTAGTAAAGTATGCAAACTTCAAAAGTCCATTTATGGGTTGAAGCAAGCATCTCGTCTCGGAGTTGGAATATACGTTTTGATGAGGAGATCAAAAGGTTTGGTTTCGTTAAGAACAAAGAAGAACCTTGTGTTTACATGTAGGTTAGTGGGAGCGCACTTGTTATCCTAATCTTATATGTAGATAACATATTATTGATTGGGAATGACATTCCAATACTGGAATCTGTTAAGGTATCATTGAAAAATAGTTTTTCTATGAAGGATCTAGGAGAGGCAGCATATATCTTAGGAATAAAGATCTATAGAGATAGATCAAGAAGGCTAATTGGATTAAGCCAAAGTACCTACATTGACAAGGTGTTGATTCGGTTCAGCATGCGGGATGCCAAGAAAGGGTTCTTGCCTATGTCACATGGCATAAGACTCAGCAAGAGTCGGTGTCCTTCGACAAGCGATGAGCTAGACCGTATGATTGGTATTAGTATGCTTGGCTATTGGATCCATCATGTATGCCATGATATGTACTCGACCGATGTGTCATATGCTCTAAGTGTTCAGTCGATACCAAGTGATCGGTGAAGGTCACTTGGGCGGTGTGAAAAATATTCTTAAGTACTTGAGAAGGACTAAGGATCGTTCCTAGTTTATAAGCGGTGATGAAGAGCTCGTTGTAAATGGTTACACTTGATGCAAGCTTCCAAATAGACAAAGATGATTATCGTTACTTAATCGGTTATGTATTCATTTTGAATGGAGGAGCGGTGGTGAAAAATTTCAAGCAAGGCACGATTCTTGATTCTCGACGGAGGCCGAGTACATTGCGGCTTACGAAGGTGCGAGGAAGATGTTTGGATAAGGAATTTCATTCTTGAATTGGGTATGGTTCCGAGTGCCTTGGGCCCAATGGATCTCTATTGTGACAATAATGGAGCCATTGCATGAGCTAAGAGCCTAGATCCCATCGAAGTCAAGCATATACTCGGTAGTTACCACCTTATTCGCGAATTGGTGGATAGAGGAGATGTTAAGATATGCAAAATTCATACAGTTTAAATGTTCTTGATCAGTTGACAAAGCCTCTCACACCAAAGCGTGAGGCACACACAAAGAGCTATCGGTATTAGATACTTAAATGATTGACTCTAGTGCAAGTGGGAGGCTATTGGAAATATACCCTAGAGGCAATCATAGAGATGATTATATTTCATTATGTTCAAAACATTTGATAATATGTTATCTTGTTCCTTGAATTAATCATCGATTATATAGATCAATGAGTATGTGACTTGTTGGTGAAACTCTTTATCTTATAGGATGTCATTCTAAAAGTATCCACAGTCGAATGTCCTTTGGTGAACACCATTGACTCTCGACAAGTACATGTATTGATTGATGACCATGTTTCACGGTCATGAATATAGAATATCGAATCAATAATGTGGACACATGTTCTGAGAACATAGTGTTGGACAAGACCCACCTTGAGACACTATTGAGATTGTTATGATTCTATGTGTCGTTATTTGGTCTCAAGCAATGATGATGTATAATCCTTAGACCTGAGATCAGCATGGTTTTCTACATGTGTAATAGCACTCTTAGGGGTTGCCAAATGCTACTCCGTAGCGGGTGAATTATAAAGGTAGCTTTGGGTATGCTATGAAACATGCGGAGGAATGTGTTTGGTCGGATATGGGATTTGCCCCTCATAACATAACGGGAGAGATGTCTCTAGGCCCCTCGTTGTGGTCGAATATAGAAAGTGCATGGCCATGCCACTAGTGATCGAAGTGTTGACCACATGAAGTTATTTGACACTTGATCGAGAAAGTATTGAGCAGTCTATGGATGACATATTATCTCACAGAGTTCAACCGGATGTCGTGAGGCAAAGGGAGAATACACAAGCGGTCGTTCGGTTGCCGAGGTCGTAGGTGGTGAAGACTAGTCGAACATAATCACCAATGGTCGTGAGGAGTTGCAAGTGGTCGTAGTTAGATACTAGCGGTGTAAGGAGTTCTGAGCTGGTTGTGGCGATTATGAACTGGTCGTGACTAAATGCGAGCTGGTCGTAAGTGATAAGAACACAGTCGTAGATCATATTGCATTAAGGTTAAATCGATATATTACGTGTGTGTTAGGAATCGTTGTATGCTGCTAGGTACAGCGACGACTCGTGATCGGAAAGAGTTTAGAGTCACAACCGATTACACGAACCTATAAGTCACACACTTAAAGGGCTAGGTGTGAGGACCGGAATATTTAACTAGTAACACTTAACCTCCAAATGGTTCTAGCATTACTAATTAAACATTCTAAGCCTCGATGGACATATGTTTCCCAATTGCAACATATGCACATCATCACAAGATTACATCATTTCCATACAACATATATCACTAAGTTCAACAACGACATAAAGTAAAGTTATTACAAAGAGAGCCGACCGGCCAAATAGAACAATATACAAGAATGACAGTGGAAGCAAAAGTGCCATAAGGTGGCTGGAACAAAAGTCGGCCAGGTTAGCCACACACCCACAAGGCAACCGGCCAGGGCATCAAGCTAGTCGCCCATAAGCTACCACAACACGACTCACAAAAGTGAGGCCCTTCGGGCTCACCTTCTTCCTCTGCAACAAAACAATTAAGCATAGCATCCGAGTACAAAGATTGTCTTTGTACCCTTAAGGCAGCGTGTGGAATAGCGGACCTATTCATAACTACATGCAAGCTTATTTAGGTGGAGGTTGTATGTCTTATTTTGCATGAAGCCAACTTTATTTGCAATAATGTAATACATTTTAAAAGCAAGTTTGCAAATCTGTTTAGTTATCAAAGTAACGATGAAATCTGGATACATACAAGTAACCACACAGAAGTGACTATCCCAATAGTCACCACAACATATACGAATCCCGATTCGTACCACCCATCAAGTTTTAATTTAAGCGGTTGTAGTCTAACTCTTGAAAGACCTCCCCAAGCGTGTCCATAACCTAGGGCGAGGCTATTCGAATAGTTTTAAACCTGCGGGTGTACCAATGTACCCACACTTGGACCGCCTTTAAGCCAAAAGCACACTTCCGTAGGTATGCGGCGCGGCTAAGTCCTCTGAGGCGCTTTCCAATATTGTGTATTAACTCGAGCCGCTCGTATGGGTAGAAACACCATACGCTTACATTGCAAGCCGAAAGACAACAAATCCCATCCGGTGAAGTCTTTCGGACACTACAATCTCCCAACACCATCCCTCCTGCGACCTCCTGCGACCGGGCCAATACACGCCAAAGTACTAAGTCAAGAGAGGTCCCATACCCTCTAGTGTGGTTATGCGCTAAAATGCTTGGTTTAGTGTAACAAGATGTTCGGTCCTTGCGACTTAGGCACCATTCGATCACACCGAGAATCACACCAACATACCATTGTGCCCAAGTCTAAATCATTTTGCTTTTAGTTTTAGTTTTCACAAGTAGATATGGCACAAGATGGAAATCATAATACATAATAAGTTTGTGTGATCAAGGTTATCGACAAGTCGATAACGCCCATTTCTACGAAGCTAAGCATGGCTAAGCAATTAATTCGCAACTACTAAGTGACAAGAGCCCCTCCACGAACTCTCAATCACGACAAAGTAACCTAGGCTCATGGTAGTAGAGGATAATCATTTGCTAAGAAATGCATCTACTAGGCCAACTATTAAAACAAAATAGCAATGCATACATAGAATTTGTAATCAACATAAATACTTAAAATACTGGGATTAACATGATCAAGCCTTGCCTTCTTGCTTTGTTGCTCAATTGGTTGCGGAGGATCGTTCTCGGGATTACCATAAATGTCGAATCCTAAGCGAAAGGCAAAAGAACCAGAACAACCAATAAGGCGAGCCACAAATAAACAAAGAGCAAGCAAAACTTAACCAAATCGTGAAATTTACACATAAGGTAGAATACGAATATACCTAGACATAGAAACTGGAAAAACCTAATTTGGATTTGTGGTGCAAAGATAATGCATAAAAATACATTTTAAATATAATTAGCACTGTAGTAAAAATATTTTCTAGAGAGATTTTGAAGCTGAAATTTTTATGGTAGCTACCTACTGGTATAGAGGTAACCCATATAAAATTTCAGGTCATTTGGAGTTAAAGTGATTTAGTTATGATTTTCTAAGATGCAACATTGGCATAATGCACTTTCGGGAGCATAAATATGTTCAAAACTAATTTCTGAAGTATACCAACAGAGGGTTTTCTAGAATTTATCAAATATATTTTGCATTTACAGAGAATTACTTGTGCATTTTATAAGTCTTCGGAATTTTCTAAATGCTAAAAATAGGTACTAACTCATTAATCAAGGTTTACATTACAATCTTGGACCTACCATCATTTTATATTAACATTGGGTTAATAACAAATTTATCAAAGTTGGAATCATTCATTTTGGACATACAGAGCAAGATATGCATTTTCTAAAGTTTTATTCATTTTGGAATATTCAAAATGGCCAAATCAAGTTATTCCTAGTTATACAATTTTACGCTACTCGAACATGCTTAAATCCATTTTTATAATAAGCTAAAGTGATAACATAATTTATTCTGATTGGAATTAACTAAAAAGTAGCTAAAATGAATTAGTTATGAGTTTCTAAAGTTTTTATCTCATTTTGATTGATAAACAAATGCTTACGAAATCTGAACAACCCAATACAAAGAAAATGGCGTGGGCGACTCCCAACCCTTGATCTAAAATCCTCGGCTCACGGCGCGCAGAAAAGCAGCGCGCGCAGCCACTAAAAACCGCGTTGGATCAAGATCCAGCGGCTCACCTGAGTGTATGCAGCGGACGATGCGGTTGCCTCGGTGAACTCACGACCGCGATCTAAAGATGAGCGGCTCCGAACCCAAATCTAGCAGGAAGGTCGGTTGCATTCATGATCTCGGCGCGAGATCACGAGATGGGCGGTCGGGATGATGAGGCCGGATGGTCGAATGCATACAAGATGCGGGCGCGGATCGCAAGATGGGCGGCGGTTATAGATCGAAGTTCAAAAAGTGCTTGGCGAGTGGGACCGCATGTCGGTGACTACGAGTCACGACGCAATGATTTAACCCACGTGCACGATGCCTTGGGCCTAAATCGGCGACTAAGCGAGGCGGTTAAGACCAAATTAATGATTCTAATGATTGACATTAAATAGACTCTAATGACTGCTGAGATTTGATTTTAAACCCTCGGGCCTACTGGACAGTGACACAACGACAAAGGTTAAGACACAATAATTAGCTAATGATCAGCGATCACTGTGCAATTAATATGTCCTAATTAGATGGCAAGCGGGAGCTCGTGCGGCAAAACCGAGTGGCTTCAGCGGCAAATCGCGGCGACAACGGCGCGGCGGCGGTGAACAAGACCCAAAATGGATTCGCAATAGCACATGAGTCTAATGGTAGCATTCTCACCGTGCGAAGGACGAGCAGCGGCTAGCGGAAAAAAAAATGGGAGCTTCTTGCTGAACACGAAAATCGCGATGAGCTCCACTTGCAAGCCTAGGATGCGGGTTCCAAAGCTTCTAAGGACTAATAAGAAGCTACCTTAACGAGAAGAGGCTTCAAGGGCGGCGGAGAAGCTTGACCACGGTGGAAGCTCGCGGACTTGAAGAAAACCGAAAATGACACCTGAGCCAAATGAGTGATACAAAGCTTCAATATAGCTTCATAACGATTCACGAAGCTACATGAGCAAGTAATTGGAAAATGGAGCACTCACGGTGAGAAGAAGATGACCAAATTCGGCGAATTTGAACAAACTAAATTGGACAATTCACGAGAATCAAATCCAAAATTAAGTGAGGAATTGTTCAAGATAATAAAGGGATAAGGTTAGGGCAAGGAAACATGAAGGAGGACCACTTTGGAACACCAAGAACACCAATGGAGCTCCACGGTTCAACAATGGTGGATTATCGGTTTGAGTGTTAAGCTCCAAAATTGAAAATGGAGCTCAATGGCGGTGTAAAGGAACACCGAGGAGTGTGTTGGGGTGCTTATAAGGCTTTGAAAGCATTAGGGTTTGACAACAATGCTTTTGGGAGACATGGTGCAAAGCACAAGGCATGGCGAAAGTGAAAAGGTGGAGATGATGGCATAGGGTATGGCTCGGCGCATATGTCTCCCATACCCTAAATGTTAACTAGGATGACGTAGGGAGCAAGACTTGACACCTCCATGCTTTGCTTTTTTTTCGCACGGGGAGGTTGAAGATGACCAGCGCAACAAGCTCGGGCGATTCCCAGCCCTACGATTTAAATCGGGCGGTCACGATAGCGCCACGCCTCGGGTTTTAAAAACAGCGGAGAGGATGCGAACCCTTCCGATTAGAATTGAGCGGCTCGAGATAGCTCCGCGTCGCAACTCTTATTTACAGCGAAGAAGTGCGCGGCGTTGGATCTTAATCAGCGGCTCGATTCAAAAATACAGCGGAGGGTCAGAGGCTTGGAAATCTCAGCGGTTGGATAGGGATCTATCGGTGACATTGGACTTGCAGCGGAAGGTCGAGTGATACATGCGCGGCGGGCGTGCGATTAGATCTAACGGTTGAGATTCATCGCGTTTTAAAGAGTGGCTCGATGCGTTTAGTTGGTGAACGAATCAAGTGGCTCGAGCCAGTCGACTCGAACCAAGCAACGATAAACCAAGTTTGACTTGAAAAACGAGAGACTCGAAAGATTTATTTGAGGTAGCAAAATAACTCCAAAAATTATGAAAATTTTACAGGAGCTTGCTAACTCAGATATTAACCTTATGTAAAATTTTCAGAGATTTTTATGCTGCGAATAAATCTCCAAAAATTCTGCAAGGCTCTGTTTTAATGTTTGGTGAGAGTCAAGCAGGTTTGTACCTCTAAAATTTTCAAACAATTTCTAAAAATTGTGAGATTTTTGAGAGGGTCACATACCATCACAGAGACTTAGGAAAAATATTTCAGAGGATGATCATAAGATTTGACAAGATTGTTTTTGGAATAACAAGATTTGGATCAACAAGACTTGTGACAATGTATTTCCATAATTCCTTGTACAAGAATTTCTTGGCACCACAGAATTACATGATGTAAGAAAAAGTTTTAATTTCTACTGATTTTCTTACATTTGAAACACAAGCCCAAAATGGGGATGTTACAACTCTCCCCCTTACAAGAATCTCGGCAGAGATTCTATTTACTCGGAGAAGAAAGAAGGAAAATGCACGAAGGCGATCTTGCGCTCCCAAGTTGCTTCATCTTGAGAATGGTTTGACCACGAACCTTAGGAACTTGATGACACGGTTCCTCGTCCTCGTTGATTCCTCAAGAATCTGAGCAGGATGCTCGCGGTAGGTCAAATTCCACATACATCGAGAACCTCAATGGAGCTTCCTCGGTCGGGACACGGAGGCACTTCTTGGTGTGAAACATGGAACACATCATGCACACCCTCAAGTGCGGTGGTAGCTCCAATCATGCCTTGGCTGCTCCAACTTTCTCGATGATGCGGTGGGCCCAACATATCGAGAGCCAACTTGCCCTTGATGCCAAAGCGATGGCCCTTCAAGGGTGAGACCTTGAGATACACAAAGTCATTGGGCTCAAAGCTCAACTCACGGCGGCGGCGATCTGCATAGCTCTTACGCTGGGTGGGCGTGCGCGGATGCTCGCGGATCAAGCGAACGGCTTTGGCCTCATTGATCGAATGCGGGTGGCGCGCTCACGATCTCGACCAGTTCAATGGGGTTACGCATCTCCTCCCATACAAAGCCTCAAATGGTGCCATGCCAAGGCGCTGCTATTGTTGTAGGAGAACTCGGCAAATGGTAGGCACTTCTCCACTTCTTCCCATAGGAAAGAACACAAGCGCGAGCATATCTTCCAACACTTGGTTGACTCGCTCCGTCGACCATCGATCGAGGATGAAAGGCATCTTGAAATGAAGGCGGGTCCCCATAGCCTCTTGCGGACTATGCCAAAACCGCGAAAAGCGCACCACGATCGAAATAATCGTCTTGATGCACCGTGAAGACTCACAATCCTCGAGACATAAAGTTCGGCCAAGGCCCCACGGCGAGTCTTGGCGGGAAGGAAATGTGCCACTTTAGTCAACACAGTCGATCCACGACCCAAATAGCATCATTCCCTTTGGGCGGCGGGGCAATCCGGTGATGAAGTCCATGCCAGCGAATCCACTTCCATTACAGCGGCAAAGTGAAGAAGACTGGCGGGCGATGCTCGGCCTTCACCACGGCGACACCGTCGCGCTCGACAGCGAACACGGCAATCTCGCGCTTCATTCGGGTCCACGAGAATCTCGGCGAAGATCTGATACATCTTGGTAGCCCGGGGTGAATAGACAAAGGAGAATCATGGGCTTGCGGAGAATCAAATCCGCAATTCCATGACCTTAGGGACCACAAGGCGCTGCCCAAACCACACAACGCCATGCTCATCCTCGAAAAGCGCTTGGCTATCCATCCTTGATGTTACGCTTGATCGGCTCACACCAACATCACTGCTGTGTGCGCCTTGATTTGGTCCACCAAGGTTGGTTGCACAACCAATGTAGCAAGAGAACCGTGCTCGGTCAAACCCAAATTAAAGCGCTGAAATTCGAAATGAGCGGTGCTGCTCTTGGAGCATCAACATGTTGCAATACAACTTCCAGTGAGTGCATCCATAGCGACATTGGCCTTGCCGGATGGTGCTGAATGCCCATGTCATAGTCCTTGATCAATTCCAACCATCTTCTTTGCACGAGGTTCGGATCTGGTGGGTGAACAAGTACTTCAAGCTCTTGTGGTGGAATACACCTCTGCGATTTACCAATCGGGTAATGCGCCAAATTTTGAGTGCATGGACCACGTACCAACTCAAGTCATGAGTAGGATAGTTGAGTTCATGAGGCCTTAGCTACCCGCGATGCATAGGCCACAACCTTGCCCTCTGCATAAGAACACAACCAAGACCACGGCGAGAAGCATCACAGTAGATGTCGAAACTCTTGTGAATATCGGGAGAACAAGCCTTTGGGCTGAGGTCAACGCTTCTTGAGTTCTGAAAACTCACATCACAAGCGGCGGACCACTCAAACTTCTTGTCCTTCTTAAGCAATTCGGTCATAAACCGCAATCTTGGAGAAATTCTCGATGAAGCGGCGATAGTAGCCGACCAAACCAAGAAAACTCCGCATCGGTGACCGACTTAGGTGACCCCAAGATAGCACATCACCGACCTTGCTAGGATCCACGACCACACCTCTGCTTTGAAAGAACATGGCCCAAGACGCCACTTCCTTCAACGAACTCGCACTTCTGAATTTGGCATACGGTGGTGCTCACGCGACTGCCCAACACAAGCTTAAGATGCTCGGCATGCTCTTCTTCACTCTTGGAGTAGATAAGGATATCATCGATGAATACCACCACAAACCTATCCAAATACTCCATGAATCACGAGTTCATAAGATTCATGAATAAGCGGAGCATTAGTCAAACCAAAAGACATGACGGTGTACTCGTAAAGACCATAACGAGTAGCAAAAGCCGTCTTAGGAATATCCTCGGCCTTGATCGACTTGATGATAGCCAGTCTCAAGTCAATCTTGGAAGACTTCGTGCTCGGTCAAGCGATCGAAAAGATCATCAATACGGGGCAAAGGATACTTGTTCTTTACAGTCACCTCATTAAGCGGACGGTAATCAACACACATGCGCAAAGTCTTGTCCTTCTTCTTCACAAAAATAGCTGGACAACCCCAAGGAGATGAGCTGGGGCGGATAAAACCCTTCTCTTGCAGCTCACCCGGTGCTTCTTGACTCCTCCAACTCATTAGGAGGCATGCGTCGGCCTCTTAGAAATAGAGGCGATGCAGGGCAGCAACTTCGATCACAAACTCGGATCTCGAGCAGGAGGCATCCACGGCAAATCTTCGGAAAGACATCCATGAAGTCACACGGTGGGGCGTCGTGAATCTCCAATCGGCTTTGCTTCAAGGACATAAAGATGGGGCTCTATAGCGTGGTGAAAACCCAACTGTTCACTGAAGAAGTGGTGAGGTAGACAATCTTCACAGCTGTCGATTTGCCCCAAGTGTTGGGACAACCAATCCATGCCAAGAATCACATCCAAGCGTGCCGAGTCGAGTAGGATAAGATTAGCCAGAATCCACTCGCCGATGTGGATAGGAACATCCGGCATGCTTGGTGGCTCTCAATTCGAACCGGAGGCGAATCGGCGATGGAATCCCAAAGGAACACGGTGAAGTCCACAATCAACGACAAAAGACCTCGAAATAAAAGAATGCAAAGCTCGAGTCAAATAAAGCGTAGCGGTGTAAATTAACAAGGCGTACCCAACACAACGTCGGGCGCCTCTGTGCCTCCTCGGCCGAGATGTGGTTGACTCGACCACTCCCGACACCACAGGGCCTTACGGATCACCTTACGGTGGTGTGTGACCATTCCGCGTCCTCCATTGGGGCGAGGGCTGCTCGATCCTCGAGAGGGCAGCGCTAGCATAATGGCCCTTCTTGTTGCGGCGAAGCAGGTAACATCGGCGGTGGGTTGCGGGCGCAACTTTCTTCTTTGGTCGCGGTGCGTGGTGAAACACGGCTGCGGGGGCGAGCAGCTGGTGCCGGCGGCCTTGGCGGTGGTGAAGCCAAAGCACGAGCCCACTGGTGTGGGCCCAACACGGGGGCAGTGAGGCCGGCTGTGCGGAGCCGATGTGCCTCCCACTTGCGCTTGCGGGACTCACCAGCGCCTTCGCCTTGTGCTCGGCGGCGATGGCCTTGTCAGCCAAGGCACGGAAGTCGACAAAGTCCACTATAGATAGCTTGTCCTGCGGCTCCTCGGACAACCCATCCATGAACTTCTCTGTTTAGCCTCATCGAGGCCACCTCTCCGGAGCATAACGAGCCAAGTGGTTAAACTCGTAAAGATACTCAGAGGCAGGACTTGCGCCCTGCAAGCGCAAGAAACTCCTTCTTCTTGAGCTTCATCGGGCCATCGGGAATGTGGGCCCGACGGAAGCGGTCGAAACTCATCCCACGAGACAACGTGTCTGCGGGTGCATGGCGAAAGTTCTCCCACCAAGATAGTCTTTGCACCCTCAGGCGATGGGATGCAAGAGTGCCGCTCTGCTCCTGCGCGGCGATATTGAGCTTTCGCTCAACAAGGCGCGACCAATCATCGCGTCAGTGGATCCTCCGATCGAGAAAGTGGGTGGCTGCGTGCGGAGCTCCGCAAGCCCACCATGAGGCGGTGGCCACCACCTCCGGATCTGACGCGGCGGCGGGAGCGGAGGTGTTCCTTGCAATGACCTCCAAGATGCGGGTGCGGTCCATGCGATTCCGCTCGTCTGAGCGGAACCTCGGCCATGGTCGTTGGAGGAAGCTCCTCATCGAGAACCGGCCGGTGGCCCATTGCGGGTGGTTCTTGTCATCTGTTCCACAAAAATAGGTTAAAACTCAACTCGGAACATGAGACAAAGAAAACTACTAACCTCTTAACAAAACACTCTTTAAAGGCTCAAGTATCAACATAAAATTGCAGCAAGGTCATAAAGATAACAACCACCTTCTGTTATGACTAACTCGTATGGAAAAAGCGAGTAATCAATTTTCGGGAAGACAAATTTGAGTACTAACATTCTGTTAGACAGACTAGGAGCAGGTGAAAATCGTACTAAAGGAGGGTCGGACACTAAGCTAACTCATATCACTTCTTACCACAGTTAACCCTTCAAGTTTTAGTTGAATTTACCTCTCATTTCCTACCTTAATTACTATCCACTAGCTAGCTGTCCAAATTCCTTTCTCCAAGCTCTCATGTTTCTCCCAAAACCAAGTTAATCGATAAAGGCTAATTTTTGAAAGGAAGATGAGAACAACTTTTTCAAAACTTAAGTGAGAGTAAGGTGAGATGAGCAAGCTAAGATAGGTAAGGAGTAAAATCGAGAACTTACTTAAGTTTTCATAAACTATTTGAAAGTAAGTTTTCAAAGTATCCTAGAGCGACCAAGCTAGGGTTTCTACGGTCGGTATGGCTCGATACCAACTTTGTGAGGACCGGAATATTTAACTAGTAACACTTAACCTCCAAATGGTTCTAGCATTACTAATTAAACATTCTAAGCCTCGATGGACATATGTTTCCCAATTGCAACATATGCACATCATCACAAGATTACACATCATTTCCATACAACATATATCACTAAGTTCAACAACGACATAAAGTAAAGTTATTACAAAAGAGAGCCGTGGCCAAATAGAACAATATACAAGAATGACGATGGAAGCAAAATGTGCCATAAGGTGGTGGAACAAAAGTCGGCCAGGTTAGCCACACACCACAAGGCAACCGGCAGCCGCATAAGCTAGTCGCCCATAAGCTACCACAACACAGCTCACAAAGTGAGGCCCTTCGGCTCACCTTCTTCCTCTGCAACAAAACAATTAAGCATAGCATCGAGTACAAAGATTGTCTTTGTACCCATAAGATAACGTGTGGAATAGCGGACCTATTCATAACTACATGCAAGCTTATTTAGGTGGAGGTTGTATGTCTTATTTTGCATGAAGCCAACTTTATTTGCAATAATGTAATACATTTTAAAAGCAAGTTTACAAATCTGTTTAGTTATCAAAGTAACAGTGAAATCAGAGATACATACAAGTAACCACACAGGTGACTATCCCAATAGTCACCACAACATATACGAATCCCGATTCGTACCACCCATCAAGTTTTAATTTAAGCGGTTGTAGTCTAACTCTTGAAAGACCTCCCCAGCGTGTCCATAACCTAGGGCGAGGCTATTCGAATAGTTTTAAACCTGCGGGGTGTACCAATGTACCCACACTTGGACCGCCTTTAAGCCAAAGCACACTTAGTAGGTATGCAAGCACGGCTAAGTCCTCTGAGGCGCTTTCCAATATTGTGTATTAACTACGAGCAGCTCGTATGGGTAGAAACACCATACGCTTACATTGCAAGCGAAAGACAACAAATCCCATCCCGGTGAAGTCTTTCGGACACTGTCTCCCAACACCATCCCTCCTGCGACCTCCTGCGACCGGGCCAATACACGCCAAAGTACTAAGTCAAGAGGGTCCCATACCCTCTAGTGTGGTTATGCGCTAAAATGCTTAGTTTAGTGTAACAAGATGTTCGGTCCTTGCGACTTAGGCACCATTCAGTCACACAGAATCACACCAACATACCATTGTGCCCAAGTCTAAATCATTTTGCTTTTAGTTTTAGTTTTCACAAGTAGATATGGCACAAGATGGAAATCATAATACATAATAAGTTTGTGTGATCAAGGTTATCGACAAGTCGATAACAGCCCATTTCTACAAGCTAAGCATGGCTAAGCAATTAATTATAACTACTAAGTGACAAGAGCCCTCCACGAACTCTCAATCACGACAAGTAACCTAGGCTCATGGTAGTAGAGGATAATCATTTGCTAAGGAAATGCATCTACTAGGCCAACTATTAAAACAAAATAGCAATGCATACATAAATTTGTAATCAACATAAATACTTAAAATCTGGGATTAACATGATCAAGCGCTTGCCTTCTTGCATTTGCTCAATTGGTTGGGAGGATCGTTCTCGGGATTACATAAATGTCGAATCCTAAGCGAAGGCAAAAGAACCAAGAACAACCAATAAGGCGAGCCACGAATAAACAAAGAGCAAGCAAAACTTAACCAAATCGTGAAATTTACACATAAGGTAGAATACGAATATACCTAGACATAGAAACTGGAAAAACCTAATTTGGATTTGTGGTGCAAAGATAATGCATAAAAATACATTTTAGGCCATAATTAGCACTGTAGCAAAAATATTTTCTAGAGAGATTTTGAAGCTGAAATTTTTATGGTAGCTACCTACTGGTATAGAGGTAACCCATATAAAATTTCAGGTCATTTGGAGTTAAAGTGATTTAGTTATGATTTTCTAAGATGCAACATTGGCATAATGCACTTTCGGGAGCATAAATATGTTCAAAACTAATTTCTGAGAAGTATACCAACAGAGGGTTTTCTAGAATTTATCAAATATATTTTGCATTTACAGAGAATTACTTGTGCATTTTATAAGTCTTCGAATTTTCTAAATGCTAAAAATAGGTACTAACTCATTAATCAAGGTTTACATTACAATCTTGGACCTACCATCATTTTATATTAACATTGGGTTAATAACAAATTTATCAAAGTTGGAATCATTCATTTTGGACATACGAGAGCAAGATATGCATTTTCTAAAGTTTTATTCATTTTGGAATATTCAAAATGAAAATCAAGTTATTCCTAGTTATACAATTTTACTCTCTTGGAACATGCTTAAATCCATTTTTATAATAAGCTAAAGTGATAACATAATTTATTACAGTTGGAATTAACTAAAAAGTAGCTAAAATGAATTAGTTATGAGTTTCTAAAGTTTTATCTCATTTTGATTGATAAACAAATGCTTACGAAATACGAGAACAACCCAATACAAAGAAAATGGCGTGGACGACTCCCAACCCTTGATCTAAAATCCTACGGCTCACGCGCGAAGCAGCGCGCAGCGCGTGAGCCACTAGAAACCCACCGTTGGATCAAGATCCAGCGGCTCACTGAGTGTATGCAGCGGGCGATGCGGTTGCCTCGGTGGTGCTCCACGCACGCGAGATCTAAAGATGAGCGGCTCGAGCCCAAATCTAGCGGAAGGTCGGATTGCATTCATGATCTCGGCCGCGAGATCACGAGATGGGCGGTCCGGGATGATGAGGAGCCGGATGGTCGAATGCATACAAGATGCGGGCGCGGTCGCAAGATGGGCGGCGGTTATAGATCGAAGTTCAAAAAGAGTGCTTGGCGAGTGGGACCGCATGTCGGTGACTACGAGTCACGACCGCAATGATTTAACCCGTGCACGATTGCCCAGGCCCTAAATCGATGACTAAGCGAGCGGTTAAGACCAAATTAATGATTCTAATGATTGACATTAAATAGACTCTAATGAGCTCTGAGATTTGATTTTAAACCCTCGGGCCTTTGGGCGGTGACACAACGACAAAGGTTAAGACACAATAATTAGCTAATGATCGCGATCAACATGCAATTAATATGTCCTAATTAGATGGCAGCGGGAGCTGCGTGCGGCAAAACCGAGTGGCTTCAGCGGCAAATCGCGGCGACAACTGGCGGCGGCGGTGAACAAGACCCAAAATGGATTCGCAATAGCTGCGAGTCTAATGGTAGCATTCTCACCGGCGAAGGACGAGCGCCGGCTAGCGGAAAAACGAAAATGGGAGCTTCTTGCTGAACACGAAAATCGCGATGAGCTCCATTGCAAGCCTAGGATGCGGGTTCCAAAGCTTCTAAGGACTAATAAGAAGCTACCTTAACGAGAAGAGGCTTCAGGGCGGAGAAGCTTGACCACGGTGGAAGCATGGGACTTGAAGAAGAAAACCGAAAATGACACCACAGAGCCAAATGGCGATACCAAAGCTTCAATATAGCTTCATAACGATTCACGAAGCTACATGAGCAAGTAATTGGAAAATGGAGCACTCACTTTGTGAGAAGAAGATGACCAAATTCGGCCGAATTTGAACAAACCCCAAATTGGACAATTCACGAGAATCAAATCCAAAATTAAGTGAGGAAATTGTTCAAGATAATAAAGGATAAGGTTAGGGCAAGGAAACATGAAGGAGGACCACTGGAACACCAAGAACACCAATGGAGCTCCACGGTTCAACAATGGTGGATTATCGGTTTTGAGGTGTTAAGCTCCAAAATTGAAAATGGAGCTCAATGGCGGTGTAAAGAACACCGGGAGTGTGTTGGGGTGCTTATAAGGCTTTGAAAGCATTAGGGTTTGACAACAATGCTTTTAGAGACATGGTGCAAAGCACAAGGCATGGCGAAAGTGAAAAAGGTGGAGATGATGGCATAGGGTATGGCTCGACGCATATGTCTCCCATACCTAAATGTTAACTAGGATGACCGTGGGGAGCAAGACTTGACACCTCCATGCTTTGCTTGTTTTACGCACTGGGAGGTTGAAGATGACCAGCGCAACAAGCTCGGGCGATTCCCGACCCTACGATTTAAATCGGGCGGTCACGGAAAGCGCCACGCCTCGGGTTTTAAAACAGCGGAGAGGATGCGAACCGCCGATTAGAATTGAGCGGCTCGAGATGGCTCCACGTCGCAAACTCTTATTTACAGCGAAAGTGCGGCGTTGGATCTTAATCAGCGGCTCGATTCAAAAATGCAACGGAGGTCAGAAGGCTTGGAAATCTCAGCGGTTGGATAGGGATCTATCGGTGACATTGGGACTTGCAGCGGAAGGTCGAAGTGATACATGCGCGCGGGCGTGCGATTTAGATCTAACGGTTGAGATTCATCGCGCGTTTTAAAGAGTGGCTCGATGCGTTTAGTTGGTGAACCGAATCAAGTGGCTCGAGCCGAGTCGACTCGAACCCAAGCAACGATAAACCAAGTTTGACTTGAAAAACAGAGACTCGAAAGATTTATTTGAGGTAGCAAAATAACTCCAAAAATTATGAAAGTTTTACAGGAGCTTGCTAACTCAGATATTAACCTTGTGTAAAATTTTCAGAGATTTTTATGCTGCGAATAAATCTCCAAAAATTCTGCAAGGCTCTGTTTTAATGTTTGGTGAGAGTCAAGCAGTTTGTACCTCTAAAATTTTCAAACAATTTCTAAAAATTGTGAGATTTTTGAGAGGGTCACATACCATCACAGAGACTTAGGAAAAATATTTCCAGAGGATGATCATAAGATTTGACAAGATTGTTTTTGGAATAACAAGATTTGGATCAACAAGACTTGTGACAATGTATTTCCATAATTCCTTGTACAAGAATTTCTTGGCACCACAGGAATTACATGATGTAAGAAAAAGTTTTAATTTCTACTGATTTTCTTACATTTGAAACACAAGCCCAAAATGGGGATGTTACACTAGGATTTGATTTGGATGGTGATCCGAATTCTTATAGGCCACGAGTTCCTATTGGGCCTCCTGTTCAGGACCCATTATGGATGCCTATATATAGAAGAGCGGTGGCATGGGGTATGATTGATCAATCTTTCTGAAAGAAATCCCGAAACCCTAATAGCCACGCTCTTCTCAACCACACCGCCGGCGCTAGCACTCCTGCGCGTGGTGTCCCTGCCCCGTACGTGTGGATACCTTAGAGGTGTTGTTGCGAAGCATCAACACTAGGACGATCCGCGACTCACGACATTCATCGTAGTTGGAGGAGAAGGCGTGCGGCAAGTATGACTACGACTGCTTCAACTCGCTACATCGACTCTACTTCCGCTACGAGTCAGCGCGTCTAGTGGTAATCTCGTGATCTATTACTAGCGGAGGTTCCTTGGTTGCGCGGTAAATTATTATTTTTTGTTTGTGCTATCGTAACCTTCCTGCGATCCTTCATTAATCAACTTGTTATCCCAGTCCATCGCCAACACCTAGAATCTTCAAGCAGTTGCAACAGCACAACCTCCTGTGTATGTTCCACCTCCTCCAAGGGCAAATATCTCTGAGTTCATGAGGATGAGACCACCCACATTCTCTAGCACTTCTGAGCCATTGGAAGCTGGTGATTGGCTCAGAGCAGTTGGTAGGAAGCTGGACATGATCCACTGTTCAGATCATGAGAGGGTACTCTTCGCCTCTCGCCAGTTAAACGGACCAGCCACCGATTGGTGGGATAATTTCACCCAATCCCATCCCTATCCTGAAACCATTTCTTGGGACGAATTTGTACAAGCTTTTCGTCAAGCAAGAGCGCTTCTTGGAAGGACTCAATGATGATCTTTCGGTTCAGCTCCTTGCTCATAACAATCCAGATTTTCAGTAGGTCGTTAGTAAGGCAATACGGCAAGAATGAAAGCATCTTGAGATGGAGAATCACAAGAAGAGGAAAGCACTCAGCCGATTCGGATCTGAGGGCTTTCTAGGCCCAAGATCTCGATTTCGACAAAGAGACCCATGACCTCCTCTCCTTGAAGTCTCCCATGCAAGTAAAACATACTGGTACTTCTAGTTCCCATGGGACTTCCCCAGGAAGTCACATTCAGAAGAAGCCATCCCTGACCTCTGCAGCAGGGATCACATGTTTTTATTGCCACGAAGTTGGGCACTACGCTAGTAAATGCCGAAGAAGCTTCAAGCCACGACCTCGGTTCCCACCGTCGGGACAAGGACTTTCAGTTTCAGGCAGCAATACTAATGTGAAGCCCTCAATTCAATACGTCAAAGGGCGTGTGAATCATGTCACAGCCAAAGAAACTCAAACCGCATCGGATGTGGTTCTTGATACGTTCTTGTCAATTCGATGCAGCAACCATTCTTTTGACTCTGGAGCCTCTCATTCATTTGTCTCTTCTAAGTTTGTGGGTAGTAATGGGTTAGCTATATCTCCTTTAGTAAACCCTATCTTTGATCCACTCCCGGGCTCTAAAATGAGGACTAGTTCCTTATGCCCAAAGCTTTCCTTGGAAATTTTGGGAGTTCCTTCTCTATGAGACTTGATAGTCTTGCACTCCCAAGGATTAGATGTAATTCTTGGAATGGGTGGTTAGCCAAAACCAAGGTCAAATAAATTGTGCCAACAAGTCTATTGTGCTCACCAATGAGCAAGGGATACAAGTTGAATTCAGCCACAGACTTCTTTGAGAGCCCCTACTTTGCTGTTTGAGAAAGTGAAGTTTGAAGACCTCATGGTGGTGAGGGAGTACCCGGATGTGTTTCCTAGTGAACTACCAGGATGTGTTTCCTAGTGAACTACCAGGAATGCCTCACTAGGAAACTCGGTATGGACTTTATGAGTTCACAATCATGTCTTTCGGATTGACCAATGCTCATTCATACTTTATGTGAGGACCCGGGTATTTAACTAGTAATACTTAACCTCCATATGGTTCTAGCATTACTAATCAAATATCCAAAGCCTCGATGGTAGGGAAGCCTGAGGGCGGGCTACGTCTTGTGCGAGGAGCGAACAAGGGCGGCACATGCGGACACTGGGCCTCCCACTTGCTGTTGGCGGGACTGCCAGACGCTCTCACCTTGTGCTCGCGATGATGGCCTTGTCCACCAAGATGCGGAAGTCGGGAAGTCCACAATAGAGAGCTTGTCCTGCGGCTCCTCGGACAAGCCCTCCATGAACTTCTCTGCTTAGCCTCATCGGTGGCCACCTCGTGAGGCGTACCTGCAAGATGGTTGAACTCATGGAGGTACTCGATCCGCATTTGCGCCCTGTTTGGCGCAAGGAACTATTTCTTCTTGACTTCATCGGGCCAGCGGGAACATGGGCGACGGAAGTGGCACGAACTCCTCCCGAGACCACGTGTCTCGCGAAGTGCATGCGAGAGTTCTCCCACCATGAAAGTGCGCGCCCTCCAAGCGATGGGATGCGAAAAGTGCCGCTCCTGCTCCACGGCGAGCAACGTTGAGCTTCCGCTCAACGGACGCGGACCAGGTCATCCGCGTCCGAGGATCCTCGGACACGGAGAAGGTAGGAGGCGATGCGGAGGAACTCCGCAAGCCCCACGCGCTGATGTCCACCACCTCCAGATCCGAGGCACGGAGGAGTGGGGTGTTCCTCACGATGACCTCCAACACCTGCGGTCCTCGAGCGGTTGCGTTCGATCCGCATAAGGACTTCCGCCATGGTGGAGGAGGAAGCTCCTCATCGGGTGCGGTGATTCCGACCACTCGAGTTCCTCCTGCCATCTGTTTCACTAAGACAAGTTAGCTACAACTTCGAGACCCAAAGCAAATCAAACTCAATTAAAAGGGTTCAAGAATAACCACAAAAGAGCATAAGACCATAAGTCACCAAATCAACTTCCCAAACGACTAACCGTATGGAGAAAAGCAGTAATCGTTTGAGAAGACCAAAATTTCAGAACTTAATTCTAGCTCTAAACAGCCCAAAAATCAAGTATAACCACCTAATAGAGTATAGGCATTTAGCTAACTTCATATCACTTCTTACCCTTTTATTCCCACAAGTTTTAGTTGAATTAACCTCTCATTTTCTACCTTATTCACTAACCACTAGCTAGCTGTCCAGATTTCTTTCTCCGAGCTCTCATGGTTCTCCCAAGACCAATTTAATAGATAGTGGCTAATTTTTGAAAGGAAGAGAGGAACAACTTTTTCAAAACTTAAGTGAGAGTAAGGTGAGATGAGCAAGCTAGGATAGGTAAGGAGTAAAATCTGAGAACTTACTTAAATCTTCATGAACTATTTGAAAGTAAGTTTTCAAAATATCCTAAAGGCGACCAAGCTAGGGGTTTCTACGGTCAGTATGACTCTGATACCAACTTTGTGAGGACCCGGGTATTTAACTAGTAATACTTAACCTCCATATGGTTCTAGCATTACTAATCAAATATCAAAAGCCTCGATGGACATGTGCTTCCCAGAATTGCAGCACACGCTCATCCACAAAATCATACATCATTTCCATACAACAATTAATACTAAGTTCAACAACGGCATACATAAAGTAAAGTTATTACAAAAGAGCCGACCGGCCAAATAACACAATATACAAGAATGACAGTGAAGCAAAGGTGCCATAAGATGGCTAGAACAAAAGTCGAGGTTAGCCACACAACCCACAAGGCAACCGGCCAGGACATCAAGCTAGTCGCCCATAGCTACCACAACAAAGCTCACAAAAGTGAGGCCCTTCAAGCTCACCCTCTTCCTCTGCAACAAATACATTTAAGCGGGACAACCGAGTACACTAAGGTACTCGCAAGGTAGCGTGTGGAATAGCAGACCTATTCATATGCTACATGCGAGCTCATTTAAGTGGAGGTTATATGTCTCATTTGCACAAAGCCAACTTTATTTGCAATAATGTAATACGTTTAAAGGCAAGTTTGCAAATCTGTTTTGATGTTGAATGTAACACGGATTAATAATAAATACAAGTAACCACACAAGTGACTATCCCAATAGCCACCACAACATATACGAATCCCGATTCGTACCACCCGTCAAGTTTTAATTAAAAGGTTGTAGTCTACCTCTTGAAAAGCTTACCCAAGCGTATCCATAACCTAGGGCGAGGCTATTCGAATAGTTTTAACCTGTGAGGTACCAATGTACCCACACTTGAGACCGCCTTTAAGCCACAAAGCACACTTAGAAGGTATGCTGCGTACGACTAAGTCCTACAAGGCGTTTTCCAATATTGTGTATTAACTATGAGCAGCTCGTATGGATAGAAACCCATACGCTTACATTGCAAGCCGAAGACAACCAGCCATCAGCGGGAAGCCTTTCGGACAACGCAATGCTCCCAACACCATCCCTCTGCGACTCCTGGGCGAAGCCAATACCGCCAAAGTACTAAGTCAAGAGAGGTCTCATACCCTCTAGTGTGGTTAGCACGCACAAATTGCTCGGATAACAGTACTCACAAGATGTTCGGTCCTTAATTGACTTGGGCACCATTCCGGTCCACACCGGAAATCACACCGTCTTACAATTGTGCCCAAGTCTAAATCATTTTGTTTTCAGTTTTAGTTTTCATAAGTAGACATGGCACAAGGCTGAAATCATAGATCATAATAAGTTTTATGTGATCAAGGTTATCGACAAGTCGATAACGCCCATTTCTACGGAAGCTAAGCATGGCTAAGCAATTAATTAGCAAACTACTAAGTGACAAGAGCTCATCCACGAACTCTAAATCATAGCAATAACCTAGGCTCCTAGTAGTAGAGAATAATCATTTACCTAAGGAAATGCATCTACTAGGTCAACTAACGACAATAGTTTAACACAAAGTAGCAATGCATACATAGAATTTGTAATCAACATAAATACTTAAAATCTGGGATTAACATGATCAAACTGCTTGCCTTGCTGGGATTGGTCTTGCTGCGAGAGAGTGCTCGAGGTTCAATAAACTCTTGGAACCCTACTTGCGAAAAGGCGATAAAACCAATAAGAGCGAAGAACACCAAAAGGAACTCAACAGACAAAGAACGTCCAAATCCCAAGAAATTTATACAACAGCTAGAGGTTGATTTTAGACAATTTTAGAAATAAGAATCACTTCATTTGGACTTAGCATGAAAAAGTTATGCTCTAAACAATTTCTCTTAGCCCGAAAAATCCTAATTAAATTAATTTCGATTACTGTTCATGGCAAAAATTTCTAGAATGATCTGGAATCTAAAATTTTTATGTTAGGTAGCTAAGGTCATCCTAAGAACAGCAAAGTTGAGTTTACATCATTTGGAGTTATAATGAATTAGTTATGCTTTTTCTAAGTTCTAAAACTATTAGATCATTAATTTAGGTGCAGGATCATATTAAGGCCTATTCTACACTCTGACGCATTCCTAGTGGGTTTTAACAAAATTTAGTTTGCTCGGTTTGGAATCACAGAGAATAAGTTATGCATTTTACAAATTTTCAATGAATTTCTAGACAACCATTTTATATTAAACAAGTTCATGCAGTTTATATCATTTTCTGCTACATAACAGTGCCTAAATCCATTCTCAGATTAAATTTCATTTCATGGCAAAGCTACTGCAACTTAATTCATTCAAAAAGTAGCTATAATGATAAAGATATGCATTTTTAAAATTCGGAACATTTAAAAGATTTTGAAAATTTGAGCTCTCAGGAGGTCCAAATGAACTGAATGAATACGGGGAGGTCGTGGGCCATTGATCTTGCATCGCAAAGCCACAGACCTCGAAGCACAGCGCACAAAGACCTCCTCCCGCTCTGGGGAGGTCCGGACCGTTGAGATTGGATCCAACGGCCACGACCAGTGCATGCACCGCACACGCAAAGGAGGTCCTTGCGCCTAACGGAGGTCGTGACTGTTAGATCAAGATCTGACGGTCCAGAGCTCTAAGGGAGGTCCTAAGGCTTTAAATCCAAGGAAGGAGGTCGGGGCGGTCGGGATCTCTCGGGAGGTCCCAGCGGTCTAGATCTCGGAGGAGGTCTGGCAGTTAGATCTAAATCTAACGGTTGAGACTGAGGAGGAGGTCCTAAAGCTACGGATCTAAAGGATGAGATCCTAGCGGTCAAGATCTCGAGGGAGGTCTGAGCGGCTAAGATATCGCAAAGGAGGTCATGGATGGCCAAGATCTAGCGAGGAGGTCCTATGCGATAGGGTTTCAACGGAAGAAGATCGGACGGCTCAGTTAGATCTAGGGAGGTCCTAAATGGTCGGATCGACACGGAGGAGGTCCCGAGACTAAAGATTTTACAAAGAAGATCTAACATTGAGATCTAAACACAGGGAGGTCGTCTCACGGCTAGGATTGCGCCTAAGAGGTCTGGCGGGGTTTTCTTTGTAAAAGATCGGGGTGGATTTTTACAAAGAGGACCCCAGGGTGGTCTAAGGGTGGTCTTTGCAAAATGACCAAGGGAGGTTTTTGCGCGGGGGAAGATCTAAGCGGCTAGGATTTAACTGAGGTGGTCCTAGGCGGTTAGGGATCGACTCAAGGGAGGTCCTAGCACTTAAGGTTTTGCGAGCAAAGATCTAACGGTCTAGAGCTAATCCAGTGTGGTCTTTAACGTCGGAGATTACTCTAGGAGGTCTTGGGACTTACAATTTACACAAAAACCCTCAACGGTAGTCAGAGATCTAGCAGGGGTGATCTTAGGTGAGATTGAACTAGGGGAGGTCACGAGGAGGGAGGTCTTTGCGGACGTGCGAGAAGAGGTCCGGCGGCTAAGATTAATCCAGAGAGGTCTTTAACGGCGGATCTTCTCAGGGAGGTCGGCGGGGAGGTGCAGGTGGGGTTTTTGCCGTCACACAATAGGAGGAGGAGGCCCACTCGTAGCAAGAGGCCACAGTGATTCCGACTGACCAATCATTGGCTACGGGAGCTGTCCGAATAAGGCGCGACAAAAACACCGAGCGCCTAAATGAGCTCACCGCTCGCGATGGGAGCTCGGCGAGAACAAGGACATGGCTGAGTTCTAAATAACGCCAAGAACCTAAGGGCGTGCTCGGCGGCGGCGGCAGGAACGCCGGTGAGTCGGAGAGAGAAAGGAGTGCAATACGGCAAAACTACGAAAACTAAACGGGCTCTACGACGACTAGAAAACGCAAAGACCAAGCTAAGAAAAGGGCACCTTATGTAGAGAGGGGACCAAGGTGGTCGGAGGAACTTGGAGAAGGCCGATGAGGTCCGGTGACGAAGAGGTCGCCGGTGAAGAGGAAGAAGACGATCTCGACCCCGCAAAGCAGCTCCCAACTTGTTCACCTCTGCAATGGTGAACCAAGCTAAGTTAGAGCAAGCTCTAAGTGATCAAGATGACAGTGAAACAGGCAAGAATGTTGATGGGACCACTGGAGCTCAAGCTTCGGCAGGGAGCTCCAACAGTGACAATGGTGGTAGGGGGGTGGTGCTCTCGGGTGCTCAAGCTTGAAGCTCACACTCACAACCGAGGGAGTCCAAGCAGCACCCAAGAGTGGGAAAATGAAATTGAGGAGGGCCTTGAGCTAGATAAAGCCGGGGAGCTCGGACAATGGTGTGGCAAGTTCCACTGTGACCAAGAACCATGCCACTGCCATGAGCACGCTCGGTAGGTAGGGGGCAGAGCAAGGTGGAGACTTTGGAGGTTAAAGCTGACTGGCATTAAATGCTTGGTAGCAAAAAGAGCCGTTGACAAGAAGCAAAAGGTGACATCTCACTGCTCCCAAGCGCTCGGCCTGCGACACACGAGCAGTAGCGTGAAAACCATGACGACCAGACCTCAGGGAGATCGGGAGGAAGAGAAACAGAGCCGAGGGAGGTCCTGGACGTCCCTGATGCACTCGGGGTGGTCCTGGACGTCCCAGATCACCCGAGGTAGAGGAGGTCCGAGCGCACGGGGAGGTCTAGGGGAGGTCTTCGACCGCAGGATGGAGATCTAGTGGCCTGGACCACCCCAGGCGGCTGAGATCGAAGGAGGAGTGCAGGGCCTGGATGGAGATCCAACGGCCCAGGGAAGCGAGCAGGAGAGTGCAGGCGGTGGCCCGACCGCGTCAATGGTGGAGTGCGACTCGAGTCAGAGTCGGACTCGGACTAATTTGAGTTTTGAACTGATATGAAGTTTGGGGATTTATTTGGGATAGCAAACTCACTCCAAAAATTATGAAATTTTTACAGGAGCTTGCTAGCTGAGTTATTGACCTTGTGTAAATTTTGCAGAGGTTTTGTGTTATAATTTTTCCTCCAAAATTCCACAAGGTGCTGGCCTGATTTGACCAGAATTAATTGGGTTTGTTGACCTCCAAAATACTCAAACAATTTCTAAAAATTGTGAAATTTTTCAGAGGGGTCACACACCAACCCAAGAACTTAGGAAAAATATTTCCCGGAGATGATCAAAAGGTTTGACAAGATTGTTTTTGAAGGATCAAGATTTGGACCAAAGACTTGTGACTATGTATTTCCATAGCTCTTGTACAATAATTGTTTAGTACACACAGGAAATACATGATGTAAGAAAAAGTTTTAATTTCTACTCATTTTATTACATTTGAAATACAAGTCTAAAACTTGGGATGTTACACTTTATGAATAAAGTGTTTATGGAGTATTTGGATATGTTTGTCATTGTTTTTATCGATGACATCCTGGTATACTCTAAAAGAGAAGAGCACCTTCGGTTGGCTCTAGACAAACTCAGAGACCACCAGCTCTATGCAAAATTTGAGAAGTGTGATTGTTGGTTGAAAGAAGTCACCTTTTTGGGCCATGTTATGTCAGCTGTTGGTGTAGAAATCCACCCAAGCAAGGTTCAAGACGTCTTAAATTGGAAGTCACCCAAATCAGTACCTCAAATTAGAAGCTTCCTTGGCATGGCAGGGTATTATCGTCGATTTATTGAAGGCTTTTCGAAGATAGCAAGACCACTTACTCAGTTGCTCAAGAAAGAAACCAAGTATGTCTGGACCTCAGCTTGTGAACAAAGTTTTCAAGAGTTAAAGAAAAGATTGACCTCTGCCCTTGTACTGATTTTGCTAGACATTTGAAAGGATTTCGAAGCCTTTTGTGATGCATCCCGGCAGGGCCTTGGTTGTGTCTTGATGCAAGAAGGTAGGTTGGTAGCCTATGCTTCCTGACAATTGAAGCCCCATGAAGCAAACTACCCCACTCATGATTTGGAACTAGCTGCCGTAGTGCATGCTCTATAGATTTGGCGTCATTACCTCATTGGTAATCGTTGTGAGATCTTTACATACCATAAGAGTTTAAAATACATCTTTACCCAATCAGACCTCAACCTTAGACAAAGGAGATGGTTGGAGCTTATAGAGGATTATGATTTAGGAATTCACTACCACCCAGGTAAGGCAAATGTGGTAGCTGATGTTCTAAGTCGAAAGAGTTATTGCAGCACCTTAATGGTCCAAAAAAGGTAGCCCAGTTTGTGCGAAGAAATGAGACACCTAAATTTGGAAATTTTCAGTCAAGGTTGTGTGCATACTCTGGAAGTTGAACCCCTGGTCCAAAAGCAAATTCGAGAGAACCAAACTAAAGATGAAGACCTCCTAGAGATCAGAAGCAACTTGAAGAGAGGCAAAGCTCCTGGATTTTCAGAAGATGAACAAGCGATTCTATGGTTCGGCAAAAGGTTATGTGTGCCGAATCATCAGGAAATAAAGCAACTCCTTCTTAAAGAAGCTCATGAATCTCATTACTCTATTCATCCAGGAAGTACTAAGATGTACCAAGACCTCAAAGGAAAGTATTGGTGGGTCAATATGAAGCGAGAAATAGCTGAATATGTGGCAAGGTGTGATGTGTGACAAAGAGTTAAAGCTGAACACCAAAGACCTGCTGGATTGCTACAACCCTTGCCCATCCCCGAGTGGAAATAGGAGCAAGTGGGCATGGATTTCATCACTGGCCTACCCAGGACTCAATCGAAATATGACACCATTTGGGTTATTGTTGATCGTTTGACCAAGGTGTCGCATTTTATCCCAGTTAAGACCACCTATCAAAGCAGCAAGTTGGCTGAGTTGTACCTAACTCGAATTGTTTGTCTACATGGTATACCCAGGAACATAGTGTCCGATAGAGGTTCTCAATTCACCTCTAGATTTTGGGAGAGCCTACATGAAACTTTAGGAACAGAACTCAATTTCAGCACAGCGTATCATCCTCAAACCGATGGGCAGACGGAGAGGGTGAATCAAATTCTTGAAGATATGATTAGAGCCTATGCCTTAGACCATGGGAAAAGTTGGGAAAAAAACCTTCCCTATGCTAAGTTCTCCTACAACAATAGCTACCAAGCCAGCTTGAAAATGCCCCCCTTTGAAGCTCTGCATGGAAGGCAGTGTAGAACTCCTCTTCTTTGGGATCAAGTGGGTGAGCATCAATTCTTTGGGTCCGATGTAATCCAAGAAGCTGAAGACAAAGTGAAACTCATAAGAGAACGTTTGAATGTAGCTCAGTCCCGTCAAAAGAGCTATGCTGATAATCGAAGAAGAGAGTTATCTTTTGAAGTTGGAGACCTAGTATACCTCAGAGTAACTCCCCTCAGGGGAGTTAGAAGATTTTGAACTAAAGGAAAGCTAGCACCAAGGTTTGTAGGACCATATAAGATTCTAGCACGACAAGGTGAAGTTGCTTATCATTAGAGTTGCCACCCTCACTGGTAGCGATACATAATATCTTCCATGTATCGCAATTAAGGAAGTGTCTTGATGGCGGAAGATCACACCACCTTGGAGGGCCTTGACCTCCAAGAGGACCTCACTTATGTGGAGCGACCAATTAAAATTCTTGATGTCGCGGAGCGAGTCACCCGAATCAAGATCATCAAAACATACAAAGTGAAGTGGAGCCACCACCCAGAAAGTGAAGCCACATGGGAGAAAGAAGAAGACCTCAAGACTAACTATCCTTACCTCTTTGTTGGCCAAGCTTGAATCTCGGGGTCGAGATTCCCTTAAGGGGGTAGGTTTGTAACACTCCGGTGTTTAGAGGCTTTTTGAAAATTTCAAAATAAAAAGAACCATTTGGTTTTGATGAGAATTCCAAGCTTAACTTGAAATTTCAGAATGGATTTCAATTGACTAACTCAAACTTCACTAAAACTCTCTGTTGGTTGTTGGGTTTGCTTTGGAGTTTGGCAATCTCTCCTATCCGTGCTGGTTTCATTTTTCTGTGGTCCAAACTGTAACATCCCAATTTTGGGCTTGTGTTTCAAATGTAAGAAAGTGAGTAGAAATTAAAACTTTTTCTTACATCATGTGTTTTCCGTTTGTATTGGACAAGTATTGTACAAGACTTATGGAAATGCAAAGTCACAAGTCTTTTGATACAAATCTGTTCATTCAAAAACATTCTTGTCAAATGTTTTGATCATCCTCTGAAATATTTTCCTAAGTTCTTGGGATGGTATGTGACCCTCTGAAAAATTTCACAATTTTTAGAAATTGTTTGAATATTTTTGGAGGGTAGTCAAACTGTTTGACTCTCAGTCAAACATTAAAGCAGGGCCTTGCAGAATTTTGGGAGGTTTATTCACAGGTATAAAAACCTCTGAAAATTTTACACAAGGTTAATATCTGAGTTAGCAAGCTCTGTAAAATTTTCATAAATTTTGGAGTTAATTTGCTATCTCAAATAAATCTTTCAAAGTCTCTTTTTATTTCAAAGTCAAACTTGGTTTCTTGTTACTCGGTTCGAGTCGGACTCGGGCTCGAGCCAATTGATTCGGTCGATCAACTAATCGCGCGAGCCACCCTTTCAAAAGCGCGTGCGATATCGGTAGTTGGATTCGGATCGCGTGGCCGCGTTCGTGTGAGCATTCGGACCCTCGGTTACATTAACAAATTGGGACCGTTGGATCTCGATCCAACCGTCCGTTCTGAGGGCAACCGGACTGTCCGGCGAACTCGTTTAATCGTGACCATCCATTTTTAATCCAACGGTCGTGGCTCGTCTTCTCTGTTCTTCTTCCTCCTCGGCTTCTCCGGGCGCGCGGGCGTTCATGGTAGAGAGAAAGAGAGAGCATGGGGGGCTTGTGGTGTCACCTCAAGTTGCTTTCGTCAACGTCTCTCTGCAATGCATTTAATGCGCAACAGGCTTTCTCCTCCATGGTCACCGTGCTCACTTGCTCCCATCACTTCTTGGTCCTGATCGCCATGAACCGAGCTCACCATGGGCTCATGTTCTTGCTCGAAACCCTAATTCCTTTCCTATAAATAGCCCCTCTAGGTCCTCCTGGTGTTCTTTTGCACTACACCTAGCTACTCTCTGTGTTTGAGCTCAAGAACACCTCTCACCCTCAAAACACCATTGTTGGCCGTAGAGCTCCAATGGCGGCCTTGGTGTCCAGTGGTTCATCTTCAACATTTCTTGCACCCTTTTGAACTCCTCAACCTCCTTTATATTTCCCCTAACTTGATTTTGGGTTGCATTCACAGGAATCACTCAATTTTAAGTTTGGAGATTTTCGGTTGGTTTCACCCCCTTTCTTCTCCAGCTCCGGTAAGTGATTCTTTTTGCAATTACTTGCTTTTGGAGCCTCTTTGAGCTATAATGAAGCTGTGGTGATGATTTGGTTCCACTCATTTTGCTCGAACCTCATTTCCACTTCATCTTCTTCGGCTCAGGTGGACTTCATCGTGTTCAAGTCTTCCCCGGCCATCTTTGAAGCTCCTCTCGGTTAAGGTAGCTTCTGATTAGTCCTTAGAAGCTATGGCACCCGCATCCTAGGTCCGCGGTGAGCTTTCGCTATTTTCGTGTTTAGCGTAGGGTTCCGTTTTCGTTTTCCGCCTAGCCGGCGTTCTAGTCCTCGCGCGGCGAGAATGCTACCATTAGGTTCGCATCGTTATTGCGAATCCATTTTGGGACTTGTTCGCGCGCCATGCTGATGTCGCCGGCGATTGCCGTTGAACTCACTCGGGTTTGCTTGCCACGCCAGCTCCGTTTTCGTCATCGATTATGACACATTAATTGCTAATCATTAGTTATTAATTATGTCTTAATCGTTGTTGTTGAGCCAGCGACTAGTGGGCCCAATATCCTTAAATCACTCTACGGTTCAATCTCGCATCGTTCGACATCATTAATGCTTAATCATTGATTAATTAAAATGTCGGCATTTAATCTGTCGGAAGTGTCCTCACGGTTACGACTTGTGGGCCGAGGGTTAAAATCAAATTCGGTATCCATTAGTGCCTAGTTAATGGTAATCATTAGAAGCATTAATCTGTCCAAACCGCCACTCTCGATCGGCCGACAAGTGGGCCCGATACATTGTGCGTGGGTTAAATCGTTGCGGTCGTGACTCGTGATCAGCGACATGCGGTCCCACTCGTCGGTACCTCTTTTGAACCGATCTATAACGCCGTCCATCTTGCGATCTGCGGCCCGGATCTTGTATGCATTCGGACCATCCGGTTCCCCTCATCATCTGGACCGTCCATCTCGTGATCTGCGGTGAGATCATGTGTGCAATCGGACCTTCCGGTTAGATTTGGGTTACGAGCGCTCATCTTTAGATCTGCGGTGCGTGGTTCGTCGAGTAATCGCATCCTCCGGTTGCATGCTTCCTCGTGAGCCGTTGGATCTTGATCAACGGTGAGCTCTGTTTTGACTTCCGGCGCGTCTTGGCTGTTTTCGTGCGTGCGGCTCGTTGGATTTCGCATCGGCGGCCCACGGCGTCCACGTCGTTTATTTTGGTGGGGTTGGTTTTTATTTCTGTAAGTATTTATTTATCAACTGAAAATTGTATCGAAACTTTAGAAATTCATAACTAATTCAAGATAAATCCTTTTTACATGAAACCAACTGTAATAAATTTGTTTGACCCTAAAGTTTAATATAAAAATGCTTTTAACTATGCTTCTGTAGTAGAAAATTCTGTAATCTGTAATAACTTGTTATCTGCTATTTTTGTATATTCTAGAATTGGTTTGAAACTTGGAAAATGCATATCTTTTCCTGTATATCGGATAATTGAATGATTTTAACTTTGATAAATTTGTTATTAACTAAACTTTAATCTAAAAATGGTGGAAGGTCTAACTCAGCACCAGAAAAATATGTTAATAGATTTAACCTTATTAGCGAAGACTTAAAAATTCATTTAATGATGTAATAGACACGATAATTCTCTGTAAATCCTAAAAATAGAAATTTGATGTTAGGAAATCCCTCTGTTATCATACTATAATGTGAAATAGGTTTTGCACATGTTTATATTTCTGGAAAGTGCATTATGCTAGTTTTGCATCTTAGGAAAAATCATAACTAAATCATTTTAACTCCAAATGACCTGAAATTTTATATGGGTTACCTCTATACCAGTAGGAAGCTACCATAAAAATTTCAGCTTCAAAATCTTTCTAGAAAATATTTTTGCTCTGAGTGCTAATTATGGTAGAAAATGTGTTCTTAGGTAATATCTTTTGCACCACAAATCCAAATTAGGTTTTCAGTTTCTATGTCTTGGTATATTCGTATCCTACCTTGTGTATAAGTTTAGTCGCATTTGGATAATTTTTGCTTGCTCTTTTGTTTAAGTGTTGCTAGTCTTATTGGTTGTTCTTGGTTCTTTTGCCTTTTAAGCTAGGATTAGACATTTGCGGTAATCCCGAGAGCGACCCTCCACAACAGTTTGAGCAACAGCAAGAAGGCAAGCAATTTGATCATGTTAATCCCAGTATCTTAAGTATTTATGTTGATTACAAATTCTATGTATGCATTGCTATTTTGTGTTAATAGTTGGCCTAGTAGATGCATTTCCTCAAAGAAATGTTTATTCTCTACTACCATGAGCCTAGGTTACTTGCTGTGATTTAGAGTTCGTGGATGGGCTCTTGTCACTTAGTAGTTGCGAATTAATTGCTTAGCCATGCTTAGCTTGGTAGAAATGGGCGGTTATCGACTTGTCGATAACCTTGATCACATCAAACTTATTATGATTATGATTTCCACCTTGTGCTATGTCTACCTATGAAAACTAAAACTGAAAACAAAATGATTTAGACTTGGGCACAATGGTATGATGGTGTGATTTTTGGGTGTGGTGGAATGGTGCCGGGTCAACAAGGACCGAACATCTTGTTACACTAAACCAAGCATTTTAGCGTGCTAACCACATTGGAGGGTATGGGACCTCTCTTGACTTAGTACTTTGGCGTGTATTGGCTCAGTCGCAGGGAGTCGCGGGAGGGATGGTGTTGGGAGCATTGTAGTGTCCAAAGACTTCACCCGTGATGGGATTTGTTGTCTTTCGGCTTGCAATGTAAGCGTGTGGTGTTTCTACCCATACGAGCGGCTCGTGAGTTAATACACAAGATTGGAAATGTCTCGTAGGACTTAGCAGGCGGCATACCTTCGGTAGTGTGCTTGTGGCTTGAAGGCGGTCTGAAGTGTGGGTACATTGGTACACCCCTGCAGGGTTAAAACTATTCGAATAGCCTCGTCCTAGGTTATGGACACGCTTGGCAAGGTCTTTCAAGAGTTAGACTACAACCTTTTAAATTAAAACTTGATGGGTGGTACGAATCGGGGATTCGTGCTATGTTGTGGTGACTATTGGGTTAGTCACTTTCAGGTGGTTACTTGTATGTACCTTTACTTACTGCTACTTTGATAACAAAACAGATTTGCAAACTTGCTTTTAAAATGTATTACATTATTGCAAATAAAGTTGGCTTTGTGCAAAATGAGACATACAACCTCCACCTAAATAAGCTTGCATGTAGTTTATGAATAGGTCTGCTATTCCACACGTCGATCTTGCGGGTACAAAGACAATCTTTGTACTCGGTTGCTCGCTTAACTGTTTTGTTGCGAGAGGAAGAAGGTGAGCTGAAGGGCCTCACTTTGTGAGTTGTGTTGTGGTAGCTTATTGGGCGACTAGCTTGGCGGCCCGGTCGGTTGCCTTGTGGGTGTGTGGCTAACCTGTGCGACTTTTGTTCTAGCCATCTTATGGCGCTTTTGCTCCGCTTGTCATTCTTGTATATTAATCTATTTGGCGGTCGGCTCTCTTTTGTAATAACTTTACTTTATGTATGTCGTTGTTAAACTTAGTGATATATGTTGTATGGAAATGATGTGTAATTTTGTGATGATGTGCATATCTTGCAGTGCAGGAAGCATATGACCATCGAGGCTTAGAATGTTTAATTAGTAATGCTAGAACCAATTGGAGGTTAAGTGTTACTAGTTAAATATTCCGGGTCCTCACACAAACATCCCCCTTTGGTTTCTTCTCTAGTTTAGACCTCCTGAGGAGTGAACTTTCCTTATGTCTATTTGAACCCCTTTGTGCTCTTTTGATGACCTCCACGTTTATTGGACCTCCCCGCGTCCTTCAGGACCTCCCATGTCCCCTAGGACCTCCTTCTCGTTCATTTGGACCTCCCCGTGTCCTCTGAACCCCTCCTTTGCTAGATCTAAGGGTCCAGACCACCTTAGGACAAGGCCTTCTTAGAGATTGAACCTACGTTTTCTTTCACTTGCGGTTATACCGCTCGGGTTTAACCTGTATAGCTTGTGGTCCGTCTGATTCGGGCTGCACAGCCCGATCTTGAAAGCACGTCCGGATGACCCGAACATCCCACTCCTTCCAGGCCATTCGATCTACATCTGACGGCCCCCAATCTGTTGAAGCTACCGCTCGGTCCAAACGTTCGATCGAGATCTGGTGGCTCCAGTCTTCCCTGCGTATCCTTGTTCGTTAGGACCTCCCCTTGCTTTAATCTTGACCGCCAGGACCTCCCCTTGGGAGATCTTAGCCGTCAGGACCTCCCCTTTCTTTAATCTTGACCTCCAAGACCTCCCCTTGGGAGATCTTAGCCGTCAGGACCTCCCCTTGCTTTAATCTTGACCGCCAGGACCTCCCCTTGGGAGATCATAGCCGCCAGGACCTCCTCTTGCTTTAATCTTGACCGCCAGGACCTCCCCTTGTGAGATCTTAGCCGTCAGGACCTCCCCTTGCTTTAATCTTGACCGTTAGGACCTCCCCTTGCTTTAATTTTGACCGCCAGGACTTCCCCTTGTGAGATCTTAGCCGTCAGGACCTCCCCCTTACTTTAATCTTGACTGCCAGACCTCCCCTTGTGAGATCTTAACCGTCAGGACCTCCCCTTGCTTTAATCTTGACCGTCAGGACCTCCCCTTGTGAGATCTTAGTCGCCAGGACCTCTCCTCGCTTTAATCTTGACCGTTAGGACCTCCCCTTGTGAGATCTTAGCTGTTAGGACCTCTCCTTGCTTTAATCTTGACCGCCATAACCTCCTCTTGTGAGATCTTAGCCGTCCGGACCTCCTCTTGTTTTAATCGTGACCGTCAGGACTTCTTGTCGCTTTGATCTTGACCGTCCAGATCTTCCCCTTTGTTCCAAGACCTCTCCATTCTTTGAACTACGTTGTCTTTTAGACCTCCTTTGTTGGTATTCTTTTTGCAAAGACCACCCTTGCGGCCGGGTCTCCTCAGGACCTCTTGTCCTTAGGACCTCCTAGTCCTTTTGCATGGACCACCCTTGCAGGTCAGACCACCCTTTTGGTCAGGACGTTTGGTCTTTTGCACATACCACCTTAGAGGGTCAAGACCCCCCCTGACCTTGCGGGATCACCTCAAGCTCTCTGCAGGACCTTCTCTTTGGGCTTTAACTGGCCTTATTTGTCAGTCACGCCCCCTTTTCTTTATCTTTTGACCCTGTCTTGGCTCTCGGAAGTCACCAAACATTTAATGCCTGTTGTGTCGTATTAAATGGTATCAGCTTTTGGGTAGCACCTGTTGTGTCGCATTAAATGATGTCAGCCTTGGCAGCACCAGGCTATCTTTTGTCCCATCTTTCATCCACTCCTATCATTTTCTTCACTCACTTTTGAGCCCAAGAGCCCTTGGAAATTTCGGTGGCTCTTGCTATATAAGCCTGAGCAGCCCTTCTTCTTTATCCTTTTACTCATCTCCCCTCTCTGGCTCTATCGATAAGCTCTTGGACCTCCTCCAAAGCTATCGGGACCTTCTCCCTTAAGCTTCGGATCTCCACCAACAAGCTCCTAAAACCACCCTCAAATTGATCAAACCTCTATGTTGGTGTATTTCGGTGTTTTATTGGAGTTCTTTGATTCTTGTTTAAGTTTTGTATTGAGTTGCTTTGTTTTCCTCCCATGTAGACTGTGAAGGCACTGAGGAGCAAGAGCTCTCTGAAGAAGAAGAAGAACCCCAAGCCTTTGAGCAAGGCAAGTTACACTCTTGATCATATTGTACCCCCTTATTTCAACATATTGTGTTTCATTTCAAATGCTTATGCATGCTTACTTTACTAAGTATTTCAACGTCTGCTTTTAAGATAGTAGCTATGCCTAAAATCCTTGTATAGCCACAGTTGATCTTGAACCGAACTTGCTTGCCGCCTTAGGTAAAACTTGGTTAAACGCAATAGTGTAAACCATGGCCTTTTGAAAAGAAATGCTTAGTTAAGCTTAGACCAAGAAATTCTGTTTTGGGAAGTTTGGCCAAAAAAAATATCTCTTGATTAAATAATTTCTGCCATGACATTGGTGTGTCCTAGAGGTTGCAACCATGGCATTGGCTTGCCATGGGGGTTTCAACCATGGCATTGGTGTTTTATGGAGGTTTTTCAAATATCTCGGCAAGCGAAGAATAATGGAAAATGGTTTGGACTTGGGCGGAGTTGGTTGTTCGGTTGGTGCATGTCCATGCACGGGATCGTGCCTTTTATGGTTGATCGATGCCCTTGGGTTTGTTGTTACCCGCCCAGGTCAATTAACGACCGGTCTGCGAGTGTATTTTGCTATGCCCTTTTCGTGCAACCACATGTCCTGTATGGGCGGGACCTGGTCGACTAATTTGCAAAGTTTCATCGCGGTTGATCCGGCTGGTGTGTGGGTGGTCTTTTATGGCCTGTCGTTCATGACTATGTAATTCCCACAAGGCTCAAGAGGGGGCCCTCGACCTCTATGGGTTTCTATTCATAGGGTGGGGTGAAACCTTAGAGTAGGGTGGATCGCAGTGGAATAATGCATTGTAAAGGTCTTGTGGTGATCCCTTAGTCGCACACCTTCGGAAGTGTGTGAGTAGAAAGTTTAAGTGGATTACCTCTTGTGGGTAAAGCTGCACACCTCTACAGAGTGTCAAACTATTCGAATAGCCGTGTCCACGGTTATGGACATGCTAGTAAAGCTGCTCAAAGTTAGATCTTTTGTTTGTTCTCAAAGGACTTGTGAAAATTTGTTCTGGTTTTCTATCCAAATGGGTTTAGCAGGGAGCCTAGTGACAGGAGGGTATCCTTCACACTTGTTGATGAATGTTATCCAAATGAAAACTGAGTTTTGCAAAATGAACTTTAATTACTATAATTGCTTTGAACATAGTACTTGTAATTGAAACAAACTTGGCTTTATGCAAACTAACCATATCAACCTGCCTTTGATATATTCATTATGCATGTCATTCTGTTACTCCACGGGTGTGACTTGCGAGCACGGTAGTAGTGCTGACTCTTGCTTGAAATTAATCTTTTGAGCAGGCGACGACTTCCTTGATGATGATGAAGACCAAAGCGATTAGGCAGTGCCCTCCAGCCAATTGCCTGTGGTGTATTGGATGGACTCTACTTATTTTGTTTCCGCTGTGTGTTGGGCTCTTGTAGGCTTATGAACAACTTTGTAACCAACTCTTTTGTTGTTAATAAAGTCTTTTGTGGATGTATGTTATCACTTGTTTTTGCTGTGTGTGAGCTTGCTGTTGATCCTTGGGACTAGCTCGGTTGACACAGGGAATCCTTGGGGTGATCCCAGTCCTCCACGACCACCCTCAGTTCTGGTCGTGGGAGGTCTCGGGGGTACTCCTTGGATCCACGACCTCCTCGGGAGAGGACTCCAGTACCTCCGGGTGGTCCTACCGGACCTCCTGGGTGGTCCTGGAGGTCCTCTCGAGTGGTCCTGTAGGATTTCCTGTGAGGTTCTAGTGGACTTCTCAGGAGGTCTTAGAGGACCTATCGGGTGCCCCAGGTCGGGTCGTCACAACCGTCTTCACGCGATCAACTCCCTCATGCATCTTCTGAAGTGTGACCCACGCCTCACGTGTCGTTTCCTTGCCGATGAGCTACCGCATCATCGAGTCTGGCACCACCTCGTAGATGATGGCCAAAGCCATCTGGTTCACCTTGTCATCCACCTCCTTGTCCTTCACCTTCGGATCGACTGCGACCCAGACTCCCTGGGCGCGCATGTTCGTCTTCATCTTCATAGCCCACACCGGGTAATTGTCGGTCATCAGGACAAGATATAGGAGGGAGATCGGCCCATCCCGGGCCTTCGCCTTATCGCCCATGATCTTCAGATAGCACTAAGATCAACAGGCTTTGATACCAACTGTTGGAACGAAGCACTCACGCGTACGCAAGAAAACGATCGACTAGATAATTTTTGGTGCTGCACACAACAGCTTTACGATTGCTTTATTGCTTTGTTTCTTTCTATCTTCCTTGCACTCTTACATGGCGCTATCCCCCTACCTTTATACCCCCGTGTATGACTACAGAGTCGACTCGGACTCCATCTAAGAAGCGGATACGAAGCAAGACTAAACGGACTAAAAAAAACTTAACTTATAAACTAAAATACCAAAACAAGATTAAATCTAACATAAGAGGGCCCCTTCAGTTGTACGTCCAAGCTTAGCCTTATCAATTAACACATGATACTTCTGTAAAACAATAAGCTGAGTCCGTGACATTATTGATATATTGTCTGAATCTTGCACACGCGAAACATGAATACACGACTGCGGTAGTTCAAATCGCGCAGTGGGCGGGCCAGTGCTGCCTGGTTGTACAAGATGCAGGTAGTGGTACATCTACAAAGACAGTGGAAAAATGCTATGCCAATCAGAAAAGTTGGGGTGCAGAACGCCATCGCTCAAGGAGACAAATTCATAGGGGAAAAGAATGACCCTCAAGGGAAAATGAAAACGATATCTGTGCTATATATTGTACTTCTAGACGTCAAACTTTATTTGAATAATTAAACAGGCACGCAGACAGACAGTATGGTAGCGGTCGACCAATTTGCAACGTTGATATGTACGGAAACCATATCTTATGTACAAATGTGGAACATAAACTAATTATTATAACGATGCCGTTTTACATTAAAAAACAATTTCAGAATATAATTACTGACACGGTTACCTAGTTGTTTCTTTCTAGAATGGACATACATGTACATAAAGAGGCTAACGCGATACAGTTCAAGGAACATCACGCAAGGAAGTCTTGCTTACATTATAATCTACCCCTTGGTCACTAAAGTAGGTCTGATATTTAGTAATATCACAGATGTTTTTGTTCAGAATTGTCTGTGATATTTTATAGACGTTTTTCAATACGAACCATTTGTGATATTACTTTTTCACAGACGGTTTTTAGCGTAGCCAGTAACACAGACGGTCGCTAAACTAAAACCGTCTGTGATTGTATTTAATACAGACGGTTTTGATTAATCGTTTGTGATGAGACGTCCAGTATTAATTTTTTTTTTGTAGTGGTGAATTCTGCTTTGAACGCAGGTGATTGGGTGGGCCGGCACTGGGCAGAAGGCACAACAACCGCTCTAGTTATAAACCATTTTTGGGAGCAAAAGCATTGGATGCTCCAGTCCTCCGTACCCACTCTCCACACTTTCCTCCTTGTTCTTCCAATGGTTTTTCATTCTTGCAGCAATGTTTTTATTTTTGACAGAATAGTTTTGAATTTGTCGCATCAATAGTGCTCCTTAGTTGCACATTTTTTTGTTGTGTTTTGTGTTTGCTGCATCAGGGGCAGGTATTTGTAGTTATGCTCAACGAATTTCGAAATCACTAATCTACGGTAGCCTGCACCGAATGTTTCCAACGGATTCCCTCCGACACGCACTAGGTTGAGACACGTAGTAAGATCTATGCATTTCCTGATGACACATGGAGCAATGCCGACTTTTTTAAAATAATTTTTTATTAATATTACAGAAAATAAATAGCCAAAAGAAAGAATTTACAAAAAAAATCACCGGTCACCAAATGATTTGGCGACATGCTTCTGTCGATCGCCAAATGAATCGGCGACATGCTGACGTGGTGGCTTCAGTCGCCAATACATTTGGCAATAGGACATGTCACTAACTCATTTGGCGACATGTTAATTGGCCGACCGGAGCCTTGTTGTAAAGTTATTTGGCATACAACATTCAATTGGCCGACAACCTTTGTCACCAATTCATGTGGCGACATAACAATTAGCCAACATGAGCCTTGACATCAAAACTAAATTGTCTTCTATATACCAGAGATATCCGAAAATGGATCGTCTGCATTGAATGTTTTTAATGCAGAGTATATACAGTGCATGACATTAGAAAACGATCCCCATCGTCCGTTAAAACATCGAAGGTCTAAATCAATAGCTACAGTACTGCCTGCTTATACAAGATGCAGGCAGTGGTACATCTACAAAGACAGTGGAAAAACGCTATGCCAATCAGAAAAGTTGGGATGCCAATACAAGATACGGGAAAAATGACCCTCAAGGGAAAATGAAAACGATATCTTTGCTATATATTGTACTTCAAGACGTCCAACTTTATTTGAATAATTAAAGGGGATTTGATGATTTACCACAGTAAAAGATGCGCATTTGATGATTTGTCACTCCATGTCTCACTGAAATGTAGCCACGAGATCTACCTGTCAGTGAGACATGGAGTGATAAATCATTGCACATAAATCATCAATAATTCCACAATTACACGCGCACACAGACAGATAAATATGACAGCTATCGACCAATTTGCAACGTTGATGTGTACGGAAAACATACGTTATGTACAAACGTGGAACATAAACTAATTACAGAGACGGTTACATGCTTGTTTCTTTCAAGAATGACATACATGTATACAAAGAGGCTAACACGATGCAGTTCAATGAACATTACGCAAGGGAAGTGTTCCTTACATTATAATTTACCCCTTCGTCACTGAAGTAGTCGTTTTTTTTTTTTTGAAACCAACTGTTACGTGGTGTTGGAGTTGTGATAGTACAACTTCACGTACCAGAGTTTAAATTCTAGTGTATATCTTTTACATACACACGCTGTGTTTCAGTAGAAATTATATGAGGTCGCGGATTTATCCTCAGCTTCTGTCTGTCTAAACGTATGATAAGAAGATGCGCTCGTGTGTGTGTGCGCGTCAATGTGTGTGGTGTGCGCGTATGTGCGTCTCTTTATAATAATAATAAAAAGAACAATCATACCATTATATATTGATGCAATAAAATCACAAAAGTTGGGATGTTTCCTCGGGAGAGAAAGGAAAATAAGAAAGTTGGGTGCGTGAGCAGCTCCATCACTCGTATTACATAATAAGAAAGATGCTTCTCTCTACCGAACGTTCAATACACAACTATGGACTGGACACCCAACCCTATCCCTTGAGAAATTTTACCATACATTTTACCGGTAGTATATAGTTGTAGTATAAATCAAATTTAATCATAGATTTGTTAAGAGCATAATAGACTTTTCTTTTTATTTATAATTTTTCGTGTGGGTATTATGGACTTTTTTCAATTATGGTTGAAAATATTACTCTTGTGTCATGTGATCCCCATATTGGCAATTAGAATTCTATCCCCTTGGGATTCTACTACTAATACTATCAAATGTAGTATAACTAAATTCTAACTAATCTGAACTATTAGATCAAAAAAATGAACGACTCGTATTAAATTGAGTGTACCCTAATAGAGCTCTATCCCTTCCCTACCGCTTGTTGCATTGTCCCTAGCCCCATCGCTTCTTCTTCTTGATCCGTCTTCCCTCTCCCCGACTATGCCTCCCCTCTGCTCTGTCCACCCGGCTTTCGCCCCCTCCCCTCTTCTTCTCTCCGGCGACACTTCTCCTCCACCGCCCCATTGCTTGCTCTTTGACACCAAAAGAGCTCCACACGCCTCCAACATCGCCCTGCCCCCGCGTCCACCACCTGTGGCCAGCGGCACCTACACCGCTCCACCTCCTCTTTCCCGCCCCCGCCCTTACCTCGCCCAACCTAACTTGTCTTGCCCGTCAGTGTGCCGTCCGCTGCCATAGCTCATTGCCCTCCCTCGATCCCGCGGCCAGCGGCGCCCTCGTTGCCCCACCGCCGGGCCACTGTCTCCCTTACCTCTAAATCCCGGGGTCTCAATGAACCCCTCCTTAACCCCGGTAAACCCAAACCCTAACGCCGGTCAACTGTCACTGGAGATGCCGCCGTCGTCGTCAGACAAGAACCCCATGTAAATGATTTGCCACTGGAGATGCCGCCGTCGTCGTCGGAGATGCCGCTGTTTGAATTTGTCGTCCTCCTAGATTTGTCTGAATTCTTTCCATATCTATGGAGCTCATATTCGATAGATACCAAACACCAATAAAGAAGGAAAACGAAGGCCTCTGGTACAGAAATTCTTACACAGGCCATGAACTCAATCACTAAGTTCAAAGCTTGATCGCAAAGGAAAAAAAAGCTTCATTTGATTAGTTAATTGTACTCTCGTGAAACACGCGCGCCGATAGCTCTATATGCCAGCTGGCCATTAGTTGATTGTACTCACGTGAAACGCGCGCCGACAGCTCTATATGCTAACTAGCGGTGGACGGCTAACATATCTAAAGTGCAAACGTGGAACATACACGCGTTGTTATAAGTTCATTTATAATGACATTTTATATTGACAAATCAACTGTAAAATAGAATTCTAGAAACGGCCGGCCCAAGTTGATTGCTTTCGAGGACTACACAAAGTGGTGTCAACATTAGAGGGTTGCCACATTGCTGAGAAGGTATACGAGGGAAAAAAAATCCTATAAGATCTGGTCTACAACTTCATCAATGTAGATCAATTTTATCGTGTGATACGTGTCTTTTTACGAATCTCAAAACGTGACATGCTAGCTTTTAGTATTCAATTCGTGAAAATTCACATCAGTGATTTATGGGGTTGTACGCTTTGAGATTCGTGAAAAGACACGTGTTACATGGTGGAGTTAGTCTATATTAATGAAATTATGGACTAGGTTCTATAGAATTTTTTTTCCTACATGAGGTACCTCCCGCTCTAAAAAAAATACCAACTGTTGATCTACATGGGGTAGAAAATTTGTAAACATGGTAATCTAGTAATTTTTCTTTGACTTATCCCTTTAACTCGTATCCTGCTCGCTCTAACATCCAGCTCGTCCTAATTCCCGTCGACGTTGCTGATATGATGTGTATCTGTGCCGGCGAATCCCATTCTTCTCCTCTAACAGATGCTCCTCCAAAGTCCAAACCAGGCAGCCCTTCCCCTTCTTCACCGGCAGAAGCTCGTTCCCTTTCTCTCCTCTCCAAGTTCTCCTTCTACTCTCCCAGATTTAGATCCAGGTTCTTGTCTCAATCCATACGAGAGTGGAGTGTCGTTACTCTGTTCTCGCGTACCATTTCGAATTTTAATATAATATATATTTATTCATAAATATATATAATTATATACACACATAATTTCACTTAGAATCTTACTTCAAATATATAACAATATAATAAAAATGACATGTAGCTCAATGAGTTCATAAAGATAAAGGTCGTACGTAGTTAAATAATACAATACGAGTTTATAACTTCATATATTTTATCAGTCTACCATAATTCCATTTACCGAAGAAATGGTATTGGGCTAGGCCTTTGGGCCTGGTTCAAAGTAAGGGTCACTTCAATTATGTCCGGTATAGAAATAACTGGAATGACCGGTATTGACCAATATTAAGGCTGATACGGGATTTAACAATGCTATGTACCATTTTAAATGTCAGTATGGTATGTTCGGGTTATTCCAGTTAGTACTTAAATGGAATTGATAAACTTGCATCAAACACCGGAAAAACGATTATCATCCACATGCATGCGTAGGAACCTGCGCCATATGCATATGCTGCACTTGGTCGAGGCCTAAGCAAGGACCAGGTGCGACGCAACGGAAGCCTGCTGCTTTGTACGTGCCATACATTTAAATTTCCACGCGAAGGAATCGGACGACAAGGTTTAGTTGCCAAAATTCCTCCGCGGGTGTCACGATCTTGAAGCTACGCCAAAGGAATCGGAACACATTCGTGACTTGCATGGACTCTCGAAGGAAGAGAAGAACAGATAGAGAGATGTAGTTGGGGAATTTTAGTCTTTTTCTCGATAACCTCTGGCCACGCAGCCGGTCTCCTCTTTACAGCTAACCAGCGAATCACTGTAGCGCAAACGACAGCACCACCAACTATTGTCCACTAATTAGCCCAACCGCAACGCAAGTTACGCAAGGCCCAACTGGGCCAACCCTCACTGCTGCTGCTCCTCCTGTCGTTACTTGCCGTATGCATCCAATAGCTTCAGCATTGTGACAGCGGGGCCTTCTGTGTCCGTCTCCTATACGGTCGAAGGCAACAGGATTAATTAGGAAGATCATTTAAATAATCTGTTTGCATGTTTAGTTGTTCTCGCATATGGTTCCGATTAGTTTCTCTTTAGGATTTTTCTTTATCTTCCGTATGAGTCTTTTTCTTGTTCGTTGCACACTAGGCATCACCTGAGGCCAATTCCAGTGGATCACTGTAGAGTCTTCTAGAAGCAAGCTAGGTTACCTTCTGGCTAGCTCTGCCATCTTAGTAAATTCCTTCGCGCTTAGCTTAGTAAGCTGGCTTGGTAAGCTAAGCAAGCCTGGTTCTCCGAGCACTGTGGTAGGACGTATGTACCCCATCTATGTAAGGAGGCCACGTTGTTCGAAAAAAGGTATTTGCACTTAATTATTGGGTTTATGCTATACGCTGTCATGGGGAATAAGGAGTATTTTCTGGATATTACCATTGTTTTTTGTGTGATCTCTTCGTATTTTTGCATGAAGAACACGTCTACTTTTGTGTAGTCGAGTAGACGGTGATCGAAGCGTGTGGTTAGGTGAATATTTTTATCGCAGGTTACTGTTTTGATAGTAGTTGACTTTATGCGGTTCGTCAGATTTCACAAATCCAAAGTTATCTTTATCCAACATCGTGAAGATCGGCAAACCGTATCATCTTGGTATGAAAGTGATGGGTTGACATGATGGGATTATTTACCCTAGCTACTTTCATATTTGTTTTCAGTCCTATAATCTAGAAAATTGCCTCACAAAAATATTATTGTGATGTACTTAGACCTTTGTGTTTAGATATTTTCTTAGTATTGCATCATCAAGTTTTAATCCGTGTGTTAAAATTGCCTCACAAAAATATTATTGTGATGTACTTTGACCTTTGTGTTTAGATATTTTCTTAGTATTGCATCATCAAGTTTTAATCCGTGTGTTAAATTTGTCATTAGTTGCTGTCACGTTGCATCCACCAAACTGAAAACAAATCCCCTGTAGCCGCACCATCGCTTTCCGTGCCATCCATTTGGCGTGCCATCCATTTGGTATGCGTCGCCCACGAGATTTCTACCACCACCACCACTTCGTTTTCTGGGATCCACAAAAATTGCGATTTTTTTTAAAAAATATTATTATTTTTAAAGATATTTACAAAAATAAATAGTCGTTTAAAAAAATTATAAAAATGTGTCCATATCGCGATTCAATCAGCGGCGAGAACTATCGCCATTCAAACGGCGACAGGGAACTGTCGCCACTCCGCGGCACAAGCCGCTACCTATCGCCGATTCAATCGGCGGCAGGAAGTTAAGCGTTTCCTATCGCCGATTGAATGGCGATAGGTAGCTATCGCCGCTTGAGCTGGCGATAGGTTCCTGAATCAGCGACAGTGTAACACCCGATCCGACATGAACACGGAATGCTACTAAACAACCCCAATAACTCTAAACTAGACAATCTTAATAAATTTCGTGAGAACCTCCCTTGTAAAGTTAATTACACGAAGGTTCCAACACACGAATTAATCAAATATTAACTAAAACTTTCATCCAAAGACATCAAAAGATAATCAAGACATGCTAAGAATCCAACATAACTAGAGAGATATAAAGATCCACTACTCATCATTATTACATTTAAACCATTGCATAAGATGAACATAATAATCTAAAATCAATCACGTTAGAAGATCATTCAACTTTATTTAGTTCATGTGGTATGTGGGTGACTAGCAGTCTACTTCCCCATGCATGTCATTCTTGGCTCTGTACCTAAAACAACAATAAAAGCAAGAGTGAGTCCATAGACTCAGCAAGTACATAAAGAAACTATAACATCAACATACATATAAAGGAGATCAACACTAGAACATCTCATATGCAAATGCAATGCTCAAGGAACCTTTATCTTTAACTTTACTGTGCATTACACGTGTCTGAGTATGCAACCGCCACAGCATACCCATGCATGCATCAGCGCACGCACGCACGAGGACCAATTGCCCATTACTCCAGTAAGTAATGGGGACCTCAACCCACACTCCACGAGTAAGGGGATCTCGGGCCCGTCACCTTCATGACGGGGATCTCAAAGGAAACATACTTGGTCACCACATGACCAAGCCTCAATATGATCTCAATATGCACATGCTCATCATTTAATCATCATCAAATTACCACAAGACAGTAAGAACATATAACAATAGAGCATGGACATATATGACGCATCCATAAATCTTAAATCAACATCAAGCCAACAATCTCACTATGCTACCACACATCGAGAAGCACACAATCATGACCAATCAAACACAACCACGAATCAAACAATGCACTTGCCTTAACCACGTGAGAACTGGGAACGTGAAGTTGGTGCTGCCTCGGTACTCTTCCCCACCTAAATTCAATCAAGAACATAGACTAAGACCACAGTAACGAACCACATGAATTCTAAAAACAAACACAACTAGCAATAGCTCGCAACCCAATCCCGACTCCAAATTTCTAATTGCTGTTCTGTACCTTCTGTGAACAGTCAAGTTCTAAAATTCATATCTTTCTGTACATAGGTCCAAATTATGTGTTCTTGGACTTCATTGAAAGGTTATCAAATTTCCCAACTAAACCTAGTTGGTGAGCTTCCTGATTCGGCCATCTAAAATCACTTTCAAGCCGATTAACAAGACATCGATTTCACGTCAGACTTTCTGGACAGAGCACTAAAACTAACATAACTTTCAGCTCGTTTACCCAAATTTCGCGTTCTTGTGCTTCCCTGAAAGCTACGATAATTATCTACAACTTTCGTTATACTGAGATCCTCTAATTCTATCCTTAATTGATCGCAAAGTTCAGATCACTAAAACCTGTCAAAATGCTGACAGATTCGCAGGACAGTCACAGTAAATAATTCATAACTTCTGCTGTAGAGGTCCAAATAATATGATCTAGCACTTAATTGAAAGCTATGGACGTCCTCTACAACTTTCTAGGAGATGCTCAGAACAGAATCTGCACCTATCTATGACAAAACGCCTGTCCAATACAATCTGTCCTGAGGGAACAGAAAACCGACATTGCAACAATCAACTAAATACGCATCTAAACGAGGGGAAACGTGGTTACCCTTGAAGAACCGTTTGCCGGGCACGACGAGCACCCACCAGCGAGCTCTTCCCCCAAAGATGGTCACGTTCCCCTCGCCTTCTTCCTTCTCCAACGCCCGGCCACCTCCAGCGATCTCCAAATCGGCAATCGGGGAAGACGAACGGAGTTGCCGGTGCGAGGAGGCGCCAAGGGAGGGAGTGCAGCAACACGAGAACCCTAGGCAGGGGCTGCGGCTTGAGGGGAGGAAGGGGAGGGCGATGGGTGGAGGGGAGGAGGCGCGGTTGGAGGGGAGGCAAAGGCGGCTAGGGTTAGGAAGGGGAGAAAGGGTGTCCCCTTTGGCGGCCACATATGGGCCTTTGGGGCCAAAGCCCAGCCCAAGTTGGCGGAATTCACCGCTAACCCCTTCTCTATTTGTTTAATTGGTTATTTTCTATTAGGTTCTTCTCCCGATTCGATTTCCAGCTACTCGTATCCTTTAAATCTTTAGGTTTTCTCCCGAGTCCTATTATGGGGTATTACACTCTACCCCCCTTAAACTGAATTCGTCCCCGAATTCTTTCCATCACTCTACCCGAAGAACAATCACAGCTAGGATTTACGAACAAAACCACACACCTGCTGTGAACAATTCCGAATATTGCTCGCGCAAGCAAGACTCTAATTCCCAAGTCACTTCCCTCTGGGACATATGGGATCACACCACCTAGATGGATACCAACATCTTTCACTTCAAGACTAATCTCGACCCTTACAGTGCGCTCCACGCACGGGACTCAAAAGTAAGGTCTTACTTCGTGGCCAACAGCTCCAACAAAAACCTAAGCTCCGGACCTCTCATGTGCTCTCTCAGCACCGAAAAACACAAGACATTGAGTACTCCGCGCAAGTACTCGAGACGGTCCTAGCGATACGCCAATCTACAAATTCCCGTGACTAAGGAACCTATCCAACACACCTTTGGTTAAACTTCCTTTTTGTACCGAAGTACATCGTCTGCACAGAACCCGCAGAACTCTTGTTCCTACACTCAATCGATCACTTTACCTAAGCAAGCAGCATCTCCTTTAACAAGGGACGCACAAAGAACTCACCTGTCAACTCACTTATCCGAAAAACTCAGCGAAAACAAAGGAGTCAAAATGCAACCAACTCAAAGTCACCTTCTCTTAGAAGAGCCCAATCCAAAATCAATGGATTTACCACGAAATCTTTTCCACTTTCCAAAATAGGCAGTTTAGAAATAATGCCACACAAGCCCAAAGCGAAATCACTCGAAAAACCAGTCTTACCCTTTTTTCTAACGGTAGGAATCACACATACCGACAAGAACCAACTCAATTTATAATCGACATCCATCATAACTACATAGTTCAAGTAAGAATTAAGAAAGCATCTAACTATCCAAGATCACACCCTTTACCAAAATCTTTCTTTTAAGAAATCAACTTTCTCTTAAACCATAGGATCCCAAATCATCGTATAACGCATTAACTCATTTCTCTTAAATTGGCAACCTCAAACCTATGCTCTACAGAACACAAAATCCACACTTATGTAGGAGACTCTTCCACTCCACAATATTGTACTCTAGCCAATTTCCCTACCGAATGAACTTGTCAAAATAATTTCCAACACAACACAATATAGATTTCACCCACCATCACATCCCTTAATCCGTTAAGGATGAACAATTTTAAATTCACATCCCACACTCTCATATACTAGCCACAAAGGATACTATCGTTGATCATTCCACTACTCAAATCCACTCTTATTCTACCATACACATAATCAAGTAACCACCCCAAGACGATTTATTTCACAAGTCTTAGACCCTCTCTAATCCACACCAATCCAATTCGATTACACAACCACATTATACCCATTCCAAACCCTAAGCTGTTTAACCGACATTCAAATATACCCAATCACTAGCGTCAATAAATAAATATATCCTTTGACCATGACATCCTTAGAAATAATTTAACTCCTATAGGGTTACTTACTAAGGTGAGTCATAGTTGACAATAGTTCAACGATTTACGCTATCCCATTAATTAGCATGACACTTAGATTCCTCCACGCCGCTACTTTCATTAAACTTCACCACCACAATTCTTCTACACAAACATGCTAAGTATCCAATTGCGATACTCGATAAGTTCATCAAGAGTCCATAATTTCGATAATCCCAATATTCCAACACGGACAAAGTTCTTTGGATCATAATTATAATAGGTTCCACTAGTTGTAACACTAATCACTTTTATCTCATCGACAACTTTCCATTTAAATAGAATTCTCTCAGGTGCTTGTAAATCGAAACCAATTCACTTTATCTCGCTCTTCAAATTGATTGGTTCTGAAAAATCTCAACAGTTCCAAATACTTGACCACCTCAACCAATCACCATATTACTCTTTATAACACTTGGCAACACAACTTGGTTAATACTTTACTCAAAAGGAAGAAATAAGCAGATAGAAGGTTCAACAGACAAGAAATCGTGGCTCCTCAAGTGAGCACGAGACCAAGAGAGAGTCAAATAGTAGGATCTCGAGAAAACAAGATACGAGCCCACCGTCGAGGCACAAGTCCCACAAGAAGAAATTTTCCACCACCATAAATCATAATAAAACATTGCTATGCAAACCCAAGAAACTCTTAAGTTGAGACAACAAGAAAGTTGCGGATTACATTTTTTTTTAGCTCCAACCTCAAATACTTATGGTAAACATTTTCCGTTAACACAACGAAAGTAATCTCTTTGATTACAACATTACTTGCCAAACCAAACAAGAGATGTCTTTAATACCAAAACACATTCATCACTTGAACCAAACGGAACCTTTCCATATGTCACATTGCTCAACTAATTTTATCTCTGCAAAATCATGAGTCCCCAAAAGATCACGAATACAAAACTCCAAATATTTCATTTAACCGTTATTAAAACAATCAACTTACTTTCTCTCTAGAAGAATCATCACCACTCCAACACGTCACAATCTCTTGTAGACCTTATTACTAACATCAAGAATATTTCACTCTTAGCAAGGTTCGTTATCATCAACTCTTCCTTTATAAAGTCCCCAAAACTCACCAAACTGTTACATTTCACTTTATCCTCTCATCCTCAAATGAGGGTACACCAAATTCTTACACCCTCACTATAACAACCACCATATTTTCAAAGAACCTACTACACAATTTACAAGGTTACACCAAAACTCTTTCATCAAAGACATACTATTATCGACAATCTCACCATCAAGCAAACACATGTCACCTATTAAATCCCATCATAAACCTTCCCAATGAAACACAGATATTCGAATGCTCATACTTATTTAGTACACACTAACTCCAATCTAGAGGTTATCATAAACTTTTGATGATTATTCCATCATGGACGAATTGATGGTCTGTATCTATTTGTACTCCCACGAGCATAAATAAGATCATCAAATAGCCAATTAAAGAAGATTTCTATATTAATATCTACCAAGGCGACAATCGAACACATCTTATATTTCTCTTTTACTGATTAGATTAATACATTAAGATCAAATAATCTAACTAGTTTAGCAAACTAAACAACTCAGGATCAACCACTCCGTTAATGTTCCATAGTGGTTAATAACTCTATTGATTCCAATTAGGTATAGCCGTACACCTAATCACAGCTCAACAAGAACTACTACATGACACCATCAAATTAATCAACTTTCATTCCAGGGATCTTAGTTAGGATCGATTATACAACACACTACAGACCCAACTTGATAACTCATATCATATTCACTAATTTCTCCGATTATAACCTCCCACTTAACCACGAGATGACATCACTAAAGGGTTTAGCATTTTCTTTTATAAAAGAACTTTTCAACTTCAACACTCAAGATACCCAAAAGAAATATATTGAATCAAAACTTCCACGTACTACAGGACTTGCAAAAGGAAACTTTCTTTACCCAAGAACATCAACCGGATAAATAGGTCATGCTTTCCAATGAGAAGGACAAAACTCCAAAATAACGGTCAAACTTGACAATCAACTCGGTTCACCACCATAAGAATAACTCATCGATTGGGAAAATAATGATTGCTTTACAGGACAAATTAAGCCAAAGAAAACACACCAATACTTTTTTTTTCTCTCAAAGCAACCTATCAACCACAAGAATAAATAACCCAAGAGAAACTCATCAATCTCAACTGGATAAGAGTTGACCAAATTCAAATTCGGGAAGAGAACAACTCTTTTAAGTATACTACTTCTGCCAACGCTTTGACTACGATCTCTCATGTGGATACTTAGCTAATCCTATACCACGAGCGGTGGTGTAACTGAGTATAGCCAGGACCACAACCACTACCTCCACCTCTCAACATGGGTTACCCCACATAATAACCATAGTTTTATACTATAGGTATATGAGATCATCTCAAAACAGAATCATTAATACAACTCAACAGATGCGTAAATGCAATGCTTGACCCATCCCATCCTCATGCACACCATGTGTCGAGTTTATAAGTTCATTAACCATTACAAAATTTTAGCAATTTAAGTTGCCTAGGTTGTAAATCCAATCACCACGGACCTCTGCGCTCGATACCAAGCGTAACACCCCATCCGACATGAACACGGAATGCTACTAAACAACCCCTAATAACTCTAAACTAGACAATCTTAATAAAATTTAGTGAACCTCCTTGTAAAGTTAATTACACGAAGGTTCCAACACAGATTAATCAAATATTAACTAAAACTTTCATCCAAAGACATCAAAAGATAATCAAGACATGCTAAGAATCCAACATAACTAGAGAGATATAAAGATCCACTACTCATCATTATTACATTTAAACCATTGCATAAGATGTAACATAATAATCTAAAATCAATCACGTTAGAAGATCATTCAACTTTATTTAGTTCATGTGGTATGTGGGTGACTAGCAGTCTACTTCCCCATGCATGTCATTCTTGGCTCGGTACCTAAAACAACAATAAAAGCAAGAGTGAGTCCATAGACTCAGCAAGTACATAAAGAAACTATAACATCAACATACATATAAAGGAGATCAACACTAGAACATCTCATATGCAAATGCAATGCTCAAGGAACCTTTATCTTTAACTTTACGTGTGCATTACACGTGTGCAGAGTATGCAACCGCCATTGCATACCCATGCACATCTTGGCGCGCACGCACGCAGGACCAATTGCCCATTACTCCGCAAGTAATGGGGACCTCAACCCACACTCCACGAGTAAGGATCTCGGGCCCGTCACCTTCATGACGGGATCTCAAGGAAACATACTTGGTCACCACATGACCAAGCCTCAATATGATCTCAATATGCACATGCTCATCATTTAATCATCATCAAATTACCACAAGACAGTAAGAACATATAACAATAGAGCATGGACATATATGACGCATCCATAAATCTTAAATCAACATCAAGCCAACAATCTCACTATGCTACCACACATCGAGAAGCACACAATCATGACCAATCAAACACAACCACGAATCAAACAATGCACTTGCCTTAACCACGTGAGAACTGGGAGCGTGAAGTTGGTGCTGCCTCGGTACTCTTCCCCCACCTAAATTCAATCAAGAACATAGACTAAGACCACAGTAACGAACCACATGAATTCTAAAAACAAACACAACTAGCAATAGCTCGCAACCCAATCCCGACTCCAAATTTCTAATTGCTGTTCTGTACCTTCTGTGAACAGTCAAGTTCTAAAATTCATATCTTTCTGTACATAGGTCCAAATTATGTGTTCTTGGACTTCATTGAAAGGTTATCAAATTTCCCAACTAAACCTAGTTGGTGAGCTTCCCTGATTCGGCCATCTAAAATCACTTTCAAGCCGATTAACAAGACATCGATTTCACGTCAGACTTTCTGGACAGAGCACTAAAACTAACATAACTTTCAGCTCGTTTACCCAAATTTCGCGTTCTTGTGCTTCCCTGAAAGCTACGATAATTATCTACAACTTTCGTTATACTGAGATCCTCTAATTCTATCCTTAATTGATCGCAAAGTTCAGATCACTAAAACCTGTCAAAATGCTGACGGATTCGCAGGACAGTCACAGTAAATAATTCATAACTTCTGCTGTAGAGGTCCAAATAATATGATCTAGCACTTAATTGAAAGCTATGGACGTCCTCTACAACTTTCTAGGAGATGCTCAGAACAGAATCTGCACCTATCTATGACAAAACGCCTGTCCAATACAATCTGTCCTGAGGGAACAGAAAACCGACATTGCAACAATCAACTAAATACGCATCTAAACGAGGGGAAAACGTGGTTACCCTTGAAGAACCGTTTGCCGGGCACGACGAGCACCCACCAGCGAGCTCTTCCCCCAAAGATGGTCACGTTCCCCTCGCCTTCTTCCTTCTCCAACGCCCGGCCACCTCCAGCGATCTCCAAATCGGCAATCGGGAAGACGAACGGAGTTGCCGGTAGCGAGGAGGCGCCAAGGGAGGGAGTGCAGCAACCTGAGAACCCTAGGCGGGGGCTGCGGCTTGAGGGGAGGAAGGGGAGGCGCATGGGTGGAGGAGGAGGCGCACGGTTGGAGGGGGAGGCAAAAGGGGCGGCTAGGGTTAGGAAGGGGAGAAAGGGTGTCCCCTTTGGCCGGCCACATATGGGCCCCTTGGGGCCAAAGCCCAGCCCAAGTTGGCAGGAATTCACCGCTAACCCTTCTCTATTTGTTTAATTGGTTATTTTCTATTAGGTTCTTCTCCCGATTCGATTTCCAGCTACTCGTATCCTTTAAATCTTTAGGTTTTCTCCCGAGTCCTATTATGGGGTATTACAAGAAGGCAGACTATAAAATCCCCGAAAAATCAATCCAGAATTCATTTTAATTCCAGAGAAAAACAAGAGAGAGTTGGAGAGGGAGGGAAGAAATTGCGGCGAAGCCCTGTCGGTTCGTCGCGGTGGAGAGAGATTGATAGAGCATCAGTTTCGATCGATCATCTTGTGTTGCAGGTAAATTTTTCTGAAACTATGTATGTTACGTCCAAACCTTGTAGGTTAGCAAACGACAATAGCGACATAGAATTGAGTAGGTTAGATACATGTAGTCGAACTCTGTAGTACATATTTTGAGTTGTGTAGCGACATAGAATTGCGACTATAGCGAAATAGAATTGAGTAGGTCACATAAATTTAGTCAAACTGTGCAGTACATATTTTGAGTTGTGTAGCAACATAGAAATGCGACAATAGCGACATAGAATCGAGTAGATTACATAAATATAGTTGAACTGTGTAGTACATATTTTGAGTTGGACATGGAATTGCGACAATAGCGACGTAGAATTGAGTATGGTGCTGGTTGACCGCTGTAGTAACATAATTAATGCACGATACATTTTTGAATTGTGAGGAAAACACGGAGTAGCTGTGTAGGTCTAAAAAACAATGAGAATATTTGTACGCAGTTATTATTTTGTTAGTACGCTGTTATTAGTTGTGTTAGTGCGTGGTCAATATCTTGTTAGTGCCGAAAACACCGTTTAACTAGAAAAGTAGCATGACATGTATTACATTTGTAAAGAAAATTCGTAGTTGCTACATAGGCTATGTAAAGATGCATGAAAAAAATATGAACTTTCTCTCTTGCTGCATTTTCAGGTATGGCAGACGCGAGTCAATACGAGTTGCTTGACCCAGTGATTGACCAGCGTCACCGTAGCCGCCTCAGTACCGTGCTCCCTCCGGAGGGCGAGGCGCCGATAGAGCTTGGGGCGTTTCGGCTACGCACCCCCATCAGGGCATGAAGGTGCACGAGGCCGGATTAGAGTGCGTGAAGTTCGACCTTGATGCACTCAATCGCGGTCTGTTTATGTAGCGTTGACTCATGTTTGTTCTAAATCGTTTCGACGCAGGTTGAGAGCGGCAGACCTCCTTCCACTAGCGAGGATGGTGGAGGCGACGTCGGAGGACGACCAGGACCACCGTGCCGGTCGTACGTCTAGGTGGTTTCCATACGGCCAGGCCCTCCCGACGGCGCCGGTTGACCGAGGCGAGACCCATCGTTCCATCTCCGTGCGGGAGATGACACCGCAATGCGGGATGTGAGCTACCCGACCAGGTTGCCTGCGCGCGCGCCGATGGTGGCGCACGATGTCCCCTCCACGTGGCGCACGGACCTCCTAGCCAGGTTCCGTGATATCCTGCGCCGCCGTAGCGTGCGTGGAGTTGGCGGCCGCACGGGCCTGCTGAAGTGGATCTGCGATTCTACGTAAGTGTTTTCCTAACTATTTTCTCGTAACAATTCGTTTGTGAACCTGCTGGCGTTTACGTGTCTTCTTGCAGCCCGAGCGTATGGCTGAGAACTATTTTTCTCGTAACAAGTTGCATAAATTAATCCTGTCACCGCTTGAACCGCTAGTTCTTTGGTTCACCTATGTATCGCCGATTCAGCGGCGGCAGGAAGGTATCGCCGATTAAGCGGTGACAAACCACGACCTCTACAAAACCCTCTTGCAACCGTCGAAATTCCACACGGGACTCGGTCTTCTTGAACAAAAAATAGAAGGACACAAGAGAGAGGAGGAGGAAAAGCTAGCGGCGGCTGTTCGTCGATTACCCACCCCTCGGGTAATTTTCTTAACGAGCGGATTACATGATTCTTGATGTGCTGTTACGTAGTGAAGTCCGTTTTACATACTTTTTTGGTGAGATATTTAGTTGCATATATGTAGTTCATCGTGTAAATGTTCTTCACACTGCAGTACGTCAAATATGTCTGACATCGTCAATTTCAAAATTTACTATTATGGAGGGTCCCGAGGGAATTGATTTGAGTTATTTCCAGTCCGCGGACATGCCCCTACCAAGACCTGAGCAACGTACAATAGGCGCTGTGATGCGGTGGTTGTTCCACACGTTCCAAGTGGACCGTGATGTCCACGATCTGACATTGAGCTGCCTCGCCCTCCGGACAGGACAGCCCACGTATTGGGAGTTAGTGCAAAGGGTTGGAGGGCAAAACAGAAGGCATTGGAATCAAGGTTCGGCACGTTCGAGGATTCCTACCACAACCTTCCTGGGCAACTCCGAGCCATAAAAGACAGGAATCCCGGCACTCATGTCGACATTCAAGACGCCACGCATCCGAAGTGGCCTAATAAGAGGGTACTACAGCGAGCATTCTTCGCGTTTGGTTCATGCATCAATGCATTCCGGCACTGTCGTCCAATCTTGTGTATCGATGGCACATTCTGTTGGCGGTACAAGGGCGAATCGACCGCATAGCGACGGACGGAAACAATCAAGTTCTTCCGTGGCATTCGCTTTCGTTGGCGAGAACACGAATAGCCGGCTGTGGTTCTGAAGAATGTGAGGATTTACATTTGTGCGGGACCGTCCCAACGTATGCCTCATACATGGCCAAGCGCGCGGGCTGCTGCGTGCGATAACACGGCTTCGGAGGAGAGAACGTTCCACTTCCATGGCGGATCTACAGAACAGGTGGTGCATGAGGCACTTGGGTGCAAACTTCTATAAGTAGTTCCGCAACAAGGACTTGATGAACATGTTCAAGCGCCTGTGCAACCAGAACGAGCAGCGTAAGTTCGACACACTGGGAAGATTCGGGCGGCCGGACCCAAACCCACGAAGGAGGCATCGAGAAGGGCCGCCCCAAGCGCCGACCAGGCCCCCCAAGCATTGCCACAGCTACCCACAGACGCTCCTAGTGTCACGAGGAAGACAGGGGCACAGGTCAAATGCTTCTCAGACTGGATTGAGCACGAGCCTAAGGAGAAGTGGTCATTCTTTGCATGACAAGGGTGGTGCTCGATATGGTATCATGACAACCAACCTAGCTGAGGTCTACAACTGGGTCATGCGCGGCGCCAGGTGCCTTCTTTTGGTTGGTATTGTGGAGGCAATTCTCCGCGGTACCACAAACTACTTTGTTAACAGATGCGGCAATGCGTCGCTCACCATAGCAATGACAGAGTACTCTACTCGCCATGATCACCGCATACATGGAGGAGAAGAGCAAGAAGGGTGAGATGCACCGGCATTCAAGATGGGCACGAGGAGCTTCGCCGAGATAATGTGCAGGATAAAGGCGTCGCGGGACTAACGCGAGAGGATCACCCATGAGTGAGCGCTACACCGCGATAGTTGCGTATGCACTTGTAACAAGCCCTTCTTACAGATAGGCCCCGCTCCCATGTCATGGCGCTGTTCGACGGTGGCGCGACATCCCGCGATGCCTCTCTCACTATTTCACCAAGGAGGCGGTGATGCAAACATGGAGTGGAGAGATGTATGGTTCGCCGTTGTTGGCCATTTCACCGGCCATCCATCACAGGAGCAACTAATGCGGGCGCGGACATTGGTAGGCTCAAGGAAAGGTTGGCGGCGGCAGTCGACGCATCGAGAACGATATGGACGAGGCGAAGCGGGACGTCGCGAAGAAGTGCTCCATTTGCGAGAGTCCGGCACACCTTCAAGACATGCCCCACGCGAAATACTCGGGACTAAGGAGGCATCGGCATTAGGGCGTCACCACGGGGCCTCATCGGTGCCCGACTAGAGCGATCCACATGGGAGGCGTTGGCGTCGCGACCACGACAAAAATATTATTATCAATGTTGTCAATTATCATTTTAGTTAAGTGTTATGACGTTCTTACGCAAGTTACGTAATATCGAGTGTATGAATTCGGCGAATGGCAATATCACTTATCTTCCTTTTCACGAATCGTTCATATCTCAAGCGTCCTCGCTAAATTCTCAGAAAATTAACCGTAGTAGAACAACATACGATGATGATAAAATGTTATTACGAGTCTAACGATTTACGTGCGTTTAAAATTTATGAAAATCACAAACCGCCTAAGTGAAATAGGAAAATCAAAAGCGCTAGGGTTGGGAATGAATCGCGATTCAACTCGCGATAGGTCCTGTCGCCAGTTGAACTAGCGATTCATTCTGTCGCCGATTCTCGGCGATAAATACCTCAGCGGCGGCGAGGCGGGGGCGGGTCCACATGCCGCGATTGAGCAACAATAGGTTCTGCCGCTTGATTGAGCGGCGAGAGATACATTTTGTAATTTTTTAAGCGACTATTTATTTTTGTAAATATCTTTAAAAATAATATTATTTAAAAAAAACTCCACAAATTGCCACCGCCAAATTTCCGCCGCCAGACACGCATATCTTGGAAATTATGGAAAGAAAAGAAAAAGAAAAAATCAGAATTTTTTTAAAAAAAATCCAAAATTTTAAAAACAATTACATAAAAATCCTTAGAACATGGATAGATGCAATAAAATATTTTTGAATTTAAATAAAATTTATTTTATTCATTTTCCAAAAACACTGAGAAATACCATAAAATTCAACTTTGCTAAAAAATGCATGAATTTTCTACAGTAGCTAGGTTGAGATTTTAGATGAATTTAGGTGGAAGAATTATTCCATTTGGATTTAGGCCCTGTTTGGTACAGCTCCTACTCTCAGCTTCTCAATCAAATCTCGTGGAGCTGTGCCAAACACCCAACTTCTCAAAACATCCAAATCCTGATTCTCACGAGGAGCTGTCTCAAAAATGAACTAGCAACGAGGAGTAGCCTTTCCGTAGCTTCTCGTGAGAATCCAATCCTACAAAACAAAAATACCTCTTGAAGTTTGAAGATATTACCCGCCACTGCCATCGAACTACCCCCGGATTGCCCTCCGCGCAACCCGATCCCGCACCGGTTCGTCTTTCCCCATCTCTTCCCCTCGTCTCCTCCGAAGCTCCTGCGAGAGGCGAAAAATCGCCTCCGGTCCTAGTCATCGCCGCCCGGTCCTCTTCTTCGCCGCCTTCTATCATGTGCTTTGCCGCCACGATTGCCGTTCTGTCTTTGCGCGCCACGCATCTGCCGTTCTGTCTTTGCGCCGCCACTGAGTTGACCCACATAATCATCGAGGGAGCCTTTGTATTCACCCCAAATTTCTTCAAGAAGGAAAATCCCAGTTACTTTGATGAAGTTTGTAAGTTCTCGCTGATTTCATTCCCCCCATCGCTATATTAGCGTTCCCAAATCATCAAATCCGCCAAATCAAAATGGTGTTTGAGATGACAGTTAACTGTGATGGGTTACTGCATTGTTTAGGGAAAGAAATGCAGCAAAGGTGACTCCGGATATGTGGCGAGGACACATGCTATTCTGATTGAAGGAATTACAAGCTGTATTAGAAGGCCCTGCATCGCTACTGCGAGTGTATGTCTTCTCATCTTTTGCTCAAGTTCTAGATATGCATTGCGACTTACTTTTTCCTTGTCCAATACGTGAAATGCATTTTGATTTTGCGGGTTAAATCACTCGTTTCTATAATTAGCTTCTGCTCTCATTATTAAAGTTCAATTAAACACAGGTTACGCAATAGGGGTTAAGCCTCACTCGATTTCAACCTATTTTGGGAATTACCCTGTTGCTCTTGCTATTCCATAATACCATTTTAGAAACACGGCACAAGGGAACTGATGGTTAACCTTTTCTTTGATAGGATGTCGGGCCTTTTTTTACCGGAAGGATGTCGGGCCTTGATCACTGTGTCGAATATCATCCTCTAAATTAACATCCATGTCGGTTTGTATTTTGATGTGACATGCTCTAGTAGTGATAGATGCTTCAAGTGAGCATATTTTAGATCATGGGTTATCTTTGAAATCCGCTAGTGTGCGCTAAAGAAAATGTAATGCCCACAAATTAGAGAAATCATGGACAAATGGAGTGTAATCCTCATGGGCTTCCTTATGGAGTAGTTTTGATGGTCTGAAATAAACAGGTGTGATGGTGATTTGACTAAATCCAGAGGAGAATGTTAGGTTTATAGAAATAATCTATTTTATTGTAACCTATAAGCTCCATGAACTTGGTTTGATATTGTTGTTGTTGTTCTCCCAGACAATAATTATGGTTGAATAAATTTACGATTACATGGTAATTAAATACATCAACAAAAATTCAGTTCCTTTTTGTTTTAGGCTTTTATGATTAAATTAATCCAAGCGTGAAGCATAACAACGTTAAACAATAGCGCTATCTTGAAAAGTAGTGTGGTATTTCTAGTGAATTTGTTCCAAAGGTCGAATAATATCATCTTGGCGTTTTTCTTGGGAACATAGTTTTACAAATGGCAAGCTCCTTATCCTCTATGCTAGTACAAGCGTATCCAAAGCCAAGCTATGTACATGTTACATGTAGTTAGTAGGAGACTTTAGTCCACAAGTGTTACTGTTGTGTGGTTTTGATTCATAATGTACCTTTCATTTTATGTTACTACAAGTTTCTTTGCTTGCGACTATGCTATTGCATCCAGAAATCCTCTGACCATATTCTCCAGTTCATTTGTCTGTTTGGGTCGACTTTACGGATGCTTGGTTTACTTCATTCATCGCCTACTTAGATGGCTTCAACTTGGACCAGTCCATTCTTCTCACGGGCATATTTCATTGGTGCGAGCAGTTCATGGGTTGTGATACCAACACTCATCGCCATAAGGAGTTGGAAGAAGATCTGCACTGACATTTCAAGGTGAAAAGGTGAAGACTAAATAAGGCATGCCTTAGCCACCAAGGCACGCATTATCTTGAACAAAATTCTTGTTTTCTTCTGAAAATCTGTGTACCCTTGCGCAAACAACATTGTCTCGAACAAACTATGTAATCTTTGGGAAAATGACTTTGTTCCCCATCAAACGAGTTTCTTGCTTATTCCCTTCAATAAAAATCTGGCTCCATGAAAAGCCTTGCATGGTTTATGCAGTATCATCTCATTTTCACTTTTGCACCTTAACTCAAGAACCCTCTCTTTCAAAGAAACAGAATTGTGAAGACTATTCTAGTGTGATAACACTTGTGAAGCTCACTTATGCCTTGATGGTGTTGTATGTTTCCATTGGTGACATTCTAGATGCATCGGATGCGTCAACATCACAAACTAGTGCTACATCCATGGATAGTTTCCGTGATGACCTTGCAAGTGTAATTGTTCGTTCAGGATGATGGACACACTACTTGCGAATTTTTGTGGTCTTTTGTTATGACTCATTTATCATTTTATTACTTGTACGTAATATCATTTAATAATCATTTGAACACTTTTACGATATGAATGCGATATCTCTAGCTTCATCTATTGCAAAGATACAACGTATATACATTCACATGGTCTAAACAAATTTAAGGGAAAAAATCTATAATTTATGTACAAATACATAGGAGAAAGACACAAATACAATTGAATTATTACAACCGGGGTAACATAGTATATTTGCCTCTAATCCCCTCATATAGTTTTGGGAGCCAACACACCAACCAAGCGCTTTTATGAGCAGTGCAGTTATCGAGAAGTGGATTCTCGGAGAATCGGGAGCGAGATCTGAAAAATGAGAATCGGAGCTCTACCAAGCAGGGGCCTTAGTGTGAGAGTTATAGCAATTTGAAAATCAGTTTTTTCAGAAAATGCTTAAAACAGTGTTTTGGTTACTATTTATTGGATTTTTATTATTTAGTGAAAATTTACATAATAGTAGTGGATAAAAGGATTACATATATAAATAGAGAATAAAATTATAAGACCAAAATAACTTGGTTCAACTCATTTGGAGTTCAGAAACATTTTCTATGAATTTTCAAAGTTAAAAGCATTTTCTAGTGTGAAAATAGTTCGGTTAAGGATCAATTTCCAAAAACTATATTTTCTGGGGCCAGAGACAAGTTCATTTAAAATGAAAAATTATATTTATTCATGATAAATATTATAGTAGTTAAATAAATTATTTCCCAAAGATAATCACATGTTTTTATTTCTATTTTCTTTTGGGAGTTTCTTTTTGAGTTGAAAGTTTAATGTTTTATTAAGATTTTCCAAGTGCAAGATTAACTTTGAAAATTCATAGAAAAGGAATTCCAAATAAAATGAACCAAGTTATTTTAGTATTATAATTTTATTCTCTATTTAGCTATGCAAACCTTTTCTCCATCTTTCGTTCTAATTTTCGAGACCTAAACCCTTAATTTGTCGAGTTAAAGTAGAGTACTTTATGGAGCTTCCACAAAATGCAATTGAAGGGGCTAAGAATGCTCGTTGTGATTATGAATATGCTCTAAAACAATAGATTGAAATATTATGGTTCCATACTATTCATGCAATATAGGCTTGCTTTGATGGCTCAGCGGAGGCACAGAACTAGAACTACATTAGAATCCGCGGACAGAAGCACATTACACGTGGTCATATGGCATGATAGTTTGGTTATTTGCTTTAGCAATCCTCGCTACTACTACGGTATACTGCGACACAAACATCCGGACCATGCAAGTATACATGCCTTTAGGGGATAGTAAAAAAACATGACCGGTAGGATGGGTGACTACTACGGAATGGCCCGACCGACCTACTACGTGGACCGGGGACATTTCCTCTTCCTTCCAAGCTCAGCGTTGTACTCCTCGCCGGCTGCCTTGGCCTCGACTGCCATTTCCCTCTTTTTCCCACGCTCCCTTCAGATGAGCTTTTTTCTTCCTGACTGATATGCTCAGTGTTCTCATCATTGCGATGCTCCTCCTCTAGGATCTCACATGCCATTTTGGTATCCCACTCCTCATAGTCGATTTGCCATTGGTCGCGTGGGTGGATCTCTAGGTCAATCCACTTGCGATAGCCACATAGTGGATCCGGGGACTACAAGTAGACGGAAGAGGTTGTTAGTGCGTACTTTGAAAGAGAAAAGGTAGGGTAACATACTGTAACTGCTCCTTACTTGCCGATAGCTGCTCATGTCCCAACGGTGGTCGGGATAGTCACAGGAGTAGTTCGCGCAACCCCAGTAACGCATGCCCGGGCTGAGCCGCTGCTTGGACTTAAAGAACTTGCATGTGTCCCTGCACCAACAGAGAGGCGGCGTCTCCCCCTCAGGCGAGTGTTGCGGTGAAGGCTCGGTTGGAACTTTTTGGTAGGGGTTGCTGCTATGGGGGCGTCATTGCGGAGAGCTGCCATCCTAGCACGCTCCTCTTGCCGGACCCGGACCGCAGTAGCCCTTGCTTGTTCGCGGATCTCGTCTCATTGCCTCTTCATCTTGTCCCATTGCTTCTTGTGCATCTTGTCCATCCCGGCGTGGTGAAGCAAGCTCTGGTGTAGCGTTGGGTTTGGTTGTGTAGTGTTCTAGTGTAGATCTCTTCCACCTCCTTTTATAAGCCACAGGGTTGGTATAATGTGGTTAAATTCATGTGACTAGCCTACAAGATAGAGTGTTGTCACGTCGCTGCATAAAGCTACCTCGTTGGGTCACGTCCCGCTTTGCAGAGATAAGTCATGTTCTGCTTTGCAATGTGCAGTCTTTTTAGTGTGAAAAGGTGGGAAGGAAGACTGTTGTCACGTCTTACTTTGTAGAGAGTGGTCACGTCTTACTTTGTAGAGAGTGTTCATGTAACATCCCAAACAATGGTTTATGTTTCAAATGTAATCTAATGAGAATAATATAAAACTTTTGTTGCCTCGTGAGTCATTTGGAAATTTTCTAGATTTATTCCCCAATAATTTCCTATTCAAAAAGAACCTTATTTCTTTAATGGAAATTGTTGTCGCTAAAAACTTTCAAGCCAAATCTTGTGATCATCCTCTGTAATTATTTTTCCCATCATCTTGGTCATCTTGGGAACCTCTCTGAAAAATCTCATGATTTTTAGATTTTATTTGCTATTTCCTAAGAGCAAGTCAAACCAGTTTAAAATCTGGTCAAACTCCTAGGGCAGCAGCTTGTGAAATTTCCAGGGCTTAATTCAGTGCATAAAAATGTCTGGAAAAATTACACAAGGTTGTTCTCTGTCCCAGGCAGCTTCCATAAAAATTTTAGAATTTTTGGAGCTACAGAGATACCTCTAAAAATTCCCTAACCTCTCAGCCTTTTTAAAACAAAACCTGAAAACACTATTCCTCAGGCTTGGACCATACTCCGACCGCGCCCAAGCCGACCTGACTCGGCCCAACCGTCTTAACTGCACCATCACTTCGCAGCCGTTCGATCGCACATCCACGATCGAAATCACGTACCGCTTCGGCCTGATTCTTATTTCCTCTCGCGCGCTGTCGGCCCTTGGATCTTGATCTAACGGCCCGCGCCAACGCATCTCGCTCGCCCTCTCGCGCGACGCTGAGCCGCTGACGCCGCGGACCCACCTGTCAGTTCCTTCATCCTCCTCTCACGCGGGAATAGAACGCGCTCGCCACGTCGCGGCCGAGCTCTGCCCCGTCCGACTTCACGCCGTCAATCCACCGCCCCTCCCGACCTGTCCTGGAGCTCCGTTGTCTAACGCCGCCTCTCCCTCCGTCCTCTGGTCCAGATAAAACCACCGCTTTGCCCTCCTTCTTCCTTACCTCTCCTTTCGGTGGCCAGGGAGAGGGAGGCTTGCTCGAGCTCCTCTCTTCGGTAGGGTCCTTGCCGCCTTGTTCCCCAGCTCACTCTGTCCTTGTATTTTCCATTTTTACTCATCTGAGCTTTTGACATCGCTTGTAGGGTCCGAGGCAAACCTGTGTTGTCCTCGGTTCCAGAGCACGCACTCGCCGCCGCCGCTGTGCCAACTTCGTTCTCGGTAGGTATTATCCTCTTTGAAGTGCGTCATCCCGTGCCTTAGGACATTCTCGCAATTTCCCCTCAACCAATTTTGCTTTTCACCGCAGGAGCCGTGGGTTTGAAAGTTTACCCTCTTCTCCGGCCGAAATCAGCCCCTTCTTCCTCACCTCCGGCCGAAATCAGCCCCTTCTTCCTCACCTCCGGCATCGGTGAGTAGCTAACCAAATTGGTCGTGTTTTCACCATCTCATGACCTCTCTTATGCATCTCCTACCACCCATCTCCTCCCTCCATCCTCAGGTTGTTCTCTCCTCGGTGAAGCGCCTCCGCCGCCTCGGTTCCTCGTCGCCGGCTCAACTCCGACCACCCCTGTCACTCCGCGTCATCTTGGTAGCTTCCCTGAACCCCCTAGTACGTTATGCGCACGCTAATTAGCTCATTTAACCACCGGGTGGCGACATGCACCGCAACCGTAGCGCCACCTCCGCTCTCTGCCGTAGCGCCGCCGCGTCGGACCACCTCCGGTGATACTCCGACCTCCCTTGGCTTCGTCGTAGCACCAGCAACCCATTTATTCCCTTGGACCACGCCGCCAAGGCCTGAGTCACCGGCGATAGCCGCGGCAAATCTCGAGGCGCGGCCTCGCGTGGCGACTTAGGCCGCCATCAGTAGCATCTTGATTAGGGATTTAATTGCGATGATTAGCATTTAATTGTTGATCTTTGTCGGAAAATCCACGTTTAGTAAAGCTCTGTGCGACTTACATATGGGCCCAAGGCCATTAGTGCATAGTAACCCGGCTGGTGAGCCCGTGGGCCTGGTTTATGGCTTTTGGTCCATGCACTGTGTATATAGACCGAGAGTATGACCTGTGGACCCCACCTGTCAGACCGTTTCGGAAATCATTTCGAAAAATAGAAAATAGCATATTCACAGACCCCACCGTCGTTGTCTGCGGCTAGAATGGGTATCGGTGTAAAAAGTATTAATGTATATGTAATTTCCGAAATGCTTTATTTCTGAACTGAAAAATGGGTTTAACTTCTAAAATGCATAACTAATTCATTTTAGCTCCAAAATGGTTGATTCAAATTTTGTTAACTTCCATGTTAAATGTACTTTAATAAAAAAATAGTTTGAACCATGTTTCTGTCCTAGAAAATGTTTATTAATAAAATGACTCTAGGTTAGGTTTATTTTTGCACTAAAAATTTATTAAACTTCAAAAATGCATAAGTATTTCTCTGTAACTTCAAATGAGGTGAATCCAATTTTGTTGGCTTCCTCTAGTAATGAACTTTCTGTGAAAATTAGTTTTAGGCATGTTTCTGTTGTTAGAGAAATTGCAAATACGATTAATTTGTGCTCATTTTCATGTCTTTGAAAATTCATAGAAAATGCATTATAGCTCCAAATGAGATGAATCCAATTGGGTTATTCATCTTGTGAGGTGCTAGATTTACTGTAAAAATTTCAAGTGCACCACCTTTCCAGAAATTTTTGCCAAACAATTTAATTACAACAAATAGTAACAAATTGCATTTTCTAGCCTAGCAGAATTGTTTTGCTTATAAATTTTGATTAGAATGTCCAAATGAGTTGATTCTTGTTGCTAAATTCATTATAAATCATGCTCTTGCTGCTGTAGAATTTTCAGAGCATTTGGAGAAAGTTGGTTTTTGAGTCTTTTCGGTATTCTTCGTTCTTATCGGTTCCTATTCGCATTTTCGTTAGGTGTCGAGGAGTGTATCGATCTTGAGAGTGAGCCTCTGCAGCAGACTGAGCAAAACCAGCAAGGCAAGCAGTTTGATCATATTAATCCCATTTATTTTCAGTATTTATTTTGTTTGCAACTTCTATGTATGCATTGCTAGTTTGTGTTAAACTATTGTCGTTAGTTTACCTAGTAGATGCATTTCCTTAAGCAAATGATTATCCTCTACTACATGAGCTTAGGTTATTGCTGTGATTAGAGTTCGTGGATGAGCTCTTGTCACTTAGTAGTTGCGAATTGATTGCTTAGCCATGCTTAATTTCCGGTAGAAATGGGCGGTTATCGACTTGTCGATAACCTTGATCACATAAAACTTATTATGATTATGATTTCCACCTTGTGCCATGTCAATTTATGAAAACTAAAACTGAAAAACAAAATGAATTAGACTTGGGCACAATGGTATGATTGGTGTGCTTCTCGGTTTGACTGGAATGGTGCCCGGGTCATTAAGGACCGAGTTACTTGCGCCACCGTACTGAGTATTTTGCGTGCTAACCACACTAGAGGGTATGGGACCTCTCTTGACTTAGTACTTTGGCGTGTATTGGCTACGGGTCGCAGGGAGTCGCAGGAGGGATGGTGTTGGGAGCATTGTAGTGTCCGAAAGACTTCCCCCGTGATGGCTGGTTGTCTTTCGGCTTGCAATGTAAGCGTATGGGTTTTCATCCATACGAGCGGCTCGTAGTTAATACACAATATTGGAAAGCGTCTCGTAGGACTTAGCCTTGCCGGCATACCTTCGGAAGTGTGCTTTGTGGCTTAAAGGCGGTCCGAAGTGTGGGTACATTGGTACACCTGCGAGGTTAAAACTATTCGAATAGCCTCGTCCTAGGTTATCGACACGCTCGGATACGCCCCGTGAGAACTAGACTACAACATTTTTAATTAAAACTTGATGGGTGGTACGAATCAGGGATTCGTGCTATGTTGTGGTGACTATTGGGATAGTCACTTCCAGGTGGTTACTTGTATTTATATTTATTTCCGCTGTTATTTCAACATTAAAATAGATTTGAATAGGTCTGCTATTCCACACGTCAGTCTTGCGAGTACAAAAATAATTTTTGTACTCAACTGCTTTGCTTAATATTTTTGTTGCAGAGGAAGAAGGTGAGCTTGATGGGCCTCACTTTTGTGAGCTGTGTTGTGGTAGCCTGAGGGGCGTATAGCTTGGCGGCCCGGTCGGTTGCCTTGTGGGTTCTGTTGGCTAACCGGTCGACTTTTGTTCTAGCCATCTTATGGCACCTTTTGCTTCCGCTGTCATACTTGTTTATTGTTCTATTTGGCCGGTCGGCTCTTTTGTAATAACTCTACCTTGTGTATGTCGTTTTTGAACTTAGTGATAATTGTTGTATGGAAATGATGTGTAATTTTGTGATGATGTGCATATCTTGCATTTCAGGAAGCATATGTCCATCGAGGCTTAGAATGTTTAATTAGTAATGCTAGAACCATTTGAAGGTTAAGTATTACTAGTTAAATATTCGAGTCCTCACAAAGTTGGTATCGAGCCATCTTGTACCGTGAGAAACCCCTAGCTTGGTCGCCTCTAGGATATTTTGAAAACCTATGTTCAAGAGTCAAAACGGTTTATGAAAACTTAAGTAAGTTCTCTGATTTTGCTCCTTACTTGTCTTAGCTTGCTCATCTCACCTTACTCTTAGTTAAGTTTTGAAAAGGTTGTTCCTCTCTTCTTTTCAAAGCTAGCTCTTTATAGACTAAATTTGGTTTTGGGAGAACCATGAGTGTGGTAACTTGAAGGGTTGGCTGTCCATTGGTGAAGATTAGGAGCTCCTGAAGTTTCAAGTTTTGGCCAAGGGCTTGAAGAAAAAATCCGGACAGCAAGCGCAAAAATCCGGACAGCTAGCTTGTAAGTAGTATATAGTGCTGATAATGAGAGGTAAATTCAACTAAAACTTGTGGGGATAAAAGGGTATGAAGTGATATGAATTAGCTAAATACCTAATACTCTAATAGGTGGTTATACCTTGATTTTGGGCTGTTATAGAGTTAGAAATGAATTCTGAAATTTTGATTTTCTCAAACGATTACTCGTTACTTCCATACGGGTTAGTCGTTTCGGGAAGGTGATCTGGTAACTTATGGTCTTGTGCTCTTTGGTGGTTACGTTTGAGTTGTTTAATTGAGTTTGGATTTCCTTGCCTCTTTATCTCGGGCTTGTAGCTAATTTGTCTTAGTGAAACAGGATGGTGGAGGACCGGAGCGGTGGAATCGGCCGGTATTCCGATGAGGAGCTTCCCCCTCCTCCGACCATGGCGGAAGTCCTGATGATCTCTTTGATCAGTTGGCTGGAGCCCAGGTGTTCTCTAAGATTGATTTTAGATTGGGCTATCATCAGGTCCGAATCAGGGCTGAGGATATTCCGAAGACGGCTTTCACTACTCGTTATGGTCTTTACGAGTACACCGTCATGTCTTTTGGCTTAACCAATGCTCCCGCTTTATTCATGAACCTTATGAATTCAATATTCATGGAGTATTTGGATAAGTTTGTGGTGGTTTTCATTGATGATATTCTTATCTACTCCAAGAGCAATGAAGAGCATGCGGAGCATCTTAAGCTTGTGTTGGGCAAGCTGCGTGAGCACCAGCTGTATGCGAAGTTCAGCAAGTGCGAGTTCTGGTTGAAGGAAGTGGCATTCTTGGGCCATGTTCTTTCAGCAGGGGGTGTGGTTGTGGATCCTAGCAAAGTCAGGGATGTGCTATCTTGGGGTCAGCCCAAGTCGGTCACCGATGTCTTGGAGTTTTCTTGGTTTGGTGGCTAATATCGCGCTTTATCGAAATTTCTCCAAGATTGCGAAGCCTATGACCGAATCGCTCAAGAAAGACAAGAAGTTTGAGTGGTCCACTTGCTTGTGATGTGAGTTTCAGGAACTCAAGAAGCGGTTGACCTCACCCGATGCTTGTTCTCCCCGATATTCACAAGAGTTTTGATATCTATTGTGATGCTTCTCGTCAGGGTCTTGGTTGTGTTCTTATGCAGGAGGGCAACGTTGTGGCCTATGCATCGCGGCAGTTGAGGCCTCATGAACTCAACTATCCTACTCATGACTTGGAGTTAGCTACTGTGGTTCATGCACTCAAGATTTGGCGGCATTATCTGATTGGTAACCGTTGTGAGGTGTATTCTGACCACAAGAGCTTGAAGTACTTGTTCACACAGCCAGATCTGAACCTCAGGCAAAGAAGATGGTTGTAATTGATCAAGGACTATGATATGGGCATTCAGTATCATCCGGGCAAGGCCAATGTTGTTGCGGATGCACTCAGTCGAAAGGTGTATTGCAACATGTTAATGCTCCAAGAGCAGCAGCCTGCCCTCATGCAGAATTTCAGCGCCTCAATTTGGGTTTGATCGAGCACAGTTCTCTCGCTACCTTGGTTGTGCAACCAACCTTGGTGGACCAAATCAAGGCTCCACAGCAGACAGATGTCGGTGTGAGTCAAATCAAGCAGAACATCAAGGATGGTATAGCCAAGTGCTTTTCAGAGGATGAGCATGGCGTTGTATGGTTTGGGCATCGCCTTGTGGTTCCTAAGGTCATGGAATTGCGGGATTTGATTCTCCGCGAAGCCCATGATTCTCCTTTGTCTATTCACCCCGGGGCTACCAAGATGTATCAGGACCTTCGTCAGAGATTTTAGTGGACCCGTATGAAGCGCGAGATTGCCAAGTTCGTTGCCGAGTGCGACGTGTGTTGTCGTGTGAAGGCCGAGCATCAGCGACCAGCAGGTCTTCTTCAGCCTTTGCCTGTGCTAGAATGGAAGTGGGATTCTGTTGGTATGGACTTCATCACCGGTCTGCCCCGTACTTCTTCTGGGAAGGATGCCATCTGGGTTGTCATTGATCGGTTGACGAAGGTGGCCCATTTTCTTCCAGTGCGGGCGAAGATTGATGTGAGTCAGTTGGCGGATCTCTATGTATCCCGCATTGTGTGCCTGCATGGTGTGCCACGAACGATTGTGTCGGACCGTGGTTCTCTTTTTACCTCTCGGTTTTGGCATCAGTTGCAAGAGGCCATGGGGACACATCTTTCTTTCAGTTCAGCTTACCATCCTCAAACTGATGGTCAGACGGAGAGAGTCAACCCAGTGTTGGAAGATATGCTCCGTGCTTGTGTTCTTTCCTATGGGAAGAAGTGGGAGAAGTGCCTGCTATTTGCTGAGTTCTCCTACAACAACAGCTTTCAGGCTAGTCTTGGCATGACACCATTTGAGGCTTTGTATGGGAGGAGTGCGAGAACCCCATTGAACTGGTCGGCGGTGGCGGCGATTTTGGCCCGGTTCGATCAATGAGGCGAAAGTCGAGTTCGATTGATCCGCGAGCATCTACGCACGGCCCAGTCCAGGCAGAAGAGCTATGCAGATCGCCGTCGCCGTGAGTTGAGCTTTGAGCCCAATGACTTTGTGTATCTCAAAGTCTCACCCTTGAAGGGCCATCAGCGTTTCGGCATCAAGGGCAAGTTGGCTCCCCGCTATGTTGGGCCTTATCGCATCATCGAGAGAGTTGGGGCTGTGGCATACAGATTGGAGCTGCCAGCTACACTTGAGGGTTTGCACGATGTGTTCCATGTATCCCACCGGAAGAAGTGCCTCCGTGTCCCAACTGAGGAAACTCCTTTGGAGGTTCTCGATGTGCAAGGGGATTTGACCTACCGCGAGCATCCTGTTCGTATTCTTGAGGAAACTGAACGGCGAACAAGGAACCGCGTCATCAAGTTCCTTAAAGTTCAATGGTCAAATCATTCTGAAGATGAAGCAACTTGGGAGCGAGAAGATCGTCTCCGTGCAGATTACCCTTCTTTCTTTTCCGAGTGAACCAAATCTCGGGACGAGATTCTTGTAAGGGGGGGAGATTTGTAACATCCCAAACAATGGTTTATGTTTCAAATGTAATCTAATGAGGATAATATAAAACTTTAGTTGCCTCATGAGTCATTTGGAAATTTTCTAGATTTATTCCCCAATAATTTCCTATTCAAAAAGAACCTTATTTCTTTAATGGAAATTGTTGTCGCTAAAAACATTCAAGCCAAATCTTGTGATCATCCTCTGGAATTATTTTTCCCATCATCTTGGTCATCTTGGGAACCTCTCTGAAAAATCTCATGATTTTTAGATTTTATTTGCTATTTCCTAAGAGCAAGTCAAACCAGTTTGAAATCTGGTCAAACTCCTAGGGCAGCAGCTTGTGAAATTTCCAGGGATTAATGCATTGCATGAAAATGTCTGGAAAAATTACACAAGGTTGCTCTCTGTCCCAGGAAGCTTCCATAAAAATTTTAGAATTTTTGGAGCTACAGAGATACCTCTAAAAATTCCCTAACCTCTCAGCCTTTTTAAAACAAAACCTGAAAACACTATTCCTTGGGCTTGGACCATACTCCGACCGCGCCCAAGCCGACCTGACTCGGCCCAACCGTCTTAACCGCACCATCTCTTCGCAGCCGTTCGATCTCGCATCCACGGTCGAAATCGCGTACCGCTTCGGCCAGATTCTTATTTCCTCTCGCGCGCTGTCGGCCCTTGGATCTTGATCTAACGGCCCGCGCCAACCCATCTCGCCGCCCTCGCGACGACCCAGCGACGCCGCGGACCCACCTGTCAGTTCCTTCGTCCTCCTCTCGCTGTGGGAACAGAACGCGCTCGCCACGTCGCGGCCGAGCTCTGCCCCGTCCGACTTCACGCCGTCAATCCACCGCCCCTCCCGACCTGTCCTGGAGCTCCGTTGTCTAAAGCCGCCTCTCCCTCCGTCCTCTGGTCCAGATAAAACCACCGCTTTGCCCTCCTTCTTCCTTACCTCTCCTTTCGGTGGCCAGGGAGAGGGAGGCTTGCTCGAGCTCCTCTCGTCGGTAGGGTCCTTGCCGCCTTGTTCCCCGGCTCACTCTCTCCTTGTATTTTCCATTTTTACTCATCTGAGCATTGGACATCGCTTGTAGGGTCCGAGGCAAACCTGTGTTCTACTCGGTTCCAGAGCACGCACTCGCCGCCGCCGCTGTGCCAACTTCGTTCTCGGTAGGTATTATCCTCTCTGAAGTGCGTCATCCCGTGCCTTAGGACATTCTCGCAATTTCCCCTCAACCAATTTTGCTTTTCACCGCAGGAGCCGTGGGTTTGAAAGTTTCCCCTCTTCTCTGGCTGAAATCAGCCCCTTCTTCCTCACCTCCGGCATCGGTGAGTAGCTAACCAAATTGGTCGTGTTTTCACCATCTCATGACCTCTCTTATGCATCTCCTACCACCCATTTCCTCCCTCCATCCTCAGGTTGTTCTCTCCTCGGTGAAGCGCCGCCGCCGCCTCGGTTCCTCGTCGCCGGCTCAACTCCGACCACCCCTGTCACTCCGCGTCATCTTGGTAGCTTCCCTGAACCCCCTAGTACGTTATGCACACGCTAATTAGCTCATTTAACCACCGGGTGGCGACATGCACCGCAACCGTAGCGCCACCTCCGCTCTCTGCCGTAGCGCCGCCGCGTCGGACCACCTCCGGTGATACTCCGACCTCCCTTGGCTTCGTCGTAGCACCAGCAACCCATTTATTCCCTTGGACCACGCCGCCAAGGCCTGAGTCACCGGCGATAGCCGCGGCAAATCTCGCGGCCGCAGCGGCCCTCGCGTGGCAGCTTCCGACCGCCACTGTAGCATCTTGATTAGGGATTTAATTGCGATGATTAGCATTTAATTGTTGATCTTTGTCGGAAAATCCACGTTTAGTAAAGCTCTGTGCGACTTACATATGGGCCCAAGGCCATTAGTGCATAGTAACCCGGCTGGTGAGCCCGTGGGCCTGGTTTATGGCTTTTGGTCCATGCACTGTGTATATAGACCGAGAGTATGACATGTGGACCCCACCTGTCAGACCGTTTCGGAAATCATTTCGAAAAATAGAAAATAGCACTGTTCACAGACCCCACTGGTCAGTGTCTGCGGCTAGAATGGGTATCGGTGTAAAAAGTATTAATGTATATGTAATTTCCGAAATGCTTTATTTCTGAACTGAAAAATGGGTTTAACTTCTAAAATGCATAACTAATTCATTTTAGCTCCAAAATGGTTGATTCAAATTTTGTTAACTTCCATGTTAAATGTACTTTAATAAAAAAATAGTTTGAACCATGTTTCTGTCCTAGAAAATGTTTATTAATAAAATGACTCTAGGTTAGGTTTATTTTTGCACTGAAAATTTATTAAACTTCAAAAATGCATAAGTATTTCTCTGTAACTTCAAATGGAGTGAATCCAATTTTGTTGGCTTCCTCTAGTAATGAAATTTCTATGAAAATTAGTTTTAGGCATGTTTCTGTTGTTAGAGAAATTGCAAATACGATTAATTTGTGCTCATTTTCATGTCTTTGAAAATTCATAGAAAATGCATTATAGCTCCAAATGAGATGAATCCAATTGGGTTATTCATCTTGTGAGGTGCTAGATTTACTGTAAAAATTTCAAGTGCACCACCTTTCCAGAAATTTTTGCCAAACAATTTAGTTACAACAAATAGTAACAAATTGCATTTTCTAGCCTAGCAGAATTGTTTTCTTATAACTTTTGATTAGAATGTCCAAATGAGTTGATTGTTGTTGCTAAATTCATTATAAATCATGGTCTTGCTGCTGTAGAATTTTCAGAGCATTTGGAGAAAGGTGGTTTTTGAGTCTTTTCGGTATTCTTCGTTCTTATCGGTTCCTATTCGCATTTTCGTTAGGTGCCGACGAGTGTATCGATCTTGAGAGTGAGCCTCTGCAGCAGACTGAGCAAAACCAGCAAGGCAAGCAGTTTGATCATATTAATCCCATTTATTTTCAGTATTTATTTTGTTTGCAACTTCTATGTATGCATTGCTAGTTTGTGTTAAACTATTGTCGTTAGTTTACCTAGTGGATGCATTTCCTTAAGCAAATGATTATCCTCTACTACATGAGGTTAGGTTATTGCTGTGATTAGAGTTCGTGGATGAGCTCTTGTCACTTAGTAGTTGCGAATTGATTGCTTAGCCATGCTTAATTTCCGGTAGAAATGGGCGGTTATCGACTTGTCGATAACCTTGATCACATAAAACTTATTATGATTATGATTTCCACCTTGTGCCATGTCAATTTATGAAAACTAAAACTGAAAAACAAAATGAATTAGACTTGGGCACAATGGTATGATTGGTGTGCTTCTGGGTGTGATTGGAATGGTGCCCGGGTCATTAAGGACCGAGTTACTTGCGCCACCGTACTGAGTATTTTGCGTGCTAACCACACTAGAGGGTATGGGACCTATCTTGACTTAGTACTTTGGCGTGTATTGGCTACGGGTCGCAGGGAGTCGCAGGAGGGCTTGTGTTGGGAGCATTGTAGTGTCCGAAAGACTTCCCCCGTGATGGCTGGTTGTCTTTCGGCTTGCAATGTAAGCGTATGGGTTTTCATCCATACGAGCGGCTCGTAGTTAATACACAATATTGGAAAGCGTCTCGTAGGACTTAGCCGTGCCGGCATACCTTCGGAAGTGTGCTTTGTGGCTTAAAGGCGATGCGAAGTGTGGGTACATTGGTACACCCTGCAGGTTAAAACTATTCGAATAGCCTCGTCCTAGGTTATCGACACGCTCGGATACGCCCCGTGAGAACTAGACTACAACATTTTTAATTAAAACTTGATGGGTGGTGCGAATCGAGGATTAGTGCTATGTTGTGGTGACTATTGGGATAGTCACTTCGGTGGTTACTTGTATTTATATTTATTTCATTGTTATTTCAACATTAAAATAGATTTGCAAACTTGCTTTTAAATGTATTACATTATTGCAAATAAAGTTGGCTTTGTGCAAAATGAGACATATGACCTTCACTTAAATGAGCCTGGATGTAGTTTATGAATAGGTCTGCTATTCCACACGTCAGTCTTGCGAGTACAAAAACAATTTTTGTATTCAACTGCTTTGCTTAATATTTTTGTTGCAGAGGAAGAAGGTGAGCTTGATGGGCCTCACTTTTGTGAGTCGTGTTGTGGTAGCTTTGAGGCGTATAGCTTGGCGGCCCGGTCGGTTGCCTTGTGGGTTCTGTTGGCTAACCGGTTGACTTTTGTTCCAGCCATCTTATGGCACCTTTTGCTTCCGCTGTCATACTTGTTTATTGTTCTATTTGGCTGGTCGGCTCTTTTGTAATAACTCTACCTTATGTATGTCGTTGTTGAACTTAGTGATAATTGTTGTATGGAAATGATGTGTAATTTTGTGATGATGTGCATATGTTGCATTTAGAAAGCATATGTCCATCGAGGCTTAGAATGTTTAATTAGTAATGCTAGAACCATTTGGAGGTTAAGTATTACTAGTTAAATATTCCGGGTCCTCACAGGTCACGTCCTGCTTTATAGAGTGTTGTCTTTTTGGTCTGAAAAGCTGGCGAGGCAGAGTGTTGTCACATCTTACTTTGTAGAGAGTGGTCACGTCCTGCCTTGCAGAGAGGAGTCATGTCCTACTCAACAGAGTGCTATTTTTTTGGTCTGAAAAGCTTGTCGAAAGGTTTGTTGTCTTCTTCCCGTTTTTCATTTTCTTATCTCCTTTACAACATGTCGTCGTCACGTTGTGTCTGCGTATGACCAATCTCGGAAAAGCGTAGCGTCATTTCCTCACAAAATTGCTTCGTTGGGTCATGTCGCAAAGCTGTCCTTAGTGTGGGGGCGCGGTAGGTGACCTGAACCCTGTGGGAGGTGCGGCAGACAGATGGCTACAGCGCACGCGTTCGTCCAGCCGATTCCTGCGCATTGTTTTCGCGCAACACGTCATTTCTGGTAGTCATTTTCTTCCTTGCTCGGCTATTTAAATGCACGGCCGCGCACTCATTCTTCACAAGCCTCAGGTCTCACTCGCAAAATTTTCCCACTGGCTCACTCGTTCCTCTCAGGCATCTCACCCTCTTTGCGTGGTGCGTCCCTCTGTCTGAGCAGGAGAATTAGTACTTAACCGTTTTGTTGGTCCTTTGTTGGCACCATTTGCTGAAGTCGTTACTAATGCGATGCACTTTTGAATTTACAGTCTTCCATGTCTGAAGTGAAGAGATGGTAACGTCGTAACAGTAAGTTCATTTTAGCAACGTATGTATGGTTTTGTGTTGTGTTTTTGTTGAAATATTGTGTTATTTTTATCAGAAATGGAGACACCGTACGTGTTCCACGGTAACGTGCATGGTGGTCCAGACGGAGTTGATATGTCGAGCTGCCAATGCGCCTTGCTAAACGTTCCCAACCTGGCACACGTGGATTTGCTCGAGCTATGATGATACATTCGGTAGTTGTTCGATAGGCACGTCGCCAGGAACAAGATAATAATACAAGCGATCACCGCCACCACGGTCCCACCACATGGGTAGATGAGGTGGGTCCTGGCTATGGTGACCAGCAGTGCCATGTGGGCATAGTACATGGAGATCGTTAGTGATCCTCACGCTCTGATCTATCGACGACCCATGGTATATGTCCATTTTGTTTATCCCACTTAGTCCTCTTGGGCACCGTTGAAGGGGGCAGTGACGCTCTTGTCCCCCTCTTCAGTTTGTTGATGACGGGAGAGGTCTCAGAAGTGACAGACGTCGCTTGGCAGGATGCTCCAGTTGATGGAGATTCTGGTAGTTTCCAACCAAATGAAGGTGTGGATAAATGGCAGGGTGCTCGTGTTGACTGTCACGAGATTAGTGATGGCATGTCCGAGGGCACTACCGCGAAAGATGAGGATGACTTTGACTCGTGATCCAGCGAGTATGAAGCTGACGATGATGGTCGGATCGTCGGTGGCATTGTTTCCACTGACACAGACTATGTTCCAAGTCGGTTGGATTGGCAAGCGGCATCTTCCCTTGTTCTTCCACAGGATCACGAGTCTTCGTGGGCCTTTGATGTGGACACCCTGCTTGCGCGGCAACATTTTCCACACAAGAATGCCGCCAAGCAAGCTATCACTAGTTTCGCAGTGAAGATCAGTGGGACTTACCGAGTTTACAGGTGAGTTTCGATGTTGATTGCTGTATATTCAACTATCTACAGTAATGTAACATCCCAAATCTTGGCTTGTGTTTCAAATGTAAGAAAATGTGAAGAAATTAAAACTTTGCTTGCATCTTGTTGTTGTTTGAATGTTCTGAAAATTCTTGTAAAGGAATTATAGAAATTCAAAATCACAAGCCTCTTTTAACTTAAGTCTTGACCCTTTGAAAACTTTTTTTGGATAATCTTGTGATCATCCTCTGAAAAATATTTTTCCTTGGTTCTAGGGCTGAAGTGTGACTCCTCTGAAAATTTTTACAATTTTTAGAAAAATTTTGAATAGTATAAGAGGCCAGTCAAACCAGTTTGACTCTGGGTCAAACCCTAGATCAATACCTTGAGAAATATTTGGAGAAAAATAATTTGCATAAAAACCTCTAAAAATTTTATACAAAGTCAATCCTAGAGTTGAGCACCTCCTGTTAAAATTTTGGAATTTTTGGAGTTGTGTAGCTCCATTGAAAAATTCCTCAAAGTTTCAGCTTCATTTCTAAACCCTAGTCAAAGATGCTGTTTGGGTCTGAGTCGGGCTCAGACTCATGGTTGAACCCAATCACCTAAGCGTACTCGGGTCCGTTGTAAAAGGCACATTCCTTTTCAGCCGTTGGATCCCTTTTCTACTGCCAAGATGTTAGTGAACGTTCGGACTACCTGAGAATGGGATTCAATCTGAGCCATTCATTTTTTATTGGACCCCTAAGATTTCTTTAAACCTTTGGACCTCCCGAGAGTTACTTTCAATCTAGGCCATCCATTTCTGATCCAACTGTCACTGTGTTCTGAACCTAACCCTTTCGTTCACCTTTGACTCGAGCCAGTTGTTTCTGTCGCTGACATGTGGGCCCTCACTGGTCCTGGCCATCGTCTACCTCTAGCTCGCACGCGTGGTACAGAGCAGGGCATGGGAGAGAGCCTTTGTCAACTCTCGTGCATCACCTTTAACAGCTCCTAGCCCGTGGTTTTCTTCACCACCTGTGTTTTAGCACTCAAAGTCGTCACCCTCAACTGCTCCCATCGTTTCTGTTCGTCCTTGGCAGTGCGTGAACAGGGCTCACCGTGAGCTTCGTTTTCGCGTTGCCCGTTCCCCTTCGGCTTTAAAAAGTCTTGAGCTCCCCCTGGTGTTCCTTTACAGCACTACTTTGGTTTCCCTTAGCTTCCTCTCTGTTTTTTGAGCTCAAACCTCAAAGAACACCCAAATCGCCATTGTTGGCCGACAAGGTCCTTCGTCGTCATCAGCGCTCCTATGGTTCTTTTGCCCATCTTTTCGCTCCACTTTGCGCCCCTCATCACCTAATCATTTCCCCTAACTCAATCTTGGATTGCCTTCACAGGAATCATCTAATTTTGAGTTGATCCTTTGCGGCCTTTACCCCCCTTCGTCCCCAACTACGGTAAGGACCTCTATTCTTCAATTAACTGCTCATAGAACATCTATGAGGCCTATTGAAGCTATCCTTGCCTTTCTTTCACCTTTGTTTTGCTCAGGCCTTTGTCTCTGCGTTGTCTTCCTCAGCGCCGGTGCGGGTCATCATCACCAGAGCTTCTTCGGCCACCTCCTAACCTCTCCTGTGCTCAGGTAGCTTCTTGGTAGTCCCTTGTTGCTTGGGCACTCGCGTACTTGGACGCTGTGGAGCTCGTTGTCGTTTTTTCTTTTGGTCGTGCTTTGCACTACCGTTCTCCTCTGGCTCGTCGCTGTTCTAGGCTAGATCAGCTGGCGAGGTCACCTCTGGGAGTTGCGCAATGTTTTTGTGGACTCATTTCTGTCTTTAGTTTGCGCCGCCGTGATCGGAGTCGCCGGCGGTGAGCCCAGTTTTGAGCTCAACTCCGTTGTCGTAAGCCACGATCACCCCCTGGTCTTTTACAAAGACCACCCCAAAACCACCCTCGTGGTCCTTTTTGCAAAGATCACCCTTGTGGTCCTTTTTGCAAAGACCACCCCCTTGGCTACAATCACTGTCATGTGGGCCTGCGCACTTAAACCCTAGTGCGTGTGCGCATAGCGCTAAGTTGATCGTGGACTGTCCATTTTTAGATCTGCATCTCAGATCTATTGGGACGTCCAGACCCCGTGAACGCCCCCCTTCACTGTACACCGTCCATCTTTAATCAACTGTAACACCCCAGCTCAACATGAGCCTGGAATGCTACTAAACTAACAATATAACGAGTTAAAACCAAGACACTAAATTTCGGTAGAACCTCCTTTGTATAGCTAACTATATAGGGGATTCCAACAGGTACGAATATCATAATTAAACAATGCAACATTCAACATAATCAATAGGCATTCAAGATATGCTAAATGACTAAAGCATAATCATAGGTATCCAAAGTATGCTACTCATCATTATTACAAATAATACAACGCGTAAAGCATAACCATAACAAATCCTTTAAGCAGTTTGCTCATTTATTAAGGCATGATCTGAAATTTAATCAACTATAAAAGATTCATGGCAGTGTGTGTGTCCGAACATATGGCTACTTCCCCCATGCATGTCGTTGTTGTATTGGGTACCTAAAACAACATCAACAGCAAGAGTGAGTCCACAGACTCAGCAAGTACAAATAAAAGACATTACAATACAAAATTATAACATCAGCATTCACTTCTAGAAACTTTGTATTAAACCATACCACATGCATATGCAATGCTCAATGCATCCTTTCTCTTTAACTATTTTTGCATTTTGCCAGTAATGCAAGATATGCAACCGTTGCTGCATACCCATGCCTATGCTCGCAAGCTCAGGGACTAAGAGCCCAATACTCCGCAAGTAATGGGGACCTCAAGCCCACACTCTACAAGTGTGGGGACATCAAGCCTGTCATATACATGACAGGGACCTCAAAGATATACATGCTTGGTCACCACATGACTAAACCTCAACATGATCTCAATATGCACATGCATAGTTACTCTATTCATCATCAACATGCAATAGCAATAACATCATACATGAATAGAACTTAATCATACTTTGAGCATTTACCATTATTAATACACATATCATGCCAACAGCCATGCATCGCTATCATGTATCAAATAGACGCAATCATTATCAAGCATTCACAATTAATCTATCAATTGATGTACTTGCCTCAACCATGCGAGAATGAAGGACGCGAAGAGGGCGCTGCCCCCGAAACCAAACCCTCACCTGAGTTAAGTCAACAAGCACTCTAAGATAACAATACTGGACCAAAACAAAGCTAGAAGCACTTACGAAAAAACTATACTCTCTCGTGCAACCCCAACTCCAAAATCCTAAACAACAGTCCATCCCCTCGACAGACAGTCATAATAAAAAATTCATATCTTTTAGTACATAGATCCAAATGGGTTGTTCTTGGACTTTCTAGAAATTTTATCAAATCCTCCATCTAAACCTAGTTGGTGAGCCTTCCAGATTCGGCCATTTACTACCCTCACCAAGCTGATTAACAAAACAACTAATTCAGATCGGGTTTCTGGACAGTGATATTATAACTATAATAACTTTCAGTACATTTATCCAAAGTTCATGTTCTTTAGCTTCCTCGAAATCTAAGTCAATTATCTACATCTTTCGTTATAGTGAGACTTTCCAAATATTCCTTTAACTATCTGCTATGCTTGATTACTAATAATTGTCAAAATTGTAGCAGATTTACCGAACAACAGCGCTATGAAATTCATAACTTTTGAACCGCTCGTTCAACCAACGTGATCTAGTACTCTACAGAAAGGTATCGATGTCGCCTACAATTCTCTAGGAGGTGGCCAGACCAGAATCCACACTTACCTTCCTCAAAAATATCGGTCATTACAGACTGTCCTAAACAGATCTATTACCGACGTTGCCTAATTAATCAATTACACCACCAAACGAATGAGGAACGGGATTACACTTGAAGAACCCGCTGTTGAAAGCGATGAACACTACACGATCTCTCTCCTTCCCTTCTCCCCTTCTTTCTTCTTCCTTCCTCCTTCTTGGCCGGCCTCCACAAGAGCGATCGCCTTCTTCCTTCAATTGGCCAGCAGCAAGGAGTGTAGCGGCTACTGTTCATGGGGTACTGTAGCTGTGGTGGATACTGTAGCACACCGTGCTACAGTACCAACCCTAGGGTTTTTCCCCTCTAATCTCCTGTTAAAACTATTTTTCTAATTGGACCTTCTCCCTAAATTAATTCTTCTTACTTAAATAAACCTGGGGTATTACATCAACGCTCCAAATCACGTCAGATGTTTGGACCCCCCCCTAACATCCCCTTGTTTTGGACCGCCCGATTTTGATCTAACGGCTGGATCGCTGGGCCTTGTGGCGCGGCCAATCGCCCTTGTTCGTTGGGCCATCCGATTCAATCTCAACGGCCCTTGTGTTTTCCGCTGTGGGTTAATAAGGAAATCCAGATTGTCTTTTATTTGTAAACTGTAAATTGCTTTAAGTTTCAAAAGTGCTTAACTAATTCGTTTTAACTCCTTTTTGGTTGATTCCAATTTTGTTAATTCTGGTTTTAACTGAACTTTAATCTAAAAATTTATTTGCACCTTGTTCTGTACCAGAAAAATTGTGTAGATTGTATTATCTTGTTTAGCATAAATTGTTGCTCTAGAAATTCATTAAACTTCTAAAATGCATAAGTAATTTTTGTAACTCCAAATTAAGTAAACTAAAATTTGTTAGGTTCCTCTGTTAATATGCTTTAGTGTAGAATAGGTTTTAAATATGTCTTTGCCTCTGAAATTACTTGTGCACTAGTTTCATAACTTCGAAAAATCATAAGAAATTCATTGTAACTCCAAATGAAGTGAACTAATTTTTGCTATTCTTAGAATGTCATACTCTGTTTACCATAAAATTTTCATGTTCACCAACTTTCTAGAAATTTATGCAATGAACAGTGACAGAAAGCTATTAATTTGGAATATTTTTTCTAGCCGATCAAACTTGTTTAGGCTATAACTTTTGCGTGTTTAATCCAAATCGGTTGATTCTTATTGCTAAATTCATTTAAAATCGTGCTCTACCTGTTGTGTAAATTTCATGGGTTTTGGTTGACTTTGGTTTTTGGGCCTTTTTCGGTGTTAGTCGTTCTTATTGGATTTTCTCGTTCTTGCAATAGGTTCCGACGAATTTGTTGAGTACGAGAGTGATCCTTTGCAGCAAGACTACGATGTCCACCAAGGCAAGCAGATGTTCAATTTTATTTGATCATATTGGGTCCATTACTTTCAAAGTCTAATATCTTGTTTGCAAAGTGTATGTATGCATGCTTATTTGTCAAAGTTAATTTGTCGGTTAGAGGTAGCTAATCCTATTGCATGATTTTCCTAAATTGTTCATCCCCTGCCACTAGCCTAAATTATTAATCTCGCTAGTGAATTAGAGCCCGGTGGTTAATTTATGGTCTTTTATGTCTATGCGGTGTTATGCTTAGAAATGCTTATCTACCGGTAGAATTAGCCGGTTGTCGACTTAGTCGATAACCTTGATCACACAAAACTTATTATGACTTTATATCCAGCACCTTGTGCTATGTTATTTTGAGAAACTAAAACTGAAAATAAAATGTTTTAGACTTAGGCACAATGGTAAGATGGTGTGCTTTTGGGTGTGATCAATGAATGGTTGGTGCCCGGGTCAATAAGGACCGAATTATTTGCGCCATTGATCCAAGAACTTTTGTGTGCTAACCACATGAGAGGATACGGGACCTCTCTTGACTTAGTACTTTGGCATGTGTTGGCTCCGAGTCGTAGGGGGATGTGTGTGTGTGTTGTGGTAAAATGAGGTTGTGCTTATGTGTTGGGTGCACAGGAGTGGAATCCATTCTAGCAGGTTCTCCACACCGAGGGGTATTGTAGTTGTCCGATTGCTTTACCCTAAATGGGTAGTTGACTCCCGGCTTTACAATGACTCTGATGCAACGTATGGGTGTCTATTCATACGGGCGACTCGTAGTTAATACACAATATTGGAAAACGTCTCGTAGGACTTAGCCGTGCAGGCATACCTATGGAAGTGTGCTTAATCTTGTGGCAAAAAGGCGGTCTGATATATGGGTACATTGGTACACCCCTGTAGGGTTAAATATATTCAAATAGCCTCGTCATAGGTTATGGACACGCTTGGTTATTTCCCATAAGAATTAGACTATAACCTTTTCACTAAAACTTGAATTGGCTGGTACGAATGGGGAATTCATGCTATGCTGTGGTGTCTATTGGGTTAGTCACCTCTAGGTTGTTATTTATGTTATTATTGTTGTCTCGCTATTATTTCAACAAATAAAGAAAAACAGACTGTGAAATTGCTTTCAATCTATTACCATATTGCAAATAAAAACTTGCTTTGAGCTGAAAATGAACCATATGACCATCTCCTTTGTTTCAGCTTGCATGTAGCTATGTATAGGCTTGTTACTCATAAGTCTTGCGAGTACATTTTTGTACTCAGTTGCATTGCTTTATTGTTGCAGAGGAGGTTGACCTCCAAGGGGTTAGCTTTTGTGAGACGGATTACGCGTTGTGCGACTAGCTTGGCGGCCTGGTAGGTTGCCGTGTGGGTTGTGGCAAACCGGTTGGCTTTTGTTATTGCCATTTTATGGCACTTTTGCTTCTATTGTTATTTATGCTGTTATGGAGTCATTTGGTCGGTCGGCCCCTTTTGTAATAACTCTATATTATGTATGTCTTTTGCTAGACTTGGTATTATAATCTTGTATGGAAATGATGCATGATTTTGTAAAGGTGTATGTGTACTGCATTTCTGTGAAATACATCTCCACCGAGACTTAGGATATTTGATTGGTAACACTAGACCCATTTGGAGGTTAAGTATTACGAGTTAAATACCTCAGGTTCTTACAAAGCTGGTATCAGAGCCATAGTGACCGTAGAAACCCCTAACTTGGTCATCCTTAGGATGTCTTGAAAAACTTAGTTTCAAAATATCAAATGGTTTATGAAAGCTTAAGTAAGTTCTCAGATTTTATTCCTCACCTATCTTAGCTTGCTCACCTTACCTTGTTCTTGTTGATTTTGAAAAGTTATTTTCCTCTCTTCTTTTTCCAAAAGATAGTTGTTATTGTTTAAATTCGGTTTTGGGGAACCAATGAGAGTTGTAAAATCGAAGTGTGGCTGTCTTTTGGTGAAGTTGGAAGTGCTGGAGTTGGAAATTTCAGCTTGGATGCAAAATATGGACAGCAAGCCTTAGTTTCAAGTTAGGACTGAAAATGAGAGGATAATTTAACTAGAACTCATGGGAATAAAAGGGTAAGATGTGATATTACTTGGTTGTGTACAACACACCCTTAGATGGTTTTTTGCCTTGCTCAATAGGTGTGTTAAAACTTAAGTTGTGTTCTGAAATTTTCTTCCTAATCGATTGCTCGTTCTTTTAATACGAGTTAATCGTATCGGGAAGTGGATCTTGTGTCTTGAGGTTTTGTGCTGATTTTTGTGCCTGTTTTTAAGCCTTTGGAGTTCGTCCTTTAACCATGGTGTTTGTTTTCCTTGCCTCCAGTTTTCGGGTTTTGTTGCTAACGCATTTTAGTGGGACGGGATGGCTGGACGAACTCGAAGCGGACAGAGTCAGCAGGCTGGTCATGACGAGGAGCTCTCGCCTCCTTCGACCATGGCTGAGGTTCTCGCTCAGATCGAGCGCAACCGAATGTATCAGACGAGGATCCTGGAGGTTATTGCGAGGAATACCTCCGCTCTCTCCGGTGCCTCCGGATCAGGGGGAGGAGGTGGACATCAGTCGGGGGGGGGGACTCTCGGAGTTCCTTCACACCCAGCCGCCCACTTTCTCTCGGTCAGAGGACCCACTTGACGCAGACGACTGGTTGCGTCTGGTTGAGCAGAAGCTCAACATTGCTCAGTGCCAGGATCAGGAGAAGGTACCCTTTGCCTCCCATCAGTTGAAGGGTGCAGCACTTTCGTGGTGGGAGAACTTCCTCGCCATGTAGCCCGCAGGCCACGTTGTCTCTTGGGAGGAGTTCCATACTGCCTTCCGCTGGGCTCATATTCCCGCCGGCCTGATGAAGCTCAAGAAGGAGTTTCTTGTGCTCAAGCAAGGGCGCCGGTCTGTGACGGAGTTCTTGCATGAGTTCAACCACTTGGTTCGGTATTCTCCTGAGGAGGTGTCCACCGATGAAGCCAAGTAGGAGAAGTTCTTGGAGGGTTTGTCCGAGGAACTGCATGACAAGCTCTCGATCGTTGACTTCCCCAACATTCAGACTTTGGTCGACAGGGCCATTATCGCCGAGCACAAGGCAAGAGCGCTAGGAGAGTCTCGCAAGTGCAAGTGGGAGGACCAGAAGTCAGCAAGGGCCAACCTTTCTCGTCCTCATGTTGGGCAAGCCCCGGTGCCCCGTCCTCAGGCTCCACCACCACCGAGGCCGTCGGCGCCCGTTCCTCGTCCTCCGCAGGCCGTGTTTCAACCACGTGCACCTGCGGTTCAGCAAGGTGGCCTCCGCAATCCAGCTGCCGAGGTCACTTGTTTCTTCTACAACAACAAGAGCCACTATGCGAATATTTGTCCTAAGAAGACAGGAGCGGCCCCTCATCCTTATGGAGGACGCGGGCAAGGAAGTGGTCATTGCCTAGACTAGAAGACTATCCTGAAGACCCAGAGCTTGGGAAGTGGCTAAGTCAATCACATCTCCACCGAGGAAGCGTAGGAGGCACCTGACGTTGTGTTGGGTACGCTTCTTGTCAACTCTCGCCCTGCTGTAGTTTTGTTCGATTCTAGATCTTCGCATTCCTTCATTTCAAAGTCTTTTGCTGCTATTGGTGGTCTTCACTTTGTTCCTTTACCTGCTCCTTTGCTCGTTCGCTCTCTAGGTTCGGAAATAAGAGCTGATCAAGAATGCCGGGACGTCTCCATTGAGGTCAAAGGAGTGGAATTCTTGACAAACCTTATCCTCCTCAACTCAGTGAGTTTGGATGTGATTCTTGGCATGGATTGGCTGTCTCAGCATTTAGGGCAAATCGATTGTGTCAGGAAGGTCGTCTACCTCACAAGTCCCTCCAGCAAGTAGGTTGGGTTTTCACCGCAGCTGCAAGGACCACATCTCTGCGCACTTGAATTGAAACCGGCTCTGGAGATTCAGGAAGTCCCAGCAGTGTGTGACTTCGCGGATGTTTTCCCCGAAGAATTGCCTGGGATGCCTCCAGTTCGAGACCTCGAGTTCGTCGTCAAGTTGCTGCCCAGTACCGCCCTGATTTCAAAGAGGCCGTATCGGATGCCTCCTAATGAGTTGGAGGAGTTAAAGAAGCAACTAGGTGAGCTTCAAGAGAAGGGTTTCATCCGCCCTAGTTCATCTCCTTGGGGTTGTCCAGTAATCTTTGTGAAGAAGAAGGACAAGACTTTGCGCATGTGCGTTGATTACCATCCACTTAATGAAGTAACGATAAAGAATAAGTACCCTTTGCCCCGCATCGATGATCTCTTCAATCAATTGACTGGAGCTCGGGTATTCTCCAAGATCGATTTGAGATTGGGATATCATCAAGTCAGGATCAGATCTGAAGACATTTCGATGACAGCTTTCTCTACTCGTTATGGTTTGTACAAGTACACCGTCATGTCTTTCGGCCTGACCAATGCTCCTGCTCTATTCATGAATCTTATGAATTTGGTATTCATGGAGTATCTGGATAAGTTTATGGTGGTCTTCATCGATGATATTCTTATCTACTCCAAGAACGATGAAGAGCATGCTGAGCACCTGAAGCTTGTGATGGGAAAGCTGCGTGAGCACCAGCTCTATGCGAAGTTCAGCAAGTGCGAGTTCTGGTTGAAGGAAGTGGCATTCTTGGGCCATGTTCTCTCAGCAGGAGGCAAAGCCGTGGATCCTAGCAAGGTCAGCGATGTGCTCTCTTGGGGTCAGCCCAAGTCGATAACCGAGGTACGGAGTTTTCTTGGTTTAGCAGGATACTATCGTCGCTTTATAGAGAACTTCTCTAAGATCACGAAGCCGATGACTGAGTTGCTCAAGCTGGAGAAAAAGTTCTTGTGGTCTGCTGAAGGCGAGGAGTTTTTAGGAACTCAAGAAGGATTTGACCTCAGCTCTAGTTCTTGTCCTCCCCGATGTCCATAAAAGCTTCGATGTCTTTTGCGATGCTTCTCGTCAGGGACTCATGTGTGTTCTTATGCAAGAAGGCAAGGTAGTGGCCTATGCATCAAGACAGTTGAGGCCTCATGAACTCAATTATCTAACCCATGACTTGGAACTAGATGTTGTGGTTCATGCACTCAAGATTTGGCGACATTACCTAATCGGTAATCGTTGTGAAGTGTATTCGGATCACAAAAGTTTGAAGTATTTGTTCACCCAACCCGATCTGAACCTCATGCAAAGAAGGTGGTTGGAATTGATCAAAGACTATGATATGGGTATCCAGTACTATCCGGGCAAAGCTAATGTTGTTGCCGATGCACTCAGTCGAAAGGTGTATTGTAATACCTTGATGTTCAAGGAGCAGCAGCCCGCCCTTATTGAAGAATTTCAGCAGCTCAATTTGGAAGTGGTTGAGCACGGTTTCCTCGCTGCCTTGGTTGTGCAACCAACCTTGGTAGAGCAGATCAAGGCTGCATAGCAATCGGACTTTGAAGTGAACCAAATCAAGCAGAACATCAAGAACGGGGCAGCCAAGTGCTTCTTGGAAGATGAGCATGGTGTTGTGTAGTTTGGACAACGCCTTGTGGTTCGAAAGGTCGTGGAATTACGAGATTTGATTCTCTGCGAAGCCCATGATTCTCCCTTGTCTATTCATCCCGGGGCCACGAAGATGTACCAAGACCTCCGTTAGAGATTCTGGTGGATCCGAATGAAGTGTGAAATTGCAAAGTTCGTTGCCGAGTGCAATGTGTGTCATCGTGTTAAGGCCGAGCATCAGCGTCCAGCAGGTCTGCTGCAGCCTTTGCCAGTGCCTGAGTGGAAGTGGGATTCCGTCGGCATGGATTTTATCACCGGTTTGCTCTGAACGTCAAAAGGGAAAGATGCCATCTGGGTTGTCATTGACCGGCTGACTAAAGTGGCACACTTTCTTCCGGTCAAAACCAAGATTCGTACATGTCACTTGGTCGATCTCTATGTTTTGAGGATCGTGAGCTTGCATGGTGTTCTGAAGACTATCGTTTTAGATCATTGTTCCATATTCACCTCCCAATTCTGGAGTAGCTTGCAAGAAGCTATGGAAACTCGTCTTCTCTTCAGCATAGCATACCATCCACAAAGTGATGGCCAGATGGAAAGACTCAACCAAGTCTTGGAAGATATGCTCCGTGCTTGTGTTCTTTCCTATGGAAAGAATTGGGAGAAGTGCTTATTGTTCGCCGAGTTCTCCTACAACAACAGTTTTTAGGCCAGTCTCGATATGGCACCTTTTGAGGCCTTGTACGGGAGAAAGTGCACAACCCCATTGAATTGGTTAGAGATCGGTGAGAGACAGTTCTTTGGTCCAGTTTCGATCAATGAGGCCGAAAGTCAAGTTCAGCTTATTCGTGATCGTTTGCGCACGTCCCATTCAAGGCAAAAGAGCTATGCGGATCGTCATTGTCGTGAGTAGAGCTTTGAGCCCAATGACTTTGTTTATCTCAAGGTCTCTCCTCTGAAGGGCCATCAATGTTTCGACGTCAAGGGCAAGTTAGCTCCTCGATATGTTGGGCCTTATCATTGAGAAGGTAGGAGCTGTTGCTTACAAGTTGGATTTGCTAGCTGCATTCGATGGCGTACATGATGTGTTCCATGTGTCCCATTTGAAGAAGTGCCTTCGTGTTCTAACCGAGGAGGCTCCTTTGGAAAATCTCGATGTTCAAGAAGATTTGACCTACCATGAGCACCCTGTTCGCATCCTTGATGAAGCTAAACGAAGAACAAGGAATTGTACCATCAAGTTCCTTAAAGTTCAGTGGTCAAATCATTCTGAGGATGAAGCAACTTGGGAACGGGAAGATCGTCTGCGTGCGGACTACCCGTCTTTCTTCTCCGAGTGAATGGAATCTCGGGACGAGATTCTTGTAAGGGGGTAGATTTGTAACATCCCAAATCTTGGCTTGTGTTTCAAATGTAAGGAAATGTGAAGAAATTAAAACTTTTCTTGCATCTTGTTGTTTGAATGTGCTGAAAATTCTTATAAAGGAATTATGGAAATTCAAAATCACAATCCTCTTTTAACCTAAGTCTTGACTGTCGGGACCCAGAAATACAATTCTGAACCCTCTGTGTAGACTGCACTAGTCCAAGATCACGCTAGTGCACACAGTAGCAACATCGATGAAATATTATTTCCATATGCAAAGATGACTAATAAATAGGAAAATAACAATAAATATCAGAGTAAAGACCTTAAGGTCAAAGCTTACAATTAATGCCTCAGAAGACGAATAGCTCAATGAAGCTGCAGCGGAACGAAACGGAATAACTTCAGTGAAGCCCATCCATATGCCCACCGCCAATCGGTTGGGGTGCGCGACCTAGTTCTCCTCGATCCTTGAAGTAGACCTTGTTGACCGACGATTACTCCATTTCTGTAGGTTTGGGCGCAAGTTTTACAACAAGCGTGAGTACACAATCGTACTCGCAATTCATACCACAGAATGCAATTTATAGATGCAGGCTTATTCCAAAAGAAAAGGCTTTTGTGGTTATTTTGCAGAAATGCAACATTTGCAATTGAATATGAATAATAGATTGAAAGCATAATTCATAACAAATAGACAATATTAATTTAACAGTTGTTTTCACCAAGACGCATAGCCTAACCAAATTCTTTCACTCAGTTATATGACTTAAATCACACAGCCGTCCCTTCCTAACAGTTTTATGAAAATCTACCCCTCGTGTGAAATCCCCGAGCATGTCCATGACCGCGGACGCGGCTATTCGAATAGATTGTTTAACACTCTACAGAGATTGTACACTTTACCCACAAGATGCAATCAATCGATCGAGTGATCGCAACAAAACCTTTCAGAAACTTCATCTCAAACATTGACATTCCCGATGTGCTTACAAACCGCAAGACCAACCCACAAAGAAAGCCAGTCCGAGACACACTGCTGGACAGGGATGCGACGAATCGTCCCGCAATGCAACTACCAGGTAGTGACACCTACACCCTGTCACGAAACCTAACCTATCACCTGAACATCAATGCCAAGAATCCATAACCTACTAAGTTAGGCCCGTCCCATCAGGCATGTGGTCGTACAGTAAGGCTCGGTTCAATGGCGCACAAAGTTAAGTCCTTAATTGACCAAGGCAAGACTTCTATTTTCTAACTATGCCACAAAGATTATCATTCCTATTCACGAAGTCCACCATATCACGAAGTATCCACCACTTGCCTCAGTCTAAATCCTTTCCCACCCTATTAGTTAAGTGCAACACATGCTATCACAAAGTAATAACATATAGCACCCAGTTTTACACAAAGTTCCATAATCACTTAGTCAAATATATAATTGCAACTCAAATGATAAGTGAGACTCGTAGCATGGCTAAGCAATCTACTCGTACTAACCAACCCACGTTGGTAATACCATGGCACCAACTAAATATGAACCAATCTAGGGTGACAAAATATTATGACATATCAATTAGCCAAGGTGGGTGTAACAAATTGGACAATAGTTATACCTAAAAGCATTTAAATAATTACTTAAAGTAAATGCAATAATTTGAATCAAAGTAATTTTGAAAACTAGGATTCAATATGAGCAAAGGTATAACTTGCCTTGCTATAGCAATGATGAGCTTATTTTATCTTCAATCTTCTATTGCTTGATCTTCAGCTCCTTCGGACGATTCCGGGACTTCGGCGTCTAACGAAAAAGAAAGCGCAAAACAAACTAAATTCAAAAGACAAATCAAATAAACTCCAAATTGAAATTGAATGGTACTGGAAGGTATATATTGAATTTAGATGTATTTAGGAACTTGAATGGGTTCAATCGGAATTTGGATGAAGAAGATATGGCTCTTGGAAGATTAGAATTCATATAAAATGATGAAAAAGCTCTACAGAATATTCTATTCCGAAAATATTATAAAAAGAATGAGTGTATGATTGGTAGGACCAACTGGTATTTATGGATTTCTAGAATTAAAATAATTCCAGAAATAAGGTAGAGAGAGTGACAAGTGGGACCAATAAGATAAAAGGATTTTTTAAGAATTAAATTAATTCTCGAAAATAGGATTAGGGGTTGACATGTGGGCCACTGGTCTATGGACCAGGTCCACAGAGATATGCTAGTCCACGGTGGACCAAGCTCATAGACAAGGGTTGACCAAGAGTTGACTAACATACAGGACCGCATGTAAGAGAGATAAATAATTAGGATTTTTAATTGGGAGGATGACATGTGGGGTCAACATGTAAGAGAGATAGATATATTTATTATCTTGTATGACATATGGGGCCCATTGTCATAGATTGAAAGAGAAACAAGGAGTTAGCAATTGTTATGTACAAGGAACAGAGAAGAAACCACAGAGGGCATGGAGGGCTGCTGCTGCCGGCCGATTCTTGCACACGGTTACAAGAGATGGCAAGCAAATAATAGAGTGAGTATAGAATACTTGGCTTGGCTGGCTCACATCAGAGGGAGATGAATTAGTACCAGTCAAGGAGATACAGAGAGAAACAACAGGAACCGAACCAAAAACTCACTTACTGACTTCAGGCATGAATAGTGCATTTTGGTTTGGTTAGTTCATGGCTCAAGAAGGTGACGGCGAATGGAGACGAACCAGTAGTGGCGAAGGGGCAAAACGGAAAGGAAACGACAAGCCGGAGATGATGACGCGGTCCAGACTTGAAGATTTTGCCCCATGCGACGACAGCGACGCGAAGAACGGCGACGACGGTGGCCTCACGGGCGCGTAACACTTCCGGCGATGCTCTGCGAAAAGGGAGATGAGCATGGCGTAGAACGCGGCGACGCGAACTCAACGGTGGTGGAGTTGAAGGCAGGGGATCAACGGTTGCGGAGTAATTGGCCAGAGAAGGACGATGAACAAGAGACAAGAGAACGCCCGATTCTCGGCGCACGGTGGATGAAACTTGAATCCAAAAGATGCAAAAAATAGGTATTAATGAGGGGCACAAGATGACGCGATCGGATTTTGGAAAAACTCAACGAGGAAGAGAGGAACGCGATGAACACGTTTCGGCTTTACGGCTTGATATGGCCGACGGTGCTTCGGTGATCTTCGGGCGAAGAGGAAGGAACCATGACATAGAACGCGACGATGCGAAGCCAACACTGCAGACGGTTCGGCCGGGGGATGTCGGATGAAGGCGTAGTTCGCCGTAGAAGAACTTTGGTTGAAGCTCGGTTTTCGGTAGATTGCGACAAAAATAGATCGGTTTGGAGGAAACCAAATCAGGGGATTGGAAGAGGAGATCAAGGCGGACGTGTGGGCGCAAACGGCTCACTTTTATATGCACCGTGGAAGAAGATATGGAATTTTGAAGTTTTCATTAACACGCATACGCTACGGGTATCTGCTCGGTTCGAGCGGAAGATGAACAGTAAATCGCAATTACTGTAGCACATGGGTAGGAGAGAGAAAATGCTGATTTTCGGAATTAAAATAAAATGCCGAGAATCAAGGAGATCAAATAAATAGCAAATAAATCCGAAAAAAACTCAGAAAATACCCACAAATTCCTTGAAAGACAAGGAAGCCAAATAACACAAGTTTTTATTTAATTAATATTTATATTAGTCAAATTAAATATTTTTAATTTAAGAAAATTCCCAATTAAGCTTTATTAATTCAAATAAAATTGGTGAAATTTTCGAGGGACCTAAACTACTTAAAAGATTTTTGAAAAGCCAAATTTTGGGACGTTACAAACCTCCCCCCCCTTAAAGGAATCTCATCCCCGAGATTTATGCTGGCTATAGAATTGGATAACGAACTCAGCCTTCGGGTTCACTTCTTGCTTACAAATTGCTTTGATTTCGACAGAATCGCTCTTCTGACCACTTACAGAACAACGCCTTACTTCTTGCTAAACTTCTTGCTTCACTGAAACTTGACAAACTGGCTCTTGGCTGGAAGGCATCTTGAAAGTCGATTGCATCTAACGGGACCGCTTGATCGGTGCTTGAGGGCACTTTTGGAGTGGAGGAAATCTTGCTGCTGACTAGCAACTCAGGTTAGCAAACTAGCTCTTCTTCCGCGCTTCGGAGTCTGAACTAACTGACACATTTCTGTCACCTCTGTCATACAATTCTTTAGCACAGAACTTCAACAGGTATTCTGAAGATAGACGTGGCTGTGAAGGTGATAATCTGTATAATTTGTGTAGCTTCTTTCTTGAATACTGCTACTTAAATTCCATTTAGGATTAAGGATCCTTGGTCTTCTGCTTCATGATTAATACAACATCCACATACTTTATAATTTGATCTATTCCTAGCTGAGTGATGACTTACACAATCAACCACTGTGAACTTCAGAGGGTGACAACTTCAACTGGCTGACAACTAGTGTTGTAGAGGAAATCTGCACAGAACACTACTTGCTCGACTTGAGTTAAGGCACAACTCATTAATCTTTTTTTTAATATGTCTACTAGTTCGGGGGCGATACACAATACTGAACTGAAATGACCATCCAAGCATCATACAAACTCTGTCGCTAATACAAGATAAGCTGGGATCCTTAGTCTGACACTAACTTCTCTGACATGTCGTGCAAATTGACTATCTCTATAGATCTGACACTACACCCATGCCGACGAATACCATATCTGTCGTATACAACCTCCGTCGTATGCCACTCTGCTAGACGATCTCCAAACTAGGTGATATTGACCGAAATGAAGCGATGAATTCCGGTTAAATGATCAACAACCACCCTTCAAGAAATTATATCCCGATTGGGTCCTAGGAGATCCCATATTTGAGTCCTCAGGGATAGAAGTACTCTGATTGGCCTCCAATATTTTGGCTGACTTTCTGACATACCAAACACATGGTAACCCATTCTGCGATATTTTGCTTTATTTTGGATCATCACAATTCAACTTTGATATCTTTGTACACCTTGGTACTTTCAGGGAAAATGGAATGCTTGCACTCAAATGTTGGTTTGAGCATCAACTACTTGAGTTTCTTCTCATTAGATATGCAGATATGCTCATTGATTTGTGCATCATTTCTGTTCGCCTTCAGCGGGTTCTCACGCTTTCCTTGGCTTTACATGAGGACGAATTTTCTTGACAAAGCTGTCATCTCACTTGTCTGGTCATCACTGATTTCTCGCATCAGTTCAAATTCTGGGTTTCAACAGATATCCTTGCAACTGACTCGAGACTTACTTCTGGATTTCACCAGCAACTTTAGCTGACTGATCAACAGATTCTTACGGTAACTCTTCTGTTTCAAAGTATCTGTCGCTGTACTGGTCTGGCCTAAGGGAACGGATTTCAACCTCATGGTTCTCAATCCAATAACCATCTTTGTTGCTCCACGGTAGCAACTTCGAATTATGACTAAGATAATTCACCACCTGAAACTTCTTAACACACCAATTCTTCGATGTTCCGTGATAAAAGCTATCAAGGTTTTTTCTGGTATCTGGCAATACGAACACTGGAGTTGTGATTAATCTCTTCTGAAATTCTTACAAACTCGGTTCACTTCTAGCGGTCTGGGCGGCTTCTCTTCTTACAACAGGTGAGGGGTCTTGGCTAACTTGAAATGACTATCTCATTGATCTTCAACTAACACTGTCTTGAAACGACTGCTTCACTGGTATTCAACTGACACTGCTAAGCTGATGGGTTTGATTTGACACTGCCTTTATCAGATAAAGTCATCTGATCACTCTATCATCTCTGCAAACTCGTTGGCAACTTTTGTCATATTTCACCTCTAACGTAATTCCTTCTTGAATTGGTGATCCTGGGTACCAAGTCAGAGACAAACTTAACTTCGAGTACGGTTGCATGTTGCATAGATCACTTGCAATGACAATTGCATATTCTCTTGCGGATACGGACATTATTCCATGGTTAAATCCTTCAACTATTTACTATTATTTCATAGCTATGCACAAGACTAAGTTGGAATTCAACATCACATTCCATGTTACAGCTCCACAGCCTTCAATCAACATGACTCAACGCCTTGTTACTCGACTTGCAAAGGCATATGCTGAGAAAGGCATCCAATGATTTAATAACTTGCATACAAAGATGTCCACCTTTTTGCTCTCAAATAGAGGAGAGGTTACAATGGTTCCTTGAATTTACTGCTACTAACGGAGGCATGACTCTACATGATCTGGTATCATCAATCTAGACTTTCTTGGTAACATCATCGCACAAACGTCTCTTCTTTGACTGCTTCGCTGGACACACGGATCCTGCTGCATTACCACCTGCTTTGGGAGTTAAAATCTTGAATGAACTGACTTCTGGCATATTAAAATCTTGACTGAACTGACTTCTGGCATTCTTACATATTGGAGTGAGTGACTGGTTCCTCTGGGGACATTAGCTGATGTAGTGACCTTTTCCATGATAGTTGTAGCATAGACCTGTCGAACCTTGTGATTTTTCTGACGAGACTATGGCAGAACGACTATTCTGGTGTTCTTCAACCTTCAAAAAAGGATAGTCGCTTTGTAGGGCATCTCTTGGCATAGTGGTCTTGCTTACCACACTCGAAACAACCTCCTGACGATACTGGCTTGTTTCTCTTTTGAGGTGGGCTGCTGAGATCAATATTCTGCTTTTGTGATCCTTCAGCTGATTATTTTTGTATTGACAATGGGTTGCCTTCTTTTGCTAATGCTCTAACTATGGCTCTAAAATTTTCTCGCGACGTTGTTTTGCAGAAGTCAACACTGAATACATGAGGCACTGGCTCAGACAATGATCATCGCCTTCACATAAGAGAGAGGTGATCTTGTTCATTGGACATTCTCCAACGAAATAGTTTCTTTTGCAACTAGAACAATTGATATTGTGCTCATCAGCACTATGGCCTTTTTCTCCACAGTGGGTACATGCACAATCTTCTGACTTATCTGGTTGGTAGCATTTCAACTCACAATGGCTAGATTTGGTGTAGGATATCGAAATAGCAGGTTTCTCTTGATCACTTATGCTTGATATCGCATGCTGTTGGCACAAAGTGGTGGTGAACTCTGCCCAAGTGATGGTGTGCTCGTCCTGATGGGCGGCGCGAAATTTTTCCCACCAATATAATGCAACTCCTTCTAATTGATGAGCAACATAGAAAACTTTCTCATTATCATTGCATTGAACAACAGTTAGTGTAACATCCCAATTTTGGGCTTGTGTTTCAAATGTAAGAAAATGAGAAGAAATTAAAACTTTTTCTTACATCATGTATTTCCTATTTGTACTAAACAAGTGTTGTACAAGAAGTTATGGAAATACAAAGTCACAAGTCTTTTGATCCAAATCTTGATCCTTCAAAAACAATCTTGTCAAACCTTTTGATCATTTCTTCGAAATATTTTTCCTAAGTTCTTGGGAGGGTATGTGGCCCCTCTAAAAAATTTCACAATTTTTAGAAATTGTTTGAATACTTTTAGAGGGTAGTCAAACCTATTTAACTCTCAGTCAAACCTTGCACCAGTACCTTGTAGAATTTTTGGAGAAAAATGCAATGCATAAAAACCTCTGAACATTTTTCACAAGGTCAGTGTCTAAGTCAGCAAGCTCCTGTAAAAATTTCAGAATTTTTGGAGTTATTTTGCTACCTATTATAAATCCTCAAAAGCCTCTGTCTATTTAAAAACCTAAAACCTGGTTCACTATTCCTTGGGTTCGAGTCAGGCTTGAGTTCGGGCCACTTGACTCGGTCGAACCACCTAACTGCACCGGGCTCACTCATAGCGCGCGATTGATATCAACCGTTGGATTTAAATCGCACGGCCCGCATTCGCAGAAACATTCGGACCGCCATGAACATTCCGTCCATCTGAGCCGTTCGTTTTTTATCGGACCGCTCTGATTACTTGGAGTGTTAGAAACCATCAGCCGGATCCTTTTTAATCGTGACCGTTCATCTCGCATCCAACGGTCATGGATTCTCTTTCTGTTCTTCTTCCTCCTCTCGCTTCTCGATGCGCGTGCGCGCAATGGCGAAAGAGAGAGTCGAGGGCGGCCGATGTGTCACTTCAAGCTTGCTTTCGTCAACGTCTCTCTGCGGGGTATTAAATGCGCATCAGGCTTTCTCCTCCATTGTCCCGAGTCTCAGCTGCTCCCATCATTTCTTGGTCCATGGCCATAGCATAAACCGAGCCCACCATGGACTCATGTTCATGCTCGAAACCCTAATCCCTTCCCTATATATTGCCCCCTCTAGGTCCTCTTGGTGTTCCTTTACACCGCACCTAGCTCCTCTCTGTGTTTGAGCTCAAAACCACTTCAAACCTTCAATCCACCATTGTTGTCCCGAGAGCTCCAATGGCGATCTTGGTGTCCAGTGGTTCACCTTCAATCTTTCTTGAACCCTTTTGAGCTCCTCAACTTCCTTTATATTTCCCCTAACTTAATTTTGGGTTGTATTCACAGGAATCGCTCAATTTTAAGTTCGGAGATTTTCGGCAGATTTCACCCCTTTTCTTCTCCAACTCCGGTAAGTGGTTCTTTTTGCAATTACTTACTTGTGGAGCTTGTGGGAACCTTTATGTAGCTATTTTGATCACCCATTGGTGTTCATCTTGCTCAGGTTGCCATTTTCTTCTTCATCTTCCTCGGCTCCGGTGGACTTCATCGTGTTCGAGTCTTCCCCAGCCATCTTCAAACCTCATCTTGGCTGAGGTAGCTTCTTATTAGTACCTAGAAGTGTTGGCACTCGCTTTCCTGGACCGCTGCGGAGCATTTTGCTATTTTCATGTTTTGCCGAAATAGCTTCCTTCGGTGTTTTCCGGCTCGCCGGCGTTCTAGACCTCCACCGCCGGCGAGGTCACCACCATTAGGTTCGCATCGCTATTGCGAGTCCATTTTGCTATTTGGTCGGCGCCGCCGCGGCCGGAGTCGTCGGCGACAAGCCGTGAAAGCCACTCATTGTCATCATTTATTTAGGACGCAGTTAATACCCAATCATTGCTAAGTATTAATGGTGTCTTAATCTGGCCAGATGTCTCACTGACATGTGGGCCCGTAAGCCTTAAACCAAGAACCAGAAGTCATTAGGGCTGATTTTGGGTTCTATTTATTGCTAATCATTGTTAGCAATAAATGTGTCCGAAACCGCCAGCCTGTGCCACTGCCAGGTGGGCCCTCAGTCCCTAAGTCCATCTCTGTGTAAAGCGTTAGGACACTTTAATTGCTACTCATCACTAATCATTGGTCATTAGTAATTAATTGCCTATCCTAAAATATTCTTGTGTCTCGCTGCCCTGTGGACCCCGTGCACTGTGCACGTGTGTTAAAGCTCGTGTTTGTGACTCACAATCACTGACATGCGGCCCCACGTGTCAGCGCTCCAGATTGCACTTCGATCTTGGACTGCCGTCCATTTTGCGATCTGCAGCCTAGATCTGGGATGCGTTCGGACCATCCGGTTCCCCTCTTCACTCTGGACCGTCCATCTCACGATCTGCGGCTGAGATCGTGCGTGCAATCGGACTCTCCGATTAGATATGTGCTCAGAGCCGTTCATCTTTAGATCTGCAGTCTTGGATAGTCGAGGCAACCGCACCGTCCGGTTGCATCCTTCCTCATGAGCCATTGGAACTTGATCCAACGATGGGCTCCTTTTAGGGATCGCACGCGTGCGCTGTTCTCGGCGCAAGTGGGCCGTAGGATGTTAGATCGAGAGCTCTCGAGCGTCCACGTCGCTTATTTCCATTTGGCTTGGATTTCATTTCTGAAAGTATTTATTTATCAGCTAAAAATTGTATCAGAACTTTAGAAATTCATAACTAAATCATTTTAACTCCTTTTTAGATGTTTTCAACTGTAATAAATGTTTGTGCCTCTGTAGTTTAATATAAAAATGTAATTGAGCATGTTCCTCTCACAGAAAGTTGTGTAACTCACATAACTTGATTTCTGCCAACTTTGAATATCCCAAAAATAGAATTAAACTTATAAAATGCATATCTTTTTCTGTACAACTCCATAATGTGCAAAATCGATTTGGTTAAATTCCCCTGTTAGTGTACCTTAATATGAAATTGGTTTTGAGCATGTTTATGATTCTGGAAAATGTAATGTGCTAGGCTTACAACTTAGAAAAATCATAAGTAAATCATTATAGCTCCAAATTTTGTAAGCTCAACTTTGCTGTTATTAGGATGTCATAATATACTTGCTATAAAAATTTCGGACCTTAGATCATCCTAGAAATTTTCACCATGAACAGTAACCATAATTAATTTAATTAGGATTTTTCAGGCTGAGAGAACTTAGTTTAGCCATAACTTTTTCATGCTAAGTCCAAATGAAGTGATTCTTGTTTCTAAAATTGTCTAAAATCAACCTCTAGCTTCTGTATAAATTTCATAGGATTTGGATGTACTTTGCTGTTGAGTTCCTTTTGGTGTTCTTCGTTCTTATCGGTTTTTATCGCCTTTTCACGTTAGGTTCCGAAGAATTTATTGAACCTGAGCACTCCCCTTTGCAGCAAGACCAATCCCAGCAAGGTAAGCAGTTTGATCATGTTAATCCCAGTATTTTAAGTATTTATGTTGATTACAAATTCTATGTATGCATTGCTACTTTGTGTTAATAGTTGACCTAGTAGATGCATTTCCTTAGGCAAATGATTATTCTCTACTACCATTGAGCCTAGGTTATTGCTGTTATTTAGAGTTCGTGGATGAGCTCTTGTCACTTAGTAGTTTGCGAATTAATTGCTTAGCCATGCTTAGCTTCCGGTAGAAATGGGCGGTTATCGACTTGTCGATAGCCTTGATCACATAAAACTTATTATGATTTATGATTTCAGCTTTGTGCCATGTCTACTTATGAAAACCAAAACTGAAAACCAAAAATGATTCAGACTTGGGCACAATGGTATGATTGGTGTGATTATGGGTGTGACTGGAATGGTGCCCGGGTCAACAAGGACCAAACATCTTGTTACACTAAACCAAGCATTTTCGCGTGCTAACCACACTAGAGGGTATGGGACCTCTCTTGACTTAGTACTTTGGCGTGTATTGGCTTTGGGTCGCAGGAGGTCGCAGGAGGGATGGTGTTGGGGGCATTGTAGTGTCCGAAAGGCTTCACCCGTGATGGGATTTGTCGTCTTTCGGCTTGCAATGTAAGCGTATGGGTTTCTATCCATACGTGCGGCTCGTAGTCAATGCACAAGATTGGAAATGTCTCGTAGGACTTAGCTGTGCCGGCATACCTTCGGTAGTGTGCTTTGTGGCTTAAAGGCGATCCAAGTGTGTGTACATTGGTACACCCTGCAGGTTAAAACTATTCGAATAGCCTCGTCCTAGGTTATGGACACGCTTGGCAAGGTCTTTCAAGAGTTAGACTACAACCTTTTAATTAAAACTTGATGGGTGGTACAGATCGGGATTAGTGCTATGTTGTGGTGGCTATTGGGATAGTCACTTCCAGGTGGTTACTTGTATGTATCTTTACTTGCTGTTATTTTGACAACAAAACAAATTTTGCAAGCTTGCTTTTAAACGTATTACATTATTGCAAATAAAGTTGGCTTTGTGCAAAATGAGACATACAACCTCCACCTAAATAAACTTGCATATAGTTTATGAATAGGTCTGCTATTCCACACGTCAGTCTTGCGAGTACCGTGTGTACTCAGTTGTCTTGCTTAAATGTATTTGTTGCAGAGGAAGAAGGTGAGCTTGAGGGGCCTCACTTTTGTGAGTTGTGTTGTGGTAGCTATGGGCGACTAGCTTGCGGCCGGTCGGTTGCCTTGTGGGTTGTGTGGCTAACCGGTCGACTTTTGTTCTAGCCATCTTATGGCACCTTTTGCTTCATTGTCATTCTTGTATATTGTTCTATTTGGCCGGTCGGCTCTTTGTAATAACTTTACCTTTTCGTATGTCGTTGTTGATCTTAGTGATAATTGTTGTATGGAAATGATGTGTAATTTTGTGATGATGTGCATATGTTGCAATTCTGGGAAGCATATGTCCATCGAGGCTTAGAATGTTCAATTAGTAATGCTAGAACCATTTGGAGGTTAAGTGTTACTAGTTAAATATTCTGGGTCCTCACAAAGTTGGTATCAGAGCCATACTGACCGTAGAAACCACAAGCTTGGTCGCCTTTAGGATATTTTGAAAACTTACTTTCAAAAGGTTTATAAAAACTTAAGTAAGTTCTCAAATTTTACTCCTTACCCGTCTTAGTTTGCTTATCTCACCTTACTCTTGATTAAGTTTTGAAAAGGTTGTTCATCTCTTCCTTTCAAAAACTAGCTGCTTAGCGATTAAATTTGGTTTTGGGAGAACCATGAGTGTTGTAATTTGAGGGGTTGGCTGTCCATTTTCGAAATTGGGAGTTCCTGGAGCAAGATGTTTCGGCCAGAAGCTTGAAGGAACAAATTCTGGACAGCTAGCTTGTAATTAGTATATAGTGTTGAAAATGAGAGGTTAATTCAACTAAAACTTGAGGGAATAAAAGGGTAGGAAGTGATATGAGTTAGCTAAATGCCTAATACTCTATTAGGTGGTTATACCTTGATTTTTGGGCTGTTTAGAGCTAGGATTGAGTTCTGAAATTTTGATCTTCTCAAACGATTACTCGTTCCTTCCATACGGGTTAGTCGTTTTGGGAAGTTGATGTGGTGATTTATGGACTTATGCTCTTTTGTGGTTACTCTTGAACCCTCTTTATTGAGTTGGATTTCTGTGCTATTTGGGTTGTGATTGACAGGTTGACTAAAGTGGCACATTTCCTTCCCGTTAAGACTCAGCTTCGTGTGGGGCCTTTGGCCGAACTTTATGTGTCCAGGATTGTGAGTCTTCACGGTGTACCGAAGACGATTATTTTAGATCGTGGTGCGCTGTTTACCTCGCGGTTTTGGCATAGTCTGCAAGAGGCTATGGGGACCCGCCTTCATTTCAGCACGGCCTTTCATCCCCAGACTGATGGTCAGACAGAGAGAGTCAACCAAGTGTTGGAAGATATGCTCCGTGCTTGTGTTCTTTCCTATGGGAAGAAGTGGGAGAAGTGCCTACCATTTGTTGAGTTCTCCTACAACAACAGCTATCAGGCCAGTCTTGGCATGGCACCATTTGAGGCTTTGTATGGGAGGAGATGCAGAACCCCATTGAACTGGTCAGAGACCGGTGAGAGGCAGTTCTTCGGCCCAGATTCGATCAATGAGGCCGAAAGCCAGGTTTAGTTGATCCGCGAGCATTTGCGCCCGGCTCAGTCCAGGCAGAAGAGCTATGCAGATCGCCGTCGCCGTGAGTTTAGCTTCGAGCCCAATGACCTTGTGTATCTCAAAGTCTCGCCTTTGAAGGGCCATCAGCGTTTTTGCGTCATGGGCAAGTTGGCTCCTCGTTATGTTGGGCCTTATCGCATCGTCGAGAGAGTTGGGGCTGTGGCATACAGATTGGAGCTGCCAGCTACACTTGAGGGTGTGAATGATGTGTTCCATGTATGACACCTGAAGAAGTGCCTTCGTGTCCCAACGGAGGAAACTCCATTGGAGGTTCTCGATGTGCAAGAAGATTTGACCTACCGCGAGCATCTGTTCTTATTCTCGAGGAAGCTGAACGAAGAACAAGGAACTGGGTCATCAAGTTCCTTAAGGTTCAGTGGTCAAACCATTCTAAAGATGAAGCAACTTGGGAGCGAGAAGATCGCCTTCGTGCAGATTTTCCTTCTTTCTTCCCCGAGTAAACGGAATCTCGGGTCGAGATTCTGGTAAGGGGGGAGAGTTGTAACATCCCAATTTTGGGCTTGTGTTACAAATGTAAGAAAATGAGTAGAAATTAAAACTTTTTCTTACATCATGTATTTCCTATTTGTACTGAACAAGTGTTGTACAAGAAGTTATGGAAATACAATGTCACAAGTCTTTTGATCCAAATCTTGATTCTTCAAAAACAATCTTGTCAAACCTTTTGATCATCTCCTGGAAATATTTTTCCTAAGTTCTTGGGAGGGTATGTGGCCCCTCTGAAAAATTTCACAATTTTTAGAAATTGTTTGAATACTTTTAGAGGGTAGTCAAACCTGTTTGACTCTTAGTCAAACACTGAACCAGTACCTTGTAGAATTTTTGGAGAAAAATGCAATGCATAAAAACCTCTGAACATTTTTCACAAGGTCAATGTCTAAGTCAGCAAGCTCCTGTAAAAATTTCAGAATTTTTGTAGTTATTTTGCTACCTCTTATAAATCCTCAAAAGCCTCTATCTATTTAAAAACCTAAAACCTGGTTCACTATTCCTTGGGTTCGAGTCGGGCTCGAGTTCGGGCCACTTGACTCGGTCGAACCACCTAACTGCATCGGGCTCACTCATAGCGCGCGATTGATATCAACCGTTGGATTTAAATCGCACGCCCGCATTCGCAAAACATTCGGACCGCCATGAACATTCCGCCCATCCGAGCCGCTCGTTTTTATCGGATCGCTCGATTGCTTGGAGTGTTAGAAACCTCACCGGATCCTTTTTAATCGTGAGCGTTCATCTTGCTTCCAACGGTCACAGATTCTCTTTCTCTTCTTCTTCCTCTCTGCTTCTCGATGCGCGTGCGTGCAATGGCGAAAAGAGAGAGTGGAGGCGGCTTCGATGTGTCACTTCAAGCTTGCTTTTGTCAACGTCTCTCTGCGGGGCATTAAATGCGCATCAGGCTTTCTCCTCCATTGTCCCGAGTCTCAGCTGCTCCCATCATTTCTTGGTCCATGGCCGTAGCATGAACTCAGCCCACCATGGACTCATGTTCATGCTCGAAACCCTAATCCCTTCCCTATATATTGCCCCCTCTAGGTCCTCCTGGTGTTCCTTTACACCGCACCTAGCTCCTCTCTGTGTTTGAGCTCAAAACCACTTCAAACCTTCAATCCACCATTGTTGTCCCGAGAGCACCAATGGCGATCTTGGTGTCCAGTGGTTCACCTTCAATCTTTCTTGAACCCTTTTGAGCTCCTCAACTTCCTTTATATTTCCCCTAACTTAATTTTGGGTTGTATTCACAGGAATCGCTCAATTTTAAGTTCAGAGATTTTCGGCAGATTTCACCCCTTTTCTTCTCCAACTCCGGTAAGTGGTTCTTTTTGCAATTACTTACTTGTGGAGCTTGTGGGAACCTTTATGTAGCTATTTTGATCACCCATTGGTGTTCATCTTGCTCAGGTTGCCATTTTCTTCTTCATCTTCCTCGGCTCTGGTGGACTTCATCGTGTTCGAGTCTTCCCCGGCCATCTTCAAAGCTCATCTTGGCTGAGGTAGCTTCTTATTGGTCCTTAGAAGTGTTGACACTCGCTTTCCTGGACCGTTGCGGAGCATTTTGCTATTGTCATGTTTTGCCGAAATAGCTTCCTTCGGTGTTTTCCGGCTCGTCGGCGTTCTAGACCTCCACCGCCGGCGAGGTCACCACCATTAGGTTCGCATCGCTATTGCGAGTCCATTTTGGTATTTGGTCGGCGCTGCCGCGGCCGGAGTCGCCGGTGACAAGCCGTGAAAGCCACTCGGTTTTTGTCAGCTGGGAGCGCCCGTTGTCGTCATTTATTTAGGACGCAGTTAATACCCAATCAATGCTAAGTATTAATGGTGTCTTAATCTGGCCAGATGTCTCACTGACATGTGGGCCCGTAAGCCTAAAACCGAGAACTAGAAGTCATTAGGGCTGATTTTGGGTTTTATTTATTGCTAATCATAGTTAGCAATAAATGTGTCCGAAACCGCCATCCTGTGCCACTGCCAGGGGGGCCCTCAGTCCCTAAGTCCATCTCTGTGTAAAGCGTTAGGACACTTTGATTGCTAATCATCACTAATCATTGGTCATTAGTAATTAATTGCCTGTCCTAAAATATTCTTGTGTCTCGCTGCCCTGTGGACCCCGTGCACTGTGCACGTGTGTTAAAGCTCGTGTTTGTGACTCACAGTCACTGACATGCGGCCCCACGTGTCGGCGCTCAGTTGCACGCCGATCTTGGACCGCCGTCCATTTTGCGAATCGCGCCCGGATCTGGGATGCATTCGGACCATCCGGTTCCCCTCTTCACTCTGGACCGTCCATCTCACGATCTGCGGCTGAGATCGTGCGTGCAATCGGACTCTCCGATTAGATATGTGCTCAGAGCCGTTCATCTTTAGATCTGCGGTCTTGGATAGTCGAGGCAACCGCACCGTCGGTTGCATCCTTCCTCGTGAGCCGTTGGATCTTGATCCAACGGTGGGCTCCCCAGGGATCGCGTGCGCCGTTGTTCTCGGCGCACATGGGCCGTAGGATGTTAGATCGAGGGCTCTCGAGCGTCCACGTCGCTTATTTCCATTTGGCTTGGATTTCATTTCTGAAAGTATTTATTTATCAACTAAAAATTGTATCAGAACTTTAGAAATTCATAACTAAATCATTTTAACTCCTTTTTAGATGTTTTCAACTGTAATAAATGTTTGTGCCTCTGTAGTTTAATATAAAAATGCAATTGAGCATGTTCCTCTCACAGAAAGTTGTGTAACTCAACATAACTTGATTTCTGCCAACTTTGAATATCCCAAAAATAGAATTAAACTTGTAAAATGCATATATTTTTCTGTACAACTCCATAATGTGTAAAATCGATTTTGTTAAATTCCCCTGTTAGTGTACCTTAATATGAAATAGGTTTTGAGCATGTTTATGATTCTGGAAAATGTAATGTGCTAGGCTTACAACTTAGAAAAATCATAAGTAAATCATTATAGCTCCAAATTTTGTTAGCTCAACTTTGCTGTTATTACGATGTCATAATATACCTGCTATAAAAATTTCGGACCTTAGATCATTCTAGAAATTTTTGTCATGAACAGTAACAGTAATTAATTTAATTAGGATTTTTCAGGCTGAGAGAACTTAGTTTAGCCATAACATTTTTATGCTAAGTCCAAATGAAGTGATTCTTGTTTCTAAATTTGTCTAAAATCAACCTCTAGCTGCTATATAAATTTCATGGGATTTGGATGTTCTTTGCTGTTGAGTTCCTTTTGGTGTTCTTCGTTCTTATCGGTTTTTATCGCCTTTTCACGTTAGGTTACGAAGAATTTATTGAACCTGAGCACTCCCCTCTGCAGCAAGACCAATCCCAGCAAGGCAAGCAGTTTGATCATGTTAATCCCAGTATTTTAAGTATTTATGTTGATTACAAATTCTATGTATGCATTGCTACTTTGTGTTAATAGTTGACCTAGTAGATGCATTTCCTTAGGCAAATGATTATTCTCTACTACCATTGAGCCTAGGTTATTGCTGTGATTTAAAGTTCGTAGATGAGCTCTTGTCACTTAGTAGTTTGCAAATTAATTGCTTAGCCATGCTTAGCTTCCGGTAGAAATGGGCGGTTATCGACTTGTCGATAGCCTTGATCACATAAAACTTATTATGATTTATGATTTCAGCTTTGTGCCATGTCTACTTATGAAAACCAAAACTGAAAACCAAAAATGATTCAGACTTGGGCACAATGGTATGATTGGTGTGATTATGGGTGTGACTGGAATGGTGCCCGGGTCAACAAGGACCGAACATCTTGTTACACTAAACCAAGCATTTTCGCGTGCTAACCACACTAGAGGGTATGTGAGCTCTCTTGACTTAGTACTTTGGCGTGTATTGGCTTTGGGTCGTAGGAGGTCGCAGGAGGGATGGTGTTGGGGGCATTGTAGTGTCCGAAAGGCTTCACCCGTGATGGGATTTGTCGTCTTTCGGCTTGCAATGTAAGCGTATGAGTTTCTATCCATACGAGCGGCTCGTAGTCAATGCACAAGATTGGAAATGTCTCGTAGGATATAGCCGTGCCGGCATACCTTCGGTAGTGTGCTTTGTGGCTTAAGGGCGGTCTGAAGTATGGGTACATTGGTACACCCCTGCTGGGTTAAAACTATTCGAATAGCCTCGTCCTAGGTTATGGACACGCTTGGCAAGGTCTTTCAAGAGTTAGACTACAACCTTTTAATTAAAACTTGATGGGTGGTACGAATCGGGGATTCGTGCTATGTTGTGGTGGCTATTGGGATAGTCACTTCCATGTGGTTACTTGTATGTATCTTTACTTGCTGTTATTTTGACAACAAAACAAATTTTGCAAATTTGCTTTTAAATGTATTACATTATTGCAAATAAAGTTGGCTTTGTGCAAAATGAGACATACAACCTCCACCTAAATAAGCTTGCATGTAGTTTATGAATAGGTCTGCTATTCCACACCTCAGTCTTGCGAGTACCGTGTGTACTCGGTTGTCTTCTTAAATGTATTTGTTGCGGAGGAAGAAGGTGAGCTTGAGGGCCTCACTTTTGTGAGTGTGTTGTGGTAGCTATGGGCGACTAGCTTGGCGGCGATCGGTTGCCTTGTGGGTTGTGTGGCTAACCTGTCGACTTTTGTTCTAGCCATCTTATGGCACCTTTGCTTCATTGTCATTCTTGTATATTGTTCTATTTGGCCGGTCGGCTCTTTTGTAATAACTTTACCTTTTAGTATGTCATTGTTGATCTTAGTGATAATTGTTGTATGGAAATGATGTGTAATTTTGTGATGATGTGCATATGCTGCAGTGCAGGAAGCATCGTCCATCGAGGCTTAGAATGTTCAATTAGTAATGCTAGAACCATTTGGAGGTTAAGTGTTACTAGTTAAATATTCTGGGTCCTCACAGTTAGCTTCTCTTCGATGGTGCGAATCCAAGATTCTACATCCTTGAGTGCGGTGGAACCTTCAAAAACAAGCGGCTTCGTCCTTAGGAACTTCACAAACTTGAGCTGAGGGCGCGCCGTTGGGATGGCAACGAGTTGTGCACCATTGCAAACGGCAATATTGTCTAATGGTTGCATAGTCACTTGCATGATCGATTAGGCGCAGGAACGGCTCGGGTTACGATGTGTTACTCCGCACGGAGATAGTTGTTGGTCATCGTGCGCTCTGAATGCGACATCGGCGGCGATGCGATGACTTGCTTGATTATTCTGATTCATCCAATTGACTAAGGTAGCGTTGGTCTGATTCTGCTGGGTCATCCTGTTGTTCATGTTCTGCATCATCGCATTCATGAGTTGAGTCGAGCTACCAAGAATTGTTCCATGGCTGGATCTGCTACTCCACGATGCGACAAGCGCCTTCGGGTTGACAACACTGGTAGCCGCGCAGCATCTCAAAATTACTAACAAGGCTGGTTTCACTGGGGTTCTCCATATGCTGGCTGACCAGGGCTCATAGATGCGAGGGAAAAACATAAGGTAAGGGAAGACAATCTACTAAGGGGAGCAGGTTTAACCCAAAGAAAACCAAGGAACACACAAATAGCCGAAAAGCTATTAAGAAGCACAAAACTCGCAGCCAAACTACACCGAAGAAGGAAAACAAAGATCTAATCGTCCAGTCGATTAAACTCTAACTTAACAGGGCGGCTTGGTTCAACACACGGGAGGAACCTATGCTGATTTATCCTATATGGTTGGTCTGAAGAAAACTCGATCTGATCACGGTCTTCATCAAACGTTGACTGCTTGCGATCCTTGGAGGCGAAGCCTGGAGAAAGATGGAGGCGATGTACAACTTCTTCTTAGTTTTGAATTCTTGCGACGAGCTTGTCTTGAACACTTGGAGAAATGTCTATACGTTGTTATTGGTTGCATGGTCTTCAAACAGTTACTCAAAACAGCTCTTGGGCATCCACCAAGACATTTGACACGGATAACGATGACTATAGAAGTTATGGGGGGGGAAGAGTCCAAGTTAATACTCCAAATGGTGAGGACGAATTTAGATGAGAAAGGAATAGAATGGAAGAGTATATAAGCTAGACAAGATGAGAATAGCATATCATTAATATTTTTCATTTGTAAAATAAGGTTTGAAGTTTTCCTTACAAACGGCCATTCTAACTAAGATCACGACCTACAGTCGATATGGCTCTGATACCACCTCTGTCGGGACCCAAAAATACAATTCTGGACCCTCTGTGTATACTGCACTAGTCCAGGATTACGCTAGTGCACACGTGACAACATCGATGAAATATCATTTCCATATGCAAAGATGACTAATAAATAGAAAAATAACAATAAATATCAGAGTAAAGACATTAAGGTCAAAGCTTACAATTAATGCCTCAGAAGGCGAATAGCTCAATGAAGTGCGGTGGAACAAGCGGAATAACCAGGTGAAGCCCATCCATATGCCCACAGGCAATCGGCTGGGGTGTGCGACCTAGTTCTCCTCGATCCTTGAAGTAGACCTTGTTGACCGACGATTCCTCCATTTCTGTAGGTTTGGGCGCAAGTTTTACAACAAGCGTGAGTACACAACCGTACTCGCAAGTCATACCACAGAATGCAATTTATAGATGCAGGCTTATTCCAAAAGAAAAGGCTTTTGTGGTTATTTTGCAGAAATACAACATTTGCAATTGAATATGAATAATAGATTGAAAGCATAATTCAAAACAAATAGACAATATTAATTTAACAGTTGTTTTCACAAAGACACATAGCCTAACCAAATTCTTTCACTCAGCCATATAATTTAAATCACACAGCCGTCCCTTCCCAATAGTTTTTTGAAAATCTACCCCTCGTGTGAAATCCCCGAGCATGTCTATGACCGCGGACACGGCTATTCGAATAGATTGTTTAACACTCTGCAGAGGTTGTACACTTTACCCACAAGATGCAATCAACTGGATCAGAGCTGATCACAACAAAACCTTTCAGAACTTCATCTCAAACATTGACATTCCCGATTTGCTTACAAACCGCTAGACCAACCCACAAAGAAAGCCAGTCCGACACACACCGCTGGACAGGGATGCGACGAATCGTCCCGCGATGCAACTACCAGGTAGTCACACCTCCACCCTGTCACAAAACCTAACCTATCCACCTGAACATCAATGCCAAGAATCTATAACCTACTAAGTTAGGCCCGTCCCATCAGGCATGTGGTCGTACAGTAAGGCTCAGTTCAATGGCGCACAAAGTTAAGTCCTTAATTGACCAAGACAAGACTTCCATTTCCTAACTATGCCACAAAGATTATCATTCCCATTCACGAAGTCCACCATATCACGAAGTATCCACCACTTGCCTCAGTCTAAATCCTTTCCCACCCTGTTCGTTAAGTGCAACACATGCTATCACAAAGTAATAACACATAGCACCTAGTTTTACACAAAGTTCCATAATCACTTAGTCAAATTTATAATTGCAACTCAAATAATAAGTGAGACTAGTAGCATGGCTAAACAATCTACTCGTACTAACCAACCCACGTTGGTAATACCATAGCACCAACTAAATATGAACCAATCTAGGGTGATAAAAGATTATGACATCAATTAGCCAAGGTGGGTGTAACAAATTGGACAATAGCTATACCCAAAAGCATTTAAATAATTACTTAAAGTGAATGCAATAATTTGAATCAAAGTAATTTTGAAAACTAGGATTCAATATGATCAAAGGTATAACTTGCCTTGCTATAGCAATGATGAGCTTATTTTATCTTTAACCTTCTACTTGCTTGATCTTCAGCTCCTTCGGACGATTCCGGACTTGTGCCTAACGAAAGAAAGCGCAAAACAAACTAAATTCAAAAGACAAATCAAATAAACTCCAAATTGAAATTGAATGGCACCAGAAGGTAGATATTGAATTTAGATGAATTTAGGAACTTGAATGGGTTCAATCGGAATTCGGATGAAGAAGATATGGCTCTCGGAATATTGGAATTCACATGAAACGATGAAAAAGCTCTACGGAATATTCTCATAATATTGTATTCCGAAAATATTAGAAAAATAATGAGTGTATGATAGGTGGGACCGACTGGTGTATGATAGGGCATGGAGGGCTGCTGCTGCCGGCCGATTCTTGCACACGGTTATAGGAGATGGCAAGCAAATAATAGAGTGAGTAGAGAATGTTTGGCTTAGCTGGCTCACATCAGAGGGAGATGAATTAGTAAAGCAGCCGATCAAAGAAAATAACAAGGAATAGAAACCGAACTGCACAGAGAGTTGGTTTTGATGCAATGGCAAAGATTGCTGGCATTGAGATGGGAAAGCAATGACTCAAGATAGAATCAGAGAGGAAGGATGCATGGCCTAGACATCAGAGAAGAACCAGTCAAGGAGATACAGAGAGCAACAACACGAACCGAACCAAAAACTCACGTACTGACTTCAGGCATGAATAGTGCATTGTGGTTTGGTTAGTTCATGGCTCAAGAAGGTGACGGCGAATGGAGACGAACCAGTAGTGGCGAAGGGGCAAAACGGAAGTAAACGACAAGCTAGAGATGATGACGCGGTCCAGACATCAAGATTTTGCTCCATGCGACAGCAGCGACGCGGAGAACGACGACGACGGCGGCCTCACGGGCGCGTAACACTTCCGGCGATGCTCTGCGAAAAGGGAGGTGAGCACGGCGTAGAACACGGCGACGCGAACTCAACGGTGGTGGAGTTGAAGGCAGGGGATCAACGGTTGCGTTGTAATTGGCCGGAGAAGGACGACGAACAAGAGACGAGAGAACGCTCGATTCTCGGTGCACGGTGGATGAAACTTGAATCCAAAAGATGCGAAAAATAGGTATTAACGAGGGGCACAAGATGACGCGATTGGATTTTGGAAAAACTCACCGAGGAAGCGAGGAACGTGATGAACACGTTACGGCTTTATGGCTTGACATGGCCGACGGTGCTCCGGTGATCTTCGGGTGAAGAGGAAGGAACCATGACTTAGAGCGCGACGATGCGAAGCCAACGCCGCAGACGGTTAGGCCCGGGGACGTCGGATGAAGGCACAGTTCGCCGGAGAAGAACTTTGGTTGGAGCTCGGTTTTCTGGAGATTGCGACGAAAATAGATCGGTTTGGAGGAAACCAAATCAGGGGATTGGAAGAGGAGATCAAGACGGACGTGTGGGTGCAAACGGCTCGCTTTTATATGCACCGTGGAAGAAGATATGGAATTTTGAAGTTTTTAGTCCAACACGTACACGTTCTGCACTCTCTGTTCGGTTCTGGAGCTGGAAGATGGACAGTAAATCGTGATATACTGTAGCACGTGGGTAGGAGAGAGAAAATACTGATTTTTGGAATTAAAATAAAAGGCCAAAAATTAAGGAGATCAAATAAATAGCAAACAAATCCGAAAAAAACTCAGAAAATACCCAAAAATTCCTTAAAAGACAAGGAAGCCAAATAACACAAGTTTTTATGTAATTAATGTTTATATTAGTCAAACTAAATATTTTTAATTTAAGAAAATTCCCAATTAAGCTTTATTAATTCAAATAAAATTGGTGAAATTTTCTAGGGACCTAAACTACTTCAAAGATTTTTGAAAAGCCAAATTTTGGGATGTTACATTGACCCTTTCATAACTTATCTGGATAATCTTGTAATCATCCTTTGGAAATATTTTTTTCTTGGTTCTAGGGCTACAGTGTGACTCCTCTGAAAAATTTCACAATTTTTAAAAATTGTTTAGATAGTATAAGAGGCCAATCAAACTAGTTTGACCATGGATCAAACCCTAGATCAGTACCTTGAGAAATTTTTAGAGAAAAATGCTTTGCATAAAAAGCTCTGAAAATTTTATACAAGGTCAATCCTGGAGTTGACCACCTCCTGTAATTTTTTTGGATTTTTGGAGTTGTGCAGCTCCATTTAAAAATTCGTCAAAGTTTGAGCTTCATTTCTAAACCCTAGTCATAGGTGTTGTTTGGGTCTGAGTAGAGCTCAGACTCGTGGTTGAACCCAACCACCTAACTGTACTCGGGTCCATTGTAAAAGGCGCGTTCCTTTTTAGCCGTTGGATCCCTTTTCTACCGCCGAGATGTTAGTGAACGTTCGGATCACCCGAGAATGGCATTCAATCTGAGTCGTTCATTTTTTATTAGACCGCCTAGATTTCTTTAAACCTTCGGACCTCCCGAGAGTTACTTTAAATCTGGGCCGTCCATTTCTGATCAAATCATCACTGTGTTCTGAACATAACCCTTTCGTTCACCTTTGACTCGAGCCACTTGTTTCTGTCGCTGACGTGTGGGCCCTCGCTGGTCCTGGCCATCGTCTACTTCTAGCTCACGCGCATGGTACAGAGCAGGGCATGGGAGACAGCCTTTGTCATCTCTCGTGCGTCACCTTCAACGGCTCCTAGCCCGTGGTTTTCTTCACCACCTGTGTTTTCGCACTCAAAGTCGTCACCCTCAACTGCTCCCATCGTTTCTGTTTGTCCTTGGCAGTGTGTGAACTGAGCTCACCGTGAGCTTTGTTTTCGCATTGCCCATTGCCCTTTGGCTTTAACAATCCTTGAGCTCCTCCTGGTGTTCCTTTACAGCACCACTTTGGTTTCCCTTAGCTTGCTCTCTGTTCTTTGAGCTCAAACCTCAAAGAACTCCCAAATCACCATTGTTGCCCGACAAGGTCCTTCATCATCATCAACGCGCTTGTGGTTCTTTTGCCCATCTTTTCGCTCCACTTTGCACCCCTCATCACCTCAATCGTTTCCCCTAACTCAATCTTGGATTGCCTTCACAGGAATCATCTAATTTTGACTTGATCCTTTGCGGCCGAAGTTTACCCCCCTTCATCCCCAACTCTGGTAAGGACCTCTGTTCTTCAATTAACTGCTCATGGACCATCTATGAGGCCTATTGAAGCTATCCTTACCTTTCTTTCACCTTCATTTTGCTCAGGCCTTCGTCCCCGCGTTGTCTTCCTCAGCACCGGTGCGGGTCATCATCGCTAGAGCTTCTCCGGCCACCTCCTAACCTCTCTTGTGCTCAGGTAGCTTCTTGGTAGTCCCTAGATGCTTGGGCACTCGCGTACTTGGACGCTGTGGAGTTCGTGGTCGTTTTCGCTTTTCGCCGTGCTTTGCACCTCCGTTCTCCTCCGGCTCGCCGCCGTTCTAGGCCAGCTCAGCCATCGAGGTCACCTCTGGGAGTTGGGCAATGTTATTGTAGACTCATTTCTGTCTTTAGTTTGCGTCGCCGTGACTGGAGTCATCGGCGGTGAGCCCAGTTCTGAGCTCAACTCCATTGTTGTAAGCATGACCACCCCATGGTCTTTTACAAAGACCACCCTAGTGGTCCTGTTTGCAAAGACCCCCCCTTGGCTACAACCACTGTCATGTGGGCCCGTGCACTTAAACCCAGTGCGTGCGCGTGTAGCGCTAAGTTGATCATGGACCGTCTATTTTGAGATCTACTTCTCAGATCTGTTGGGACGTTCGGACCCCGTGAACGCCCCTTCACTGTGGACCATCCATCTTTAGATCAACGCTCCAGATCGCGTGAGATGTTTGGACCCCTCCCCCCTCCCCGAACATCAACTTCTTTTGGACCACCTGATTTCGATTTAACGGCTGGATTGCTAGGCCTTATGGCACAGTCGATCGCCCTCGTTCATTGGGCCGTTAGATTTAATCTCAACAGCCCTTGTGTTTTCCGTTGTGGGTTAATACGGAAATCCAGATTGTCTTTTATTTGTAAACTGTAAATTGCTTTAAGTTTCAAAAGTGCTTAAGTAATTCGTTTTAACTCCTTTTTGTTGATTCTAATTTTGTTAATTTTGGTTTTAACTAAAAATAAAATATTTTAGACTTGGGCACAATGGTAAGATGGTGTGCTTTTGGGTGTGAATGGTTGGTGCCCGAGTCAACAAGGACCGAATTACTTGCACCATTGATCCAAACACTTTTGCGTGCTAACCACATGAGAGGGATATGGGACCTCTCTTGACTTAGTACTTTGGCGTGTGTTGGCTCCGAGTCGCAGGGAGATTTGTGTGTGTGTGTGTGTTGTGATAAAATGAGGTTGTGCTTAGGTGTTGGGTGCACGGGAGTGGAATCCTTTCTAGGTTCTCCACACCGAGGGGTACTGTAGTTGTTCAGTTGCTTTACCCTTAATGGGTAGTTGATTCCCGGCTTTACAATGACTCCGATACAACGTATGGGTGTCTATCCATACATGCGACTCGTAGTTAATACACAATATTGGAAAACGTCTCGTAGGACTTAGCCGTGCCGGCATACCTATGGAAGTGTGCTTAATCTTGTGGCAAAAAAGCGATATGACATGTGGGTACATTAGTACACCCCTGCAGGGTTAAATCTATTCGAATAGCCTCGTCCTAGGTTATGGACACGCTTGATTATTTCCCGCAAGAATTAGACTATAATATTTTCACTAAAACTTGAATTGGGTGAGTGCGAATGGGAATTCGCTATCTTTGTTGTAATACCTGCTTTTGATTAGGAAGAAACATGTTCGAATTCGAATTCAAAAGAGTCAAAAATTAGGTTTTCGACTGTTCTTCTAGATTTTTGGGCCTGGGACTTTGGCCAGAAGGCCCAAGAGGGGGAGCAGGCCTTGTGGGCCAAGGGGAGCCATAGGCCCATGAGGGGCAGCCAAAAGGCCCATACCGGGGGGGAGGGCGGCTCCAACCCTAGCCCTTCCCGACTTCCACACCTCCTCCCTCCCTGGCAGCAGCCCCTGCCCCTTCCTCTCCCTTGCGCCCCTCCCTCTCCCACTCCCTGCGCCTCCAATGATTCTTGGGTAGCCACTTCTTTCCCTCCTCCGTTGGTGCCGTCAGCCAAAAGCTAGGAGGAAGAGCGGGTTTGCCTTCATCCATTGTTGATCCTCGCGAGGTCCAGCAGGTCACGTGTCGTCGAGGGTTTGCACTTTGTTTCCCCGCTGTTGATTTAATTTGTTCTTGATTAGAAGTTGTTTTGCGATTCGTCGTTAGTGCTGTGATTAGGAGCAGATTTCTGTTCTAGTTTGTGCGCCAGTTTTCTTCCAGTTCAAGGCCGAATTAGGATTTGTGATCTCCTAGAGAGTTATAGAGTTTCTTGTTAGGTTTCATTGGCCACTGAGTTCACGCGAATCCGAATTATGGTTTGGATGTTACGGCCAATTCTTTACCACTATGTAGAATTTTAGCTACTTTTCAGCAGTCTTTTTAATTAGTAGATTGATTATTGTTAAGGTCCGAATCAAGACTTCTCCCTATTATGAAATTTGTAGGCCTTGGTATTATATTTCCAGATCACTAAAGAACATCCAATTTAAAGTTGTAGAACAAAAGTTATGGTTGTTTTGATTCAGCAGATATTTCTGTCTGTCATTTACTGCCAATAGATTTGAGTCGTGGGCCAAATTTTGTTAAAGGCAAAATCTGAGATTTTGCCCAACTAGACTCTGGTAGGTTTTGTTCTTAGCTGTTCAGATTGTTAAAGAACACTAAATTTGGTTCAACCAAATAAAAATTATGTCTGTTTCCGTGTGGCTGTCCACATTTGTCAGATTGCTCCGGACAGATGATGATCGTTAATCTATTAGAGTCATTTACAATCAGAATTCGAGATATCCACCAACTAGGTTATTTTAGATATTTCCGTTATCTTTCTAGCCAATTTGAGTTTGCTATTTTACGATCTTCTGAGTAAAAGTTATGTAAGTTTTATTGGTCCTATCCAGATTCGCTTTCCATGATTGTGTTGTCTGTTTTCGGAATAGATAAAATAGTTTAATTCTTGGGTTGTAGGTAAGATGTTGTAGAGCGATTCAAGTAGCGTTCTGTACCACGTTGTCCTTATTTTGAATACGTACTTGTGTAGGCGAAGAGGCTTCGGGTTTAGGGGCATCTTCATTGCCTACTAACGCGCCGCGACGCGGAAGGCAAGTATATTGGAATTCTTTTGTTGTTGAATGCTGAATAATTGATTTTCACAATGTTATGTCTATGATCCATGAGTTTATTCAATGTTTCATGTTCCTTTCATATTTAGTAATCCATGTTTAAAGAGATGACGACTGTCATTATCCTTAATTCATTCTATTCATAACATGTCCATGTTTCTTCCACGGGAGTGGAGATAAGACCTATCAATTCCAGTATGGGCACGTAAGACCCACCATTCCAACATGGGCAGAGTTGGATCCCCGTATGAAACGTTCTTCATGCGGGCCTTGGATCCCCACATTTTGTTAAATGTGGGCCCAAGTGAACACTAACGGGTGTTTCACAGGCTATACCAATATAAGCAGAAGTGTAGTCCATTCATTCATTCTATACATTTCATTCATTCGTATGTTCTTTCAATTCTATGTTAGTACACTACACCATGACATAGTATTAAGGGCAATAATCTGCCGGGAAAGAATTAGGTGTGAGGCAAATTATGTGCCGCAATGCTGAAGATATTACGGGTCCAATTATCTGCCAGCAATAACTAGTATGTAGAACAACTTATCAGCCGGGTATAGTTTTATTTTAGCTACAACATATCTACCCTATAAAAAGTAAACTAGGTCAACATAATTGCCGGAAAAAATATTATTTGCTGGCAAACGAAAAAAAGGAGCGCCAAATGAAAACCTATCTGCCGGCAAACCAAAAAAGCAGCGCCAAATGAAAAACCTAGCACCAAATGAAAACACCAACACACAATACTCTTTACACCTTATCTCTTCCCCTCTCAAGCAATCCTCAACCCCTCCCAAACCTCCTCCTCCTCCAGCAAGTGCCCACCGCGCGCCTCCTCCCCGGCCGCCACCCTCCCCACGCCTCCCCTCCTCCCTGGCCATGACCCTCCCCAGCGCCGCGCCTCCCAACGGCTGCCTCTCCTCCAGCGGCCAGCGGCCCCCGTTGCCGCCCTCCTTCCCGGTTGCCACACTCCACGCGCCTCCCCTCCTCCCCGGCCACGACCCTCCCCGCGCCGCCCCTTCCTCCCCGTGTCCCCTCTTCGTCCCAGCGCCGCCCCCTTCCGCCACCCTCCCCAGCGCAGCCCCCTTCCTGCGCCTCCTCTCCTCCCCGGCCGCCACCCTCCCCGCGCCTCCCCGCACCTCCCCGGCCACCACCCTCCCCGCGCCTCCCCTCCTCCATGGTGAGTTTTCCATCCCTCTCTATCTCTCTCTCTCTTCAATTTATTGATTTGTGGATTCTGGTTGCTCATGTAAGGTGAAGAGGATGGTGGGTTGCTGGCTATGCATGGTGAATGCTGTGTTGGATGTGGGCTACTACCGGCATGGTTGCTGAGGTTTGCACGGAGGTGAACCCTGCTCTATTCTCTCCACTTCCTCGTGCTCTGTGATGCTTGGATAATGCTACTCGTGCTATATGTGAATCATTGTTTCTGATTTGGTGCATGTCTGCATGACGAGGTAGGCTCCTCCCCACATCGCCCTTCCTCCCCGTGCCTCCCCTCATCCCTGGTTGGCCCTTCCTCCCAGCGCCGCCCCCTTCCTCGCAGCGCCGACAAGGCCCTGTGTTTCTGGTGAGTTTTTGTTTGCATTGTTTCTTACCGTTAGTCTCCTGTTTACATGCGATGCAAGAATAACTTATACTGATTAGAACAGCTGTGGATACTTATCTCTTGATGATTTAGTTTCCCAAAGATGCTGTCACAAGTGAGATGGATCATATGGACATATAGAGAGAGGCAGTCTCCCTAGAAACAATAACCAATCACGCCAAATATATATATCTATGTACTGGTGGATCAAGGTTAAATTAACAATCTTATTGACCTCATTGTGTAGTGTGCAATTTTTACTTGATTCTACTGTTTTCTTGTTGAGCTAGTGAAAATCTGATATGCCAATCTCTTTTTGCAAACATCTCCTTGTGATATGGTCATGAGGGAATAGCATCATTTTTTTCACCTTGCAAACTATACCACCATGTGTCATTCTCCGAATGCACTTTATGTGATTGCAAAGATTTATCATGCGGGAGATGGCGGTCTATATTATTATGCCAACTAAGAATGATGCTTGTCCTGATTGGCTAAGCAGAAAGGCAAAGGTTATCACATCATCTGACTTGTTTTGTCAAATGCTTTTTATGGGGTTGGATGAGTTTGTTGCATTGTTATGCACATTCATGAAGTTTGGTGTTGAATTGTGCATGTGAACAACCATAACATTCTGTCATAAATCTTTAGTCGTTTAGTGCTGTCATTCTATAACTTCATATACCAATGCCTTCTTGCCATTGACTATTGTTATAGTTTGTGAAATTTAGGTAACTTTTGAAATTTGATATTACATAGCAGATATGGATAAGAGATGGATGGATCTGCCTAGGTACAACATAAGCTTACAATATAAATTTATTTTCTAGCATTGTCTCACGTCGATTCTTACAAGTAATTAATTGTAGGCACACGTCTGAATATGTACAAGGGGTCGAAGAATTTGTAAAGTATGCTTTTGCCCAATCGTCAAAAGCAAACACAATATTATGCCCTTGTAGGAAATGTGTGAATAGTTGCTCGAAAGAAGCTAGCGTTGTCCGTGTGCATTTAATATGTGATGGGTTTTTAAAAGGGTACAATAGATGGATTTTTCATGGAGAGGCATCATCATGTTCTGTGCAGCAAAATGTGTATGCTGAGGTTCAAGTAGAGGAAATTTTTGAGGAAGGTGATGAGATGTTTGATATGCTTCGCGATGTAGCGCATGGGTTAGATGGAATGGGGGATTTGGGTGAAAATAAGGATAATTTTGAGGAGGATCCATGTGAAGGTGTTAAAGATTTTTACCATTTAGTAGGTGATGCTAATCAAGAGCTCTATCCAGGGTGCAAAAGCTTCTCAAAGCTACGCTTTGTTGTCAGATTACTCCACACTAAATTTCTTGGAGGTTGGAGTGATAGAAGTTTTGACATGCTACTACAACTTCTTAAAGAAGCTTTTCCAGAGAGCTCAACGCTACCTAAGAACTTTAATGAAGCTAAGAAAATGGTTAGATGCTTTGGACTCGGATATGTTAGTATTCATGCATGCAAGAACGATTGCGTACTATTTTGGAAGCAGTATGAAAAGACAGATTTCTGTCCGAAATGTCAGACTTCCCGTTGGAAAATAGAAAAGATGAATCTTGATGGGAAACGCGTGCACAAAGTTCCCAAAAAGGTTCTTCGCTATTTTCCAATAAAGAAGAGACTTCAAAAATTGTACATGTCTCCAAAGGCAGCAAGTGATGCATGGTGGCATGTTGAAGGGTGTACAAAGGATGGATTATTAAGGCATCCAGCAGATTCTCCAGTTTGGAAGGATTTTGATTGCAAACATCCAGAATTTGGTGCAGAGAGCCGCAATATCAGGCTCGCTTTAGCTACCGATGGCTTTAATCCATTTAGATCAATGAACTGTAGCTATAGCATTTGGCTCATTGTTCTTATTCCATTGAATCTACCTCCTTGGATGTGTATGAAGCAACCAAATTTCATACTTTCCTTGTTAATTCCAGGCCAGAAGGATATGGATGTTTATTTACAACCACTAGTGGATGATTTGATATCAATGTTTGAGGAGGGTATTAGAACATACGATGCTTCCAGGGATGAGTACTTCCAATTGCGTGCTGCCATCTTGTCAACCATTCCTGATTTTCCAGGCTTAGGATATGTGTCGATGTGTTACTTCGAGCAAGCTAGCTTGTCCTCACTGCAACTCACATACTTGTTCTCTGCGTTTGAAGAATGGCGGCAAGTCTTGTTATATGGGTCATCGTAGGTTCTTAGATGCAAATCACAAATTTAGGCTAGATGTGACATCATTTGATGGTGCTACAGAGTTAAGGATAGTGTAACACCCTGGCTATCCGGAAGCCAAGATGTCACCTAAAACATCTAACATACATCCATAATACTGGAAGAACTTGAAACAAGTATATCAACTAAAGACGACATTAAGATAAACAGGACATGGTGAAGGTATCCTTCCTTCACCTTCTAAGTTATTTATCTTGAACATCAATAAAGAAGGTTCACACGCATAATAAAACAACATCAGTGGAGAAGGTATCCTTCCTTCTCCAATTATAGTTTAATTATTACGGTTCAGTTATCGAATGAAATATGGAACTAAAGTTTAGTCTTGAACATGAATTTGATGTTGTGAACAAGTAGTGCGTGTCTACTCCTCCCAGAGCCAACATCGGGGTTACCTAAAATAAACAAACAACGCAAGAGTGAGTCCACGACTCAGCAAGTACATATATCAATAAGATAACCATTCAATATGAATAAGACAAACTCATCATCGGTTCGATCACATCACAACCGACTACATATGAAGACATGATATGAATGCTCAAAATCAAAGGAATGGACTGCACACATGCATATACGGTATAGCGATGAAACACCGTCGGTGTTCACTCCACCCGCATCTTAAGAAAATGCGGGATCCACTTCCGTATGAAGAACGTTTCATACGGGTGTCCAACATTGCCCATCTTGGAGTTAATGGGTCTTACATGCCCATTCTGGAATTAATGGGTCTTTCAAATCCACTCCGTGGGCGGGACATGACAATGTCAACACCGCCCACCTTGGAATGGTGGGACTTGCAATCCACTTTGTGGATGAAACATGCATAATGAATGCATAGAATGAAATCTGAATATTGAAAGACATGATAACAAAACATGGATTCAACACATATGAAAGAACATAGACAATCCATCTTCTCTCGTATCATACAAAATCACGGCATGACCATAAAAACATTCATCAATCACAATCATTAAGGGTGGCAATGTACTTGCCTTCGCGATCGACGCGTTAGTCGGCAAAGGTGATACTCATAAACCCGAGGCTTCACCTCCTAAACAAGTAAAATAATTTCAATAAGGACATAATATACCCAACACTACTAATCGGCGTTAAACATCGCTTCACGATGACTCTAGTCATTAAAACAAAGCTTAAACTGAAATCAACAATTTCTTACATAACTTAATTCTGGACAGCAGCACGGTAATTGACATAACTATTGGTCTGGAACTCGGAATGAGGTGAGACCAATTTCCATGGATTCTTAACTGACATATCTACAAAACTCTAGTTGGGCAAAAGTTCAGATTTTGCTTCTAATAAAATTTGGCCCACGGCTCAAATCTGTTGACTGAATTAATTGACAGAAATATCGGCTAAAATAAAATATCCATAACTTTTGTTGTACAACTCCAACTTGGACGTTCTTTATCAATCTGAAAATTTTATGAAATTACCTACACTAACCTAGTTGGCACGACATTCAAATTTTGCCTTTAACAAAAAGTGGCACACGGGTCAAAACTAGAGATAAAAACTAACATACAATCTGGACAGACTGACATACAATCTGGACAGTCACAAAAAAAGTGCATAACTTTTGATCTATAAATCCAAATGAGGTGTTCTTTATCAATCCTGAAAGCTAGTGATATCATCTTCAAAATTTGTTATGGGCAAGACCTCTGAATCACCCTCTAACTAGGCCATATATCAACCTATACAGAGACTGCTAATTCTCGTCAGGATTCTGGACAGCAGATAATAAATCTATCATAACTTTTGACTCGAAAGTCGGAATTCAGTGTTCTTGGCGGCCACCGAAAGCTAAGAACAAGACCTACAAAACTCTAGGAGATCAAATTCCTAATTCTGCCTTTAGGTACACGAAACAAGCCACGCAAGAAACTGGACAGAATTGGAATTACAGCAGACCGCACATGAACCGATCAAACCTAATCAAATTCGCCTCTCGATTAACCAACAACGACAACCGAGAACCGTTACCCTTGGAGCACCAGGAAGACGATGAAGAACCTTGCAGAGGATGACCCTCAATCCCCCTTCTTGATCAACAAGTCCATGGCTCGGCCCTTCCTTGAGAGGCGGCGAGGGAGATCGCCATCAAGGAATGGGAGGTGCTCATCCATGGATGGGCAGCTCCAAGGAGGGAGATGGAAGGGCGCAAGGAGAGGAGAGGGTAAGGGTGGCGGCTGCAAGAGGGAGGAGGAAAGAATTCGGCCAAGGGGTGGGGTAAGGGCAGCTAGGGTTTAGAAGGAGGGCAGCTTGGGCCTTGGGCCTAGGGCACCTTCCCCTTAATGGCCCACTCGGGCCGGCCAAAGGATGGATGAGCTTGGGCGGAGGTCCATACTCCAAAGATCCCAAAACTTTGAATTTAATAAAATTTCCAACTCCCGAATAAAATTAAGCGCTACTGATTAAATTGATTTATCCCGATTATTGACTTCTCACACTTCCGGAGTATTACAGATAGCACCAAAACCGCTAACTGGAGAAGAGGTTTTAGAACAAACGCAAGATCTTCCTATAGATTTTGGGAAAGACCCAAACAAGAAAAAACCAAAGAGAAATCGTAAGGGTATGGGCAAAGCGAAAGAAATAATTTGGAATACGAGATCTATTTGGTTTAAATTGCCATATTGGAAAGACTTGTTGCTTCCACATAATTTTGATGTGATGCACATTGAGAAGAGTGTGTGTGACAACATAATTAATACACTTTTGGGTATCGATGGGAAATCTAAAGATAATTTGAATGCTCGATTGGATCTCCAACTTCTAGATGTACGAAGAGATCTTCATCCTATTGAAGAAGGAGATTCATTTTATTTGCCTCCCGCAGCTTACTCAATGAATTCTGAAGAGAAGAGATTGTTTTGCGAAATTTTGAAATAAGTTAGATTTCGGATGGTTATGCATCGATATCGTCACCACATACATGTTAAGGATAAAAGGATAATTGGACTAAAGAGCCATGACAACCACATCCTCTTGCAGCACTTACTTCCACTATCCGAACGAAAGACATTGCCGGATAGAGTAAGTGCAACATTGATTCGTGTGAGCAGCTTCTTCAAGCAAATTTATTCTCCTGTTATTCGTGTTAGTGATATGGAAAATTTAGAGGCAGAAATTGCTGAGACATTAAGTATTCTTGAGACTATATTTCTACCATCCTTCTTTGATATTATGGTTCATCTAATGGTACATCTTCCTGCCCAAGTGAGGTTTGCTGGCCCATTACATTACCGCAACATGTATCCAATTGAAAGGTAACCTTCAAAATCTAAATACTACTATCATATGATATTTAATCTATTTACAATCTGATTTAATGTTGTGAATTATATGTAGGTTTTAATGAGGTTAAAGGGATATGTACGCACTAAGAGTCATCTGAGGGTCAATCGCAGAGAGCTATGTGTTTGATGAGAGTCTTACATTTTGCTCTCGTTATTTAGAGGGGTGTAAAAGTAGAGGCAATCGAAAAGGCCGAAATGATGGCCCGATCCTCAAGCTATATCTAGCACCATGCCATTCTTTATAACTTGGGTCGAGATTTGGGTGGCAAGTGTCTTGTGACCTTAGACTACAAAACATGGCTCCAAGCACATAGATATATCTTATTTAATTATGATCATATAGAGCCATACCTAAGGTAAGTTATGCACTTATGCTAAATGTTTTGTTACTATAGTTTTTTTTGTCAATTCACAGACTGAAAATTTTAGTTAACCATTGTAGAAAACATGTGGACTACCTGTCCTCACTTGGTCACGAAAATAGAAGAGAAATCAGTCGTATTCATTATGAGAAGTTTCATGAATGGTTTAGGTTGCATGTGGCAGAGTTACTACTAAATGGTGATAAAGTTTCTAAAGAGATTGGTATAAATGGACACAATTTCCACACAAAGTCCTATGATGAGGGTAGGTCTGTCCAATGCAGTGGAGTGGCTCTAGTTGCACAAAACTCATCCTTCTCAAGTGGAAATAATAATCCAATGGTAGAAAATAAGAATTATTATGGTGTTATTACTGAAATCCTTGAATTGGACTATAAGCATAAAGGAAGTATTGTGCTCTTTAAATGTGACTGGTAGACAATTGTGCACAAGATAAGTGGGTTAAGGTTGATAAATTTGGCATCACAGATGTGAACTTCAAGCATTTATTCAATACAGGTGCAAAGCTAAATGATGAACCTTTCATTTTGGCTTCTCAAGCCACCCAAGTATACTACGAATGGCAGGATTTAATGATTAATGACAGATTGATCACTAATCCAGTTCATGGCTGGATTTCATGATTAATGACAGATTGATCATGGATGCGTGTAGCAGGTTTTGGTAGGAGATAGGATTCACAAGAATGTTATCCAATTCATCCATCCAGCAGCTTAATTCATCCATCCAGCAGCTTACCTTGTAGTTAATGCTAATGGTTATTTCCTCTTAAGTATATGCATATGACATTTATTTACATATCTTTTGTGAAAGAACAAGCATATGATCAGATCCAAGCTACCTTAGAGGGGATTGCAATCCAAAAGTGTCGTGTAGCCATATCGAGATAAGTGTGATGTGCCTACTTAATTGGGCAAATTAAGTTGATACATATACTGCATGTGTTTGGCCGAGTGACTGAGAGGGGGCTTGCCCTGATGCCTCCATTTATTCATGTGGCTAAACAGCTTGTAGGTCTCTCTTTAGAAATAGTTAATGTTCCATATAGTAATACTTGATCCATATTTGCAGAAAGCACTTGAGAACGCAGCCATAGATCATCCAGAGTGGACAGAGAAAACCATAAAGCAAGGTGACCTCCTATCACGCGTCTTTGGTCCTGATAGGAATGGGTATGTTCGCTCTATAGGTAAGGGACCAACTCCAGGAGATTTGGAGATGCCTGGAAAGCTTAAGTATAGATCAACCAAGCTCCAAATGGCTGTTGAAGGGCATCGACAAGGTGAATTGGACAAAGAATTCCTACTAGGGTGCATTGAAACTTTGCAAGCAGATAGTGATAGAAAAATTGATGCCCTTAGTCAACAAGTGGCGGAGATGAAGGAATTGTTACTTACTAATTCTCATGTGGGACGACATTCACGTATCAGTCCACGATATACGTCAAATTCACCTATACATGAGGTATAGTACAATACAATTTTTTGTAATTAATTACTTGGTATAGAAGAATGATGTCTGTTTCCACTTTTATTTTTATTGGCCTATAGGATCAGCATGTCAAAAGTGACAATGTTGAGGTGGAGTCTAATGCTGTAGAAAACATGTTATATGAGGAGGTACATACTATTCACAACAAAATATATTCTTCACCATTGTCATATCGCAGTTCATATCCAATGTAATGTTTTCTCCTTTTGCACTTGTAGACATTGAATAGGCGTGGAGTTCCTTCACAAAAAGGAAATGGAGGAGTAAGATTTCACATATATCACTATTTGTTGGTTTGCTCCTTACCATTTTACAATTTATTTGACTAGACTTGAATTGACATATTCAATGATGATATGTTTCTGAGTGGAACAAAAGTTGTCTTGTACTCTGTTATTGGACCACATGATATCCCTGTTGCAAAGGCTACTGTTATATCAACAGATCGGAGGACAACAGTGGGTGGTACTCTATTGGGTGTTGAATGTTGGGAAGTTGTCGTTAATCATGTGCTAAAAAGGGCTGCTCAACTGCCTCGTCCTTATGGGGATATGAGCGTCATGGCTGATGCTTATGGGAGATCTATTGTGTGGCCACATCAGCATGTAAGCATCCATCTATTGTATCCACCTTCAATTTGTTTACCCAAGTAATTTACTTCTATTTATTTAAATCCGCAGATAAAAGAAGATCGGAAGTTAGTGGGGCCATCACAACAAGCTGGACGAACACGAGGTAATTCCAGCAATTAAATAGCTAAGTAGTTTCAACATCGTAATAGCTGTTAGTAAATGATCCAAGATCTTCCCTAGCCCTACATCACATTTTCTTAATTCTTTTACGATTGCAAATACATGGTCCTAAAACAAGAGAAGGAGGTACCTTTCCTCCCGCTATGCCAAATGCTCCAATGATAACGAATTATAAGTAGTCCTATTTAGACCATAACGGAGTAACAAAAAAATTACTACTTGCAGTGCATTCTATGCGTGCTAGTGTTGCTACCATTTCACTTGCCTCACAGGTTGGCACTACAAAATGGAATCTGTGATGAGTGAATTGGACTCATAGCAAGTTCTAGCTCCTGTCACGTCTAGTGTGCGTTACATTCCATATCAAGTTTTTTTCCCCTGGTGTGATTGAGGCTTTTTGATTGTTCAGAAGTTAGCTTCATTCTGCATTTTTGTTTCTTCAAGAAAGTAGTATATTACTTTCTTGTTTCTTGATTGCATGAGCAATGAATGGTGACACACTTGCCACCTGAAAGGAGGGGTTGTCTACATCTTTAGTGAGAAGTTGGACTTTACTAAAGGCAACCTATCCGGTTGTTTGACATTACACGTAGACCTAATTTAGCCTTTCACAAATTCTTGCCTTGATTCTCATTTGTCAAACTAGTCCTACACAAGTCCATGCAGAAAAACCATAGTTTTTTACCACAAGTAGCAAGGATTGTTTAGTGTTAGTGTTACCCAAAAAAGCAGAGACTTTTAAGAAGCACATAGTAGTATGCATAACTTTTGTTCTTCTTATTGTGACCTAGCTATCTGCATAATTTTATTCTCAATATATATGTGCTTGAATATCTGAAGTTCTAAACTCAACCAGTTCAATTATTCGGTCCAGCTCTGAACATTTAAAACACTCAAAATCAATATTTTCTGCTTCAAAATCGAGTTTAGTTTAATGTATTGGCAAGTTCTTACTGCAATACTTCAAAAATTGCACTGCTTTGATTTCATTTACACTCAGTTCTGAATATTAACATTCCTGTCAATGCCGAACTCATATGGGTTGATTTGGACAATAATATCTGATCTTGGTGAAGGCAAGCGGCAACCACCATCCACGATAAATAAGTGAATGATCCAACTGGGTTGATTTGTACAGTTGCTGTCAATCTTATCATTACTAGCTTGTTCTCATGGGATTGGGAAACAAGGATGATATAAGAACTAAAAGCAAATTTTGCTTGTCTAGTTACTGATTTTTTAGAAGCCAACTTCTACTAAAATTCAATCTTCGAAGTCACTGATTAGCTCGTGCACTTTTAGGAAATGACTGTTAAGGGTGGTAGTGTAATGTAATGCTATTTTTTGGTAATAAAATAAGGAAAAACTCATACAACAAGAGATATATGGTTTGTGGTTATTGACTTGAATTTCTTTTCAGGTACAAAACATAAGAGTTGTTGAAGTTATTGTTTGTTGATGGTGTGATCATCCTTATTTTGCAAATGGTGATAGCATGATGATTTCATTGTGGACTTCTTTTGCGTAGATGTTTTGTAAATACCAAGGATAGACTAGTATTATGGTAGAAGGAGCTTGAGAATTTATATGTGCCAAGGATAGACTAGTATTGTCGACTTTTTGTGTGTGGATGTTTTGAATATGCTAAGGAGATCGTGGCTATATTAGAATGCTTAGAATTCTGAAATTATATGTGTATGGTGTACTGCACATGTACTGTTATGCTTATAAAAAATATCATATTTCAGGTTTATGCAATTTGCATCATCTGAATTTCATCTATGTGTTGCAGCTGTATTTGACTGTTGATATGATATTTTCTAAGTGGTACGATTGAGAAAATTGTATGTTTTCTAAATTCTGGTTGAATGGTGCAAACTATTGGAAAAAAATATTAAAGTCATTATTTCGAACAGCATAATTACATTTTATTAGTATTTTAAATGTATATTTCGAGGTGCCTAAACTGTTGGGAATTATGCTAATGGTGTCAATATATCTGCCGGGAAAAGAGACAATCCAGGGCACTTAACTGCCGGGGAAAACATATATCAAGGGCACTTAACTGCCGGGGAAAAGATACCTCATGGGTAGGTTAACTGCCACGGAAAACATACATCAAGGGCACTTAACTGCCGGGGAAAAGATGCACCAAGGACAGGTTAACTGCTGGCAATACGTCTAACTGCCGGGAAAACTCTAACTGCCGGGAAAACCCTAACTGCCGGGGAAACCATAACTGCCGGGGAAAAACAACTTTTCTAGGGCAATGTAACTGCCGGGAATTCACATATCTGTCGGGAAATGTTTTCCAAGAAGACTTCTAAGGCGAGCAATAAGTGCCGGGAAAAATAATTGCCGGCAGATAAATTGCCTTGCAACGCAGTTTTTCCCGGCAGTTGCATTGCCCTTAATACTATGCCATGGTGTAGTGGTATTCTTAAATGATGATTCCTTGTTCATATTCATAGTAGTTCATATTTATCCTTGTACTTGTTGAGTCTTGGACCCATTCTTGTTTGTATTTGTTTATTTCTAGGTGATCGCTGATGAGAGCATTCCTGGGGGAAAGTAGACACACATAATGCATTCACTTCACCATATTCAAGATACAATTAAATGATGTTTTATCCCTGTCTTTCCTTCTTTAAGTATTGAACTGTAATAAATAGAGTTAATGTTGGATGTCGTCTTTCTCTACGTTAAGGTTGATTAAATAACTACTTGTGTTCCTGGATTAATCTTTTGAATTAATTACCTTAGCGGATTTAGTTGACTTGAGTAATTGGTATTCTTGAACCTTTATTGAATTTCTTCCGTTTTGTTGCTGTATGTTAGTTACTTTAGGTAACATTTTGGCTTCGAATAGCAGTGTTCTGATTGGTATCAGTGGGCTTTAGGTCCGTGGTTAATAAAATATTAAAACTGACACACTGTGTACCATAGGTGGGATTGGGTAAATCCATTGTATTCGCATTTCCGTTGGTATGTTTCAATTGTTGAGCAGTTGATGCTTTGTTTTGTGTCTCTATTGCATTGTTAAGCTAAATGTTTAGCTTTATTCTGCTTTCGTGTTCTTAGATGGCGAGAGGTAGAGACCGTGGTCGTGGAGCGGGCCGTGGTCGTGGTCGTCCGCCGAGTCGTGGCCGTGGTCGTGGACGCGGTCCGGCTGTGTCTTCATCCGCACCTGAGGGGTATGATGTTGCTGCCACTGAGGAGGTTGCCTCAGCTGCTCACCCGGCCACAGAAGCTCAGGCCGCGTCAGCTGTTATTATTCATAATGTTCGGAGGGAAATCGAGCAACTTCGTCAACAAGTGCAGACAGCCCTCCTGCGGCAGCTGCACCTGCTGTGGAACCGTTTGCTGCAACAGCTCCACCCGAGGCAAGGATCAGCCTCCGCGAGTGGATATCGCTTCGCCTGGATACCTTTAACGGAGTGGGTACTCCGGTTCAGGCTGCAGATTGGTTAAGGTACATGGAGCGGCAATTCAGTGCATTAGAGATGACTTCAGTGCAAAAGGCGCGGTTCGTGGCCTTTCAACTGAAGGGCCAAGTTGACATCTGGTGGGAAGGGGTTCTATCAGCTAGGACCCTAGTTCAGGGACCAGTCACTTAGGAAGTATTCGTGGACCAGTTCATAACCAAATTCTATTCAGATTCATTCCTTGAGAGGATGGAGCAATCACTGCTGACATTTGTTCAAGGAATGATGTCAGTGTCAGAGTATGAGACTGGATTCAACAATCTGGTACGCTTTGTACCAGTGGTGGCTAATGATGATCGGGAAAAGGCCAAGAGGTTCCGAGGCCTCAATCGGGAGTATCGCCACGTTATGGGGTGGTAGCTTGCGTGACTTTAGCTCGTGGTTGGCGAGCCGGGGAATGGAGCCGAGAGAGATCTTTCTTCACGGTAGCGCTAGTGGCCTGTTCTTCCGGTGGTTACGCGGTGGCGAGCGAGTTTTGGTAGGGAGGCGGTCTTTTTCATTCGCTTCAAGAGGTTTGAAGTCGGCTCGCTCGTTAAGGCAGCAACGGCAGTCTACTTTGTCGGCACCATATTCTTCGTCATCCACATTGCAGTTGCGCCCTGTTCCAGGTCAAGGTATGTTATGATTCAGGTGTGGCGAGGGGCACCGGGCTTCAGAGTGTTCCTTCAAAGGAACATGTCGTTAGTGTGGCCGGGAAGGCCACAAGTTGTCAGTATGCAAACAAAACCCAGCGAGCATTATCAAGTGGGAGACAGTTCCAGCAGCGTCTTCTTCTAGTGCTCCTCGGGGTTCAGTTCAGACTCTAGCGGCTGTTCCTGCACCTTAGTTCTCTTCAGGATGGATTCCTCCTGCAGCGTTTACTCCTGCACCACCTGCGGGGTTCTACTGGAACCGTGTGCCGTCTGCTTTGCCATCGTTCACTTCACCTGCAGCAGTTCCTATTCACCCTTCGCAGATTGTCGGTGCATCTTCCGCTCCGGCACCACCGAGAGTCTACGCCATGCCCACCCCTGAGACTCTGAGTCATCCTGACGTAGTAACAGGTACCTTGCTAGTTGATTCGCATGAGGCTTTCGTTCTTTTTTATTCAGGGGCTTCATACTACTTTGCGTCTCTAGAGTTTGCTAGAAGGGCGGGGTTGAGTTTGCTGTGTATTTCTGAATCCATCATAGTCAGTTCTCTGGGGGTCTTATTTCTAGTTCTACAGCCTGCCCAGGCTGTTCCATCACAATTGATGATGAGAATTTCACTGCTAACCTTATGGTAATTCAGTTGTCACTTTTGATGTTATTCTGGGTATGGACTGGTTATTCAGTTACCGTGCCAAGATTTGTTGTTTATGGAAAACGGTGACTTTGCAAGCCCCGTCCGGTGAAGAACTGGTGTTTCAGGATAGTGCACCGTCTGATTCCTTGTTCATGTTCGCTAGTTTGTTTCCTAGTCGTCGGGCCTCGATCTTTGGGTTGCTATGGTCTCTCAGCGAGAAGACTGATTCTTTACTATGTATTGGGGAGATTCCTGTGGTGAATGAGTTTCCTGATGTCTTTCCTGTGGAGCTTCATGGGATGCCCCTAGAGCGGAAAGTGGAGTTCCGGATTGATCTTTTTCTGGGAACTCGACCTATTTCAATGTCCCCATACCGTTTGGCACGACCTTTCTAGGAGGAGTTGAAGAAGCAATTGGGCAATCTGCTGTCCAAAGATATGATTCGACGTAGTGTTTCGCCGTGGGGAGCACCTGTTCTATTCACTAAGAAGAAAGATGGCAGTTGGCGTATGTGTGTGGACTACCGGGCTCTTAATCATGCTACTGTGAAGAATAAATACCCTTTGCCCTGCATCGAGGATCTCTTTCATCAACTGAAGGGAGCTAAAATATTCTCTAAGATTGATCTTCAGTCAGGTTATAATCAAATTTGAGTTCGGGAGTAAGATATCGAGAAGATGGCTTTCTCTACGAGGTATGGCCATTATGAGTATAAGGTTATGTCTTTTGGACTAACAAATGCTCCTGCAGTTTTCATGGAAGCCATGAACAGTATGCTGCACTGATACCTTGATGATTTCGTTATGGTATTCATTGATGATATCCTGATTTATTCCAAGACGGAAGAGGATCATGTCCAGCATCTGAGGTTGGTTCTTGAGACTTTAAGAAAGAACCAATTTTATGCCAAGTTGAAGAAGTGTGACTTCTGGATTTCTGAAGTTGGATTTTTGGGCCATGTAATCAATCAAGATGGCATTTCAGTTGATCCTAGCAAGATCTCAACAGTGGTAGAATGGAAAAGGCCAACTAATGTCAAGGAAGTGAGGAGTTTTCTGGGTTTAGCTGGTTATTACCGGCGCTTCGTGGAGGGTTTCTCTACCATTGCTATACCGATGTCTCAGCTGACACAGAAAGATGTCAAGTTTCAGTGGTCAGATGCGTGTGAGTGCAGTTTCTGTACTTTGAAAGATAAGTTGGTGACCGCTCCTATTTTTTACTCTTCCTAAGTGTGGGAAGCGTTTCACTATTTATTCAGATGCATCTAGAATTGGGCTTGGATGTGTGGTCATGCAGGATGGCAAGGTGATTGCTTATGCATCGAGACAGTTGAAGAAACATGAGCAGAATTATCCTAATCATGATTTAGAGTTTGCTACAGTAGTTCTTGCTTTAAAGATCTGGCGCCATTATTTGTACGACGAATGTTGTGATATATTTACTGATCACAAGAGTTTGAAATATGTCTTTACCTAGAAAGATTTGAACCTGAGACAGAGAAGGTGGTTAGAGTTGATAAAAGACTATGATCTCACCATTCAGTTCCACCCTGGCAAGGCGAATGTTGTAGCAAATGCTCTGAGTCGCAAGGCGACACCTCCTATTCTCAGTTTTCTCATTGCTGATTTGAGCGTATGGATATCTCCTTTTGCTTTGCGGGTACCGCCCAGTCCGAGACTCGTTTGCTTCTTGAGTCAGCCGTTCCAGATTGAGTGCGGGAAGCACAATAGCATGATCAGATGCTCCAACGTGTGAAGTGTAGGGAAGCGGGTAGGCTACACTAGCGCAAATTAAAAAATTCTACCGTAAACCAAGATCACTGCGATTATAGATCACGGTCTTACCACTAGGCGCGCAGTGCGGAAGTTGATGCGGTAGCGTTGGGCGATGTAGTCGTACCAAGTTGATGCGATGCGTCGGGGCGGAGTAGTCGTACTACTTCCTCGTCCTCGTCGTGGCGTCCCACGCAGCTCCTTTCTTGCGGTTCGTCCCAGCGCCACGGATGCGGCGCCTTCAAAGGTATCCACACGTGCGGGAGGAAGCGGCGCGCCGGACTACTAGATCCGCGCGGCGACTAGGGCGTGGGAGGGTGGCGGCCGGGGTTTGGGGATGTCACGAAAAACTCAACCCTCAACCAAGCCCGCCCTCCTTTTATAGGCGTCCTTATAATGGGCTTCTACGAATAGAGGCCCATTAGGACTCAATGCCCGATCTAATTGGATCCAATCCGAATTAGGCTTCACCATAAGTGTGTGACCCTATGGTTCACATATGTTTAGACATGACGCGAGTACACATACTTGGTCAATAGTTGGTAGCGGCCTCTAGCAAGGCGTGCCAACTCCTAAACATACGTAAAGATCATATCGGACGAACCATCACAACGTTATGTACATGCCAATCGCTTTGCCTCACGATATTCGGTCGAGCTCAAGTGACCACTCTTTCGATCCTGTGATCCGGAATCCCTTACTAGGTTAACTCTTAACCTTAAGTAGCATGGCCATGCATTTCGGATCCGATCACTCGAGGGCCAGAGATATCTCTCGGTAGAGAGGCAAATCCCATCTCGACCGACCATGCCTCGCGGCATGCTTCATGACAAACCCGAAAGCTACCTTTATAACTACCCGATTCACGGAGTAGCGTTTGATAGCCCCTAAGTAGGTCGATTCACATCTCAAGTACATGCGACAATCTCGTGGTCTAAGGACAAGGCGTACACATTGTGTAGAGAGAACCATAAGAATAATTACTATGTCTCATGTTGGGTCGGTCCAACCCCATGTTCTAAACATGTGTCCACATTATTGGTTTGACATCTCCATGTCTATAACCTGTGAAACATGGTCATCAACCGATACATGTGCTAATTCATCATTCACGTGTGTCCTCACATGAACTCCGACTAGGGACAACTTTAGAATAACCATACAAGTAAAGAGTTTTACAAACAAGTCACATACTTGTTAATCAACACAAAGGCAATATTCAAGGAACATTTATTAAATCATGGATACAATGAAATATCATCATCAATATGATTACCTCTAGGGCATATCTCCAACAGTCTCCCACTTGCACTAGAGTCAATCTAGAAGATATGTAATACCCATAGCTCTTGTGTGCGCCTCATGCTTAGGCTGTGGGAGAGGCTTCGTCAAAGGATCTGAAATATTCAAATCCGTGTGTATTTTGCATATCTTTAAATCTCCTCGATGAAGGATCTCTCGAATGAGATGAAATCGCCGTAGTATGTGTTTGTTCTTTTGGTGATTCCTCGGCTCCTTGGCTTGCATATGGCCCCACTGTTATCACAAGAAAGATCCGAGGACTGCACGCACTAGGAACCACACCTAGTTCGATTATGAACTTCCTTATCCAAACACCTTCCTTTGCTTTGCTTGAAGCGCAATGTACTCGGCCTCCGTTGTAGAGTCGACCATGATCTCCCGCTTGGAACTCTTCCAACTTACCGCACCACCGTTCAAAAGGAACACAAAACCCGATTGCGATTTGTAATCATCTTTGTCGGTTTGGAAGCTTGCATCGGTGTAACCATTTACAACGAGCTCTTCCTCACCTCAGTGACTAGAACACATCCTTAGTTCTTCTCAAATACTTGAGGATGTTTTTAATCATTGTCCGTGACTCTCACCGATCACTGGTATCTGCTCGTAACACTTAGAGCATAGGAAACATCAGGCGAGTGCACATCATAGCATACATGATAGATCCAATGGCGAAGCATATGGAATCTTACTCATGCGATCTCGCTCATCGGTTGTCGAAGGACACCGAGTCTTGCCAAGATTTATGCCATGAGACATGGGCAAGAACCCTTTCTTTGCCTCCTCCATGTTGAACCGTTTCAACGGTTTGTCAATGTAAGTACTGGCTTAATCCTATTAGCCTTTTGATCTATCTCTATAGATTTTAATACCCAAAATATATGCCGCTTCCCTAAGTCCTTCATTGAGAAACTATTTTTCGGTGAGGTCTTAACGGACTCGAGCATAGGAATATCATTTCCAATCGTAATATGTCATCTACATATAAGATTAGAAATACGAGTGAGCTCCCACTTGTCTTCTTGTAAACACAAGATTCTTCTTCGTTTTGATGAAGTCAAACCCTTTGACCACTTCATCAAAGCGATGTTCCAACTCCGAGATGCTTGCTTCAATCCATAAATGGATTTTTGAAGTTTGCATACTTTTCTAGCATTGTTTGGATCGACAAAACCCTCGGTTTGTATCATATACACGTCCTCGATTAAATTTCCATTAAGGAAAGCGTTTTGACATCCATCGCCATATCTCATAGTCGAAATATGCGACAATAGCTAGAATGATCCGTATTGATTTAAGCATCGCTACAGTGAGAAAGTCTCATCGTAGTCAACTCCTTGAACTTGCGAAAACCTTTGCGACAAGTCGAGCTTTATGGATATGAACATTTCCATCCATATCAATCTTCCTTTTATAGATCCATTTGCACTCTATGGTTTTAACACCATCAGTGAGGTCAACCAAATTCCAAACTTGATTGTCTCCATGGATGCTATCTCGGATCTCATGGCACTATGCCATTTCTCGAGTGCTGGTCCATCATTGCTTCCGCATAGGTCGTAGGCTCATCATTGTCTAACAATAATATATCTCGCGCATTGCGGAGCCTTCAGACCTTCGTGGTGGTGGTGCTTCCTTTGCCATGGGTTCCTCAACTTGTTCGCCACATGGGCATCATTAGTCGAGTCTTCCCGATTGGTTCATCTTGAACCTCTTCAAGTCGCACCGTTCTTCCACTTGTCTCCCTATTGAAACTCTTTCTCTAGGAAAACACCACTTGAGCGACAAACACTTTGCCCTCTAGTCGGTTGTAGAAGTAATATCAAAGGTTTCCTTCGGATATCCCACAAAAATGCATTTATCCGACTTGGGTGTGAGCTTGTCCGATCAGTAGTCGCTGACAAACGCCTCACATCCCCAAATCTTTAGAAAAGACAAACGTGACTCTTCCCGATCCATATCTCATATGGTGTCTTAACTCGGATTTAGGCGGTACCTATTAAGTGTGAAAGTGCCGTTTCTAGGCGTAACCCCAAAGGATAATGGTAAATCTGTGGCTCATCATCGATCGAACCATGTCCAACAAGGTCCGACACGCCGCTCGGATACCCGTTTCTTTGAGGCGTTAGGGGCGGTGTTAGGCGTGGAACAATTCCGCAACTCTTGGATGATTGCTAAATTCATGACTCAAATACTCGCCACCACGATCGGATCGCGAGCCTTGATTTTCTTGGCACGTTGATTTTCAACCTCATTACGGAACTCTTTGAACTTTTCAAAGTTTGGACTTATGCTTCATTAAGTAGACATAGCCATATCTACTAAAATCATCGATGAAAGTTATGAAGTAATGAAATCCACCTCTAGCATCGTGCTCATTGGTCCACATACATCGGTATGTATGATTTCCAACAAGTCAGCGCCTCTCAAAAGAACCTTTGAAAGGTGATTTGGTCATCTTACCAAGCAAACAAGCTTCACATGTCTCGTATGATTCAAAATCAAGCGAAGTTAGGAGACCATCGACATGGAGCTTCTTCATGCGCTTTTCACTTATGTGACCCAAACGACAATGCCAAACATAGGTGGGATTCAAATCATTAGGTCGAAGTCTTTTAGCATTTATGTTAAAGATAGGCGCATCATCAAGATTTAAAATAAATAACCCATTCACAATGGGCGCAAAAGCCATAAACATTCCATTTTAGAGATCAAACAACCATTGTCTTTACATGCAAATGAATAACCATCTCTCATCAAACATGAGGGGGATAAAATGTTTCGACTCATACTAGGAACATAATAACAATTATTCAATTCCATAATAAATCTTGAAGGAAGCTGAAGTTGCATGGTGCCGACGGTCAACGCAGCAACCCTTGCTTTATTTCCGACGCGAAAATCAACTTCACCTCTTGCGACTCCTCTACTTCTTATTAGCCCCTGCATCGAGTTGCAAATGTGAGCAACTGATCCGGTATCAAATACCCAAGAGTTAATAGGAGAATCTGCGAGAAAATGTCTAAAACATTTATGACAAGTGTACCATGGGTGGAAGTCTTACTTCCAGCCTTCTTCTTGCATTCATCGGAATCCATGTACTTCTTGCAGTTTCTCTTCCAGTGGCCAGTTTCTTTACAATAGAAGCATCTTGTCTCGGCTCAGTCGACATTAGGCTTAGGCGTTGGCTTCGAGATCATATCTTTAACCTTGCCCTTATTCTTTGGCCATGGCTTCTTACCCTTTTTCTTGAAGCTAGACTTGTTCTGCACAGCCATCACATGGCTAGGCCCTGCACACTTCTTAATGTCACTCTCTGCTGTTTTGAGCATCCCACAAAGCTCATTAAGGCCCTTATCCGCCCCATGCATATGGTAGTTCAAATGAAATGCCCATAGCTAGGTGGAAGAGACGCTAAAATGAAATCAGTTGCCAACTCTTGGCCAATTGGAAAACCAAGTTTATCCAAAGTCTGACTGTAACCAACCATTTTGATCACATGTGGGCCTACGGGTGCACCTTCTGTTAACTTGCATTCGAGAAAAAGACTTAGAGACATTGAACCGTTCAGTCTGGCACGTATGCGAACATGTCCTTAAGCGCTATGATCATATCATACGCTTCGATCCTCAAACCGCTTTTGAAGGTCGTTCCATGCATGCAAGCATAAGACAGCTAATCTCAAGAGAGTCATCACATGCTTTCTTGTAGGCATTTTTAACGAAACAGACGCATTGTTAGCGAGTTCTTAGGGATTGGGGTGTCGAACGTTTTCCTTTTATCGCGCCACGAGAACAATTCTCGGAGTTACGGACCAATCCAATAGTTTGTTCCATTTAATTTCTCTTTCTCAAGAATCGATCGCAAAGCAAAGGGTGTGCGTGGTTGCTAGATGCCATTGATCTACAATAGGAAATGCAAAATACTAAGACAAATAAAACCATGATAGAGTAAACTGTATTAAACAAATTTAATAGAATGTACTCCCACTAAAATCAACATCCTCTGTTGATTCTTAGCGATTCAAGATCCGCATTAACGAGTCTACTAGTGAGCTTTGCATCACCGCTAGGAGACAAGGTAATTGATAAGCAACACCTGCTAATCATATCTCTATATGACTCTTGTTGTTGGGTGACATCTCTATGCCCGGCGCCCAACCTTTATGCCCCAAGGCCCATAACCTTTATGATAACCTTGTTAAGTTCACCAATCCTTATGCATGTAAGTATCCGATACAAAACCCATCTAGTCAAGGAAAGTTGATGGTGCCCTAATTTTATAGACCCACCATCAATTTACAAGACATGGATGGTGCAAAGTTTAATTGGGAGGGCATATGTTTAACTTAACATTTTGTGAGGGATCGCTATACTTCTACCATTCAAACATGCATAGGAGTAAAACAATAGGAATAGCATTCACACAGTTGTGACTCAGTATGGCCCATTTTCTCATGGTGATCTCCATCGCCATAGAATCTGTCCACCATGATGATCTCCATCTCCATGGTTCATGTGTGCATCCCTCCAAGTGATGTGTCCTCCGAGTACTACTATAAGCTATTACTCATAACAGCTAGTAATAAAATACATGGATACTAGGAATCATCACAAGTCGGCACGCAGGCCGTTAATACAATACTTTGACAACACAATGGCTCCAGCTGTGTTGCCGTACCCACGACACGCAAGTCATGCAAATATTACAAACATGCATCACATACACATTAGGCCATACTGGTCACATACATCCTGCAAAAACAAGTTATGCATAGAATCGCAATCTACCGGATAAGGGGGTCGAGGGGGTTTCCCCCCGCGGGGTTCGAAGGGGCAGCGCCCCTCGCGGGACTTTAAAGCTTGCTGCAGTAGTTCTTGCTTTAAAGATCTGGCGCCATTATTTGTACGACGAATGTTGTGATATATTTACTGATCACAAGAGTTTGAAATATGTCTTTACCTAGAAAGATTTGAACCTGAGACAGAGAAGGTGGTTAGAGTTGATAAAAGACTATGATCTCACCATTCAGTTCCACCCTGGCAAGGCGAATGTTGTAGCAAATGCTCTGAGTCGCAAGGCGACACCTCCTATTCTCAGTTTTCTCATTGCTGATTTGAGCGTATGGATATCTCCTTTTGCTTTGCGGGTACCGCCTAGTCCGAGACTCGTTTGCTTCTTGAGTCAGCCGTTCCAGATTGAGTGCGGGAAGCACAATAGCATGATCAGATGCTCCAACGTGTGAAGTGTAGGGAAACGGGTAGGCTACACTAGTGCAAATTAAAAAAATTCTACCCGTAAACCAAGATCACTGCAGTTATAGATCACGGTCTTACCACTAGACGCCAGTGCGGAAGTTGATGCAGCGCGCGTTGAGGCGATGTAGTCGTACCAAGTTGATGCGATGCGTCGGGCGAGTAGTCGTACTACTTCCTCGTCCTCGTCGTGGCGTCCCGTCGACTCCTTTCTTGCGGTTCGTCCCAACGCCACGGATGCGGCGCATTCAAAGGTATCCACCGTGCGGGAGGAAGCGGCGCCGCGGGACTACTAGATCCGCGCGCGACTAGGGCGTGGGAGGGTGGCGGCGGGGTTTGGGGATGTCACGAAAAACTCAACCCTCAACCAGCGCCCGCCTCCTCCTTTTATAGGCGTCCTTATAATGGGTTTCTACGAATAGAGGCCTATTAGGACTCAATGCCCGATCTAGTCGGATCAATCCGGTTGAGGCTTCACTCTAATTGTGTGACCTATGGTTCACATATGTTTAGACATGACGCGAGTACACATACTTGGTCAATAGTTGGTAGCGGCCTCTAGCAAGACGTGCAACTCCTAAACATACGTAAAGATCATATCGGATGAACCATCACAACGTTATGTACATGCCAATCCCTTTGCCTCACGATATTGGTCGAGCTCCAGCTGACCACTCTTTCTCGATCTGTGATCCGAATCCCTTACTAGGTTAACTCTTAACCTTAAGTAGCATGGCCATGCATTTACGGATCCGATCACTCGAGGGCCGAGATATCTCTCTCGGTAGAGAGGCAAATCCCATCTCGACTGACCATGCCTCGCATCATGCTTCATGACAAACCCGAAAGCTACCTTTATAACTACCCAGTTACGGAGTAGCGTTTGATAGCCCCTAAGTAGGTCGATTCACATCTCAAGTACATGCGACAATCTCGAGTCTAAGGACAAGGCGTACACATTGTGTAGAGAGAACCATAAGAATAATTACTATGTCTCATGTTGGGTCGGTCCAACCCCATGTTCTAAACATGTGTCCACATTATTGGTTTGACATCTCCATGTCTATGACACATGAAACATGGTCATCAACCGATACATGTGCTAATCCATCATTCACGTGTGTCCTCACATGAACTCCGACTAGGGACAACTTTAGAATAACCATACAAGTAAAGAGTTTCACAAACAAGTCACATACTTGTTAATCAACACAAAGGCAATATTCAAGGAACATTTATTAAATCATGGATACAATGAAATATCATCATCAATATGATTGCCTCTAGGGCATATCTCCAACATGAAGAAGCGCCTAGATGAGGGCAAACAAGGCCACTTCAGCGTAGATGATTCTGGTGCGTTTCGATTTAAAGGCCGCCTCTGTGTGCCACAGGAGGCACAGGTCAAAGATGAGATTTTAAGAGAAGCGCACCGTACTCCATATATCGTACATCCTGGTGAGACCAAGATGTACAAGGATTTGAAGAAGAGTTTCTGGTGGAAAAGGATGAAGGTCAATATCGCTCAGAATGTAGCATCTTGTGGAGTTTGCCAGCGGGTCAAGTGTAACACTCCGGAAGTGTGAGAAGCCAATAATCGGGTTAAATTAATTTAATCGGGAGAGATTAATTAATCGGGAGGAGGGTTCTTTTAGAAAATCACCAAATCAGGAAATGAGAGGGGGTTTTCCGCATTTAGTTGGCAACCTGGGCTTGGGCCTAGGCCCATGTGGGGCTGGCCGACCATAGGGGGGGAGGCGCCACCCCTCCCCCAAAACCCTAGTCGCCCCCACCTATTCCCTCTTCCCCTCCCTTGGCCACCACTTCCTCTTCCCCCTTGCGCCTCCTCCCTGTCCAGCACCTCCCCTTGCATCCCTTGCTGTCCATCTCCAACCATGGGTGGTCTCCTCCATTGATGCCACCAAAGGAAGGAGGACAAGCCCTATGTGCTTGACCATGGTAGAAGAGAAGAAGAAGAGGGAGGAGGAGGAAGATCATCTTCTCCAAGGTTCTCCGCCTACTTCCTGGTTGCTACAAGGGTAACGAATGCCGATTCTCATCGTTTGATTAGTGGTAGATGTGTTTTGGTTCAAATTTGATTAGATCGTATTGCTGCGAGTAGAAAGTTAATTCTGACCAGAATGTTGCGTGGTCTGTTTCGTGGCTTTAAAGGCAAAATTAGGAGTTTTGATCTCCTATAGTTATGTAGGTATTGTTCTTAGCTTCCAATGGCCGCCAAGAACGCCCAAATCCAATTAACGGTTAGAAAGTTATGAATTGTTTAGTGCCGCTGTCTGGTTAATCTGTCAACTTCCTGACAGTCTGTAGAAAACTGCATTAAACTATTAGTTAATGACAAAATCAGAGGATCTCAGTATAACAAAAATTGTTGGTATTTTCCATACCTTTTCATAGAGATAAAGAACGCAAGATTTGGACCTTCGTAGCAAAAGTTATGGTGGTTTTAGTGTACTTTCCAGAGAACCCGACGTGAATTCTGATGTTCTGTAGATTGGTTTGGTAGGGGAAGTAAATGGAAGAATCAGAAGGGCTCTCCAACTAAGTTTATTTAGGTAATTTAATTACCTTTTCAGAAAGTCTAAGATCATCTTATTTGGATTCATGAGAAGAAAGTTATGTATTTTAGAAGTTGACGGTCTACAGTGTGCGCCAAATCGATCGCTAGAAATTGGAAGTTGGGAAACACTTGGGGGGTTTAGCAAGTTCATTTGTGTTGTTCTTATGCTCTTGGTTCAGTATGTTGGTCTTAGATTGGGTTATCTTAATATTCAGGAGGGAGCGTGGTTCCAGGGGCAGCACCCTCTTCGCGTCCACCGTTCTCGCACGGTTGAGGCAAGTGCTCGGGCTATAATATATGTATGCTTGCATGATGTGATTGTGGTGTATCTTGATCGTATAGCCATGCATGCCTGATATGAGATGAGTTACTGTTTATCATGATGACTGCTGGTTATGGTTAAAGGTTCTTCCGCATGTTGTTATCGCTTACATGTTAATGAGAATATGTTGTATTCCTGCTTATGAAAATGTTATCATGGTGCATATGCATGTTGAGAGCATACAGGTGCCTTGGTCACGTGGTGACCAAGCACATACAGTTGAGGTCCCCGTCATGTAGATGACGGGCTTGTGGTCCCCACATTCGTGGAATGTTGGCTATGAACAAAGCGGTCCCCATCATTAAGATGATGGGCAAAGGTCCCTATACATGTGGTGTATAGGCTCTTGGTCCCTGTGCCAGAGGGCACAGGCAAGGGTATCCAGCGACGGTTGTATACCCGCATTACGGTAAAATGCGAAAGAGATAAAGTTCAAAGGAGCATTGCATTGGTTGCATATCATGAGATAAATGGCTATGTTTAGTGTAATGATATTGTGGATTATCGATGCTATGTTTGAGTTCATGTTTAAAGCCTTGTTGATACTTGCTGAGTCTTTGGGCTCACTCTTGCTTTAATGTGTTTTAGGTACCATTGGCAGGAACAACACGCATGGGAGGGAGTAGTTCTTGGATGCACTCACTACCTCACACTCTTAAAGCGTTGGCCACTTAGCTTCAATTTAGAAATAAATAGATTGTTTGAATATCACCCATAGATTGTTTGGTTTGAGTTTTAGTTTATTTGTAACAATGAGATGGCCGGTCCTGGTTTGCTCTTGAATTATCATGCAAGATTGAGTAAGCTTGTTTATGAGATTTTGTTATATTCCATGATTTGATATTGAACTCTCGATATAGCTGATTAAACAAAGGAGGCTCTGCCGAAAATTTGTAATTTGTGCTAGGTTAGTTTAGTTCTAGTAGCATTCCAGGCTCTTTGTGAGTTGGGGTGTTACAGTTGGTATTAGAGCGGGCTTTAGGTCCGTGGTTAATACAAAAATATTAAATTGACACACTGTGCACAGTAGGTGGGGTTGGGAATTACATTGCTTCCGCATTATCTGTAGTTATGTTTCATTTGTTGAACAATTGTTGAATTGCCTCTGTACTATCTTCATTGTCTATGCTATGATATGTTATGATATTCTATATCTATGAATCTATTCTATGATTGCCATGAGATGATCATGTATAATCATATGTGATTATGTTATTTATGCGTGTCGATAATGGTTGTTAAGAAGTGGAGTTCGTGGTTGTGGCCTTGGACTTTGTCAGGTTATACCACCGTTCGTGGTAGACGAATAGAGTAGTTACCCTGAATACCATAGTTGCAGGAGTTGAGCGTGAGCTGCTTTAGAAAGTTGATTTCTTTCTTGACCTCAAATCTTGGCAAATTCTTGTTCTGTGGTGGATGATGAATTTCTCTTGGGTTCGTGATTCATGTTAGTTGTTGTGTTTCAATGGTCTCTAATGGTTCTCTGAAACAATTATTGTTTTCCGACTGTTGAGCTGTTTTTACTACTTGTGATCTTCCTCAATTGGTAGTATTGATAATTCCAGGGTTGTCCCTTCTTTCTCATTGGAAAATAATGACTCATGTATTCGTTTGATAGTTTGGGGTAATGAGAGTTTCTGTTGCAAGTTTGTTAGCATGAGAAAGCTTTGACTCTATGTATTCCTTTTGGATTATTCCGAGTGTTGAAGTTTAATGCATTTCTTTTCTGGTGGAAATTGTAAAAATCCTTTTGTGATGCCTCGTTATGGTTAAATCAGAGATTGTAATCAAATAACTCGTTATGGTATGGGTATCAAGTTGAGTCATTGGTGTGGTGCGTAATTAATATTAATTAGTAACCTTGGAAGTAAAAATTGATTAAGTTGATGTTGTCATCTACTAGTTCTTGATGAACTGTATATATGAGTTGTGGTGAGTATGTCCATACTTATTTGGAGTCAAAGAGATATTAAGAAGTATGGAACATTGATGAACTAGTCTGATCATTAAAACTGTTTAGGTTGTTAAACTTGTTGGGTTCATTGGTTCCAATGGATTAATTTAATTGTGTGGAAAGGGAAACTAGAGGAAATGCCAGATTTACATATTCCTTAGTATGATTAATTATCGAAATTGTGTTCAATCGGTTGAAGGGATTGAGTATGGGTGGATCTAGAACTTATGGGAAGAGTTCTATATAGTTCCTCTATATAGAATGACTCAATGAAATTCGTTGTAGTGTTATTGAGACTTTTGATCGATAGAAGATTTTGATTTTTTGAAGTTTTAGTGTATGTTTGCGAAATCCACATATGAGGAGGACAATTGAATATGTGCTTGTAATTATCCATGTGACTTGAAAAAAGGTAGCAATGGATTTCATAATGAAGCGTTGATAACAATAATAGTTGGAGTATAAGCGTCGTGTGTTGAAGTTTGATGTTGAGCATCACAAAAGTTGAACTGAACGTGTTAACAGTGGCTTATGCCCGCATGATTGTGAAAACATCGGATGATAATATTTCCTTGATGAAAGAGTTTTGGTAGGACCTTTTCAATTATGTAGTAGACCCCTTCTAAACTTAAGAGGTTGTTGTAGTGGGGTAGTATGGTTTTGGTATACACTCGTTTTGAAGATGGGATGAAAAGGTAGTATGAAACAATTTAATGAAACTTTGGGGGCTTTCTAATGAAATAGTTGATGATAAAGATTCGTGTTCATAGTGTATTATTCTTGATGTTAGTAAGATTATCTGCAAGAGATTGTGACTTGTGTGTGTGGTGATGAATCTTTTATAAATAAAGTAATTTGATCGTCTTTCGTAATTTGGATTTAGTAAAAGTGTTTCGAGTTTTGCGGTTGTGATTATTTGGACCTCTTGAGTATTGTGGTGATTGAGTTTGATTCGAGCAAGTGACATGTCGAAAGATTTTATTGGTTCTTAAGTGGTTTCTGTGATTTGGATTTTTAGAGCTTATCATGTTTAAGCTGGCGAAGAGAGGTAGTAATCACAGAGAATAACTTTCCTTGTAAAAGGAAGGAATGAAGTATAAGTGTTTGAGATTTAAGACGTTTCGCATCTTGCAGTTTATTTGAGTGTGCTTGAACCTGATGCAATTGTTCCATAAGGGTTTATCAATTTTCAAAGGGCATTACATTTTTCTGTTTTGTGGTTTGGTATTCGCTTTCAATAGAGCTTGAGCCCTCGACTGTTGGTTTTCCCTTATGTTTTCCGAGTACCTTGCCTAAGTGACTATTTTTTTTCTTTTCCTTGGTCCTGTGTTCACTGCGGGTGGCACATGTTTTCTTAGTTGATGAAAATTGATTCCATTAGCTTTTTCTTTTGAGAAAGAATCAATCTATTCGTTTCACCGGAGTCTTTTGAGGTGTTTAATAATTGTAATTATGAAACTTTGGGTTGGAAGTTATTCGATGAGCATTGGAGGATGAAATAATTTCGTAATATAATTCTTTGAGAGAAGTTTAACTCATTAGAAGATTGTCTTTGGAGGTTAAACAAATTGCATTATTGCAACTATTAGAACCTATGGAGATTTGTGATCCAAGATTCTTTGTTCAATTCGGTGGAACATTAGAATTTTGAGAGGATGAGAATCTTGATCAATGTATTAGAGTGTCGCGATTGAGTACCTTGCGGTTGTGCGGATGAATTATGATAGTGTTGCAATGAGAGTAGTATTAGCGAAGTAACTGATCGTTAAAGTGATTAATGAGGTAGACGGGATGATTGGATTATTGTCGGGAAAGACTTGGACTTAGTAAGTAACTCTTTAAGAGTTAGAATCTTTACAAAGATAATTAGGTCAAGAAAATATTTTCATGTTGATGTTAATGCGCGAGTATGTATGGGCTGTGAGAATTTTTTAGGATTTTAATCGAGGTTTTCCTATCTTCTTTATGAGAAGTTCATTGTAGGAGTCTTGGAGTTTAATTTGGGCTTTGCATTTTTATGTTAGGACTTGGGACCCTAATGATTATGTGTAGAGGAAGTAGATTAAGGGTGGATTTGAGCATGGGATGATCATTGATAGAGCCCTATTTGATGAAGTATATGAATGTGAGAGCTGGGAATTCCAAGTTGTTTATTCCTAAAAGATTGAGGTGATGTGATTGCGTGTGTGATATATTTTGAGATGCATTGGAAGTCATCTGTCATATTAATCATGTCGATAGAGGAGTTGTGGAGATAAAGTTTTGGTAGCGTCGATAGAGCCCTTATACGGAGGCGTGGATGATGTATTTCGACTTGAGCGTAACTTTGAGAATGTCAAGTTAAGAGGGATGAGTTAGTGTGTTTTGCGATGAACTAAAATTCCAAAGTTGAGAGAGATTTTATTCCTAAAAGAGATATTGAGAAATTGATACTTTCTCAAAGAAGTGAATCGTTTCCTCGATTCTCGTTTGAGTTTTGTGTTGTTGACCAATGTCTTTTGTAAGTTGAGTTTGACTCGATTTTGGTATGTGTGGTTCTTATCAGTTCAGGAAGAATAAAGGAAGTTCTTGATTTAGGCATTTAAAATGATTCCTCCTTTGGTTTTCGTGATGTTTATTCACAAACTGCCACTTGGAAGGTCGAAAGGTTTTTCGTGATGAAATTTCGATTTCTGGATTTGACTCTTTAGTACCGAGCTGGTAACGCTTAGTTGCGATGTGAATCTTTCGTTTTAGATGGGTTTTGTTGGTAAAGAGTTTGCTTAAAGAGAGTTTTGTCGTATGTTTCGTTAAAGGAGGTGATCCTTGCTTTGGTGAAGAGTTTAATTGAGAGGGGAACACGAGTTACGTGTTCTATGTGCATGTCGTGCAGTTCAGTATCATTGGGAAGGTTAACCCAAGATACATTGGGTTGTTTTTGCTAGTTGGCGTATCGCCAGGACTGTCTCGAGTCCGTGCGCGGAGTACGTAATGTCTTGTATGTTCTAGTGTTGAGTGAGTACCTGGGAGATCCAGAGTTTGAGGTTTCGTTTGTGCCGTTGACCATCGAGTGAGATCTTACCATCGAGTCTTGTCTGATGTGTGTACCTGGAAGTACCGGGTTGAGTGTTAGTTCAGACGTCGTGTTACGTCGTTGTGTTGTGGTATTTTCAGTCCGAGGGAGAGGCTACTTGGGAAGTTGGAGTTTCGCGTGCGTGAGCTTTAGCCGGTGTTGTTCACAACGGGTACGTGGTTACCGTTGTTCATTCTCAGTCGTGGTTGTTCTTTCTCTTAAGCGTGTTTAGATTCGTGGTCGAATCACATTGAGGAGGGTAGAATGTAGCACTCGGAAGTGTGAGAAGCCAATAATCGGGTTAAATTAATTTAATCGGAGAGATTAATTAATCGGGAGGAGGGTTCTTTAGAAAATCACCAAATCAGAAATGAGAGGGGTTTTCGCGTTTAGTTGGCAACTTTGGGCTTGGGCCTAGGCCCATGTGGGGCTGGCCGGCCATAGGGGCGCCACCCTCCCCAAAACCCTAGCCGCCCCACCTATTCCCTCTTCCCCTCCCTTGGCCGCCACTTCCTCTTCCCCTTGCGCCTCCTCCTGTCCAGCACCTCCCCTTGCATCCCTTGCTGTCCATCTCCAACCATGGGTGGTCTCCCTCCATTGATGCCACCAAAGGAAGGAGGACAAGCCCTATGTGCCACGGCCATGGTAGAAGAGAAGAAGAAGAGGAGGAGGAGGAAGATCATCTTCTCCAAGGTTCTCCCGCCTACTTCCTGGTTGCTACAAGGGTAACGAATGCCGATTCTCATCGTTTGATTAGTGGTAGATGTGTTTTGGTTCAAATTTGATTAGATCGTATTGCTGCGAGTAGAAAGTTAATTCTGACCAGAATGTTGCGTGGTCTGTTTCTTGGCTTTAAAGGAAGAATTAGGAGTTTTGATCAACTAGAGTTATGTAGGTATTTTTCTTAGCTTTCAATGGCCGCCAAGAATGCCCAAATCCGATTAACGGTTAGAAAGTTATGAATTGTTTAGTGCCGCTGTCTGGTTAATCTATCAACTTCCTGACAGTCTGTAGAAAACTGAATTAAACTATTAGTTAATGACAAAATCGGAGGATCTCAGTATAACGAAAAATGTAGGTATTTTCCATACCTTTTCATAGAGATACCGAACGCAAGATTTGCACCTTCGTAGCAAACGTTATGGTGGTTTTAGTGTACTGTCCAGAGAACCCGACGTGAATTCTGATGTTTTGTAGATTGGCTTGGTAGGGGAAGTAAATGGAAGAATCAGAAGTGCTCTCCAACTAAGTTTATTTAGGTAATTTAATTACCTTTTTAGAAAGTCTAAGATCATCTTATTTGGATTCCTGAGCAGAAAGTTATGTATTTTAGAAGTTGACTGTCTACAGTGTGCGCCAAATCGATCGCTAGAAATTGGAAGTTGGGAAACACTTGGGGGGTTTAGCAAGTTCATTTGTGTTGTTCTTATGCTCTTGGTTCAGTATGTTGGTCTTAGATTGGGTTATCTTAATATTCAGGTGGGAGCGTGGTTCCAGGGGCAGCACCCCCTTTGCGTCCACCGTTCTCGCACGGTTGAGGCAAGTGTTCGGACTATAATATATGTATGCTTGAATGATGTGATTGTGGTGTATCTTGATCGTATAGCCATGCATGCCTGATATGAGATGAGTTACTGTTTATCCTGATGACTGTTGGTTATGGTTAAAGGTTCTTCTGCATGTTGTTATCGCTTACATGTTAATGAGAATATGTTGTATTCCTGCTTATGAAAATGTTATCATGGTGCATATGCATGTTGTGAGCATACAGGTGCCTTGGTCACGTGGTGACCAAACACATACAGTTGAGGTCCCCGTCATGTGGATGACGGGCTTGAGGTCCCCACATTCGTGGAATTTGGGCTATGAACAAAGAGGTCCCCATCATTAAGATGATGGGCAAAGGTCCCTATACATGTGGTGTATAGGCTCTTGGTCCCTGTGTCAGAGGGCACAGGCAAGGGTATCCAGCGACGGTTGTATACCCCGCATTACCGGTAAAATGCGAAAAGAGATAAAGTTCAAAGGAGCATTGCATTGGTTGCATATCATGAGATAAATGGCTATGTTTAGTGTAATGATATTGTGGATTATCGATGCTATGTTTGAGCTCATGTTTAAAGCCTTGTTGATACTTGCTGAGTCTTTGGGCTCACTCTTGCTTTAATGTGTTTTAGGTACTATTGGCAGGAACAACACGCATGGGAGGGAGTAGTTACTGGATGCACTCACTACCTCACACTCTTAAAGCGTTGACCACTTAGCTTCAATTTAGAAATAAAGAGACTGTTTGAATATCACCCATAGATGGTTTGGTTTGAGTTTTAGTTTATTTGTAACAATGAGATGGCCGGTCCTGGTTTGCTCTTGAATTATCATGCAAGATTGAGTAAGCTTGTTTATGAGATTTTGTTATATGCCATGATTTGATATTGAACTCTCGATATAGCTGATTAAACAAAGGAGGCTCTGCCGAAAATTTGTAATTTGTGCTAGGTTAGTTTAGTTCTAGTAGCATTCCAGGCTCTTTGTGAGTTGGGGTGTTACATCAAGGCTGAGCATAAGCGACCAGCAGGTTTGTTGCAATCTTTGGAGGTTCTAGTTTGGCCATGGGACGACATCTCCATGGATTTTGTAGTTGGGTTACCACACACGCAGCGAGGGAAGGATGTTGTTTGGGTCATAGTGGACCGGTTCTGTAAGTCTGCACATTTCATTCCTATTCGTACAACTAACTCAGCCAGTGACTTGGCTCCTCTCTATGTGCGAGAGATAGTGCGGTTGCACGAGGTGCCAAAGACTATTGTTTCAGATTGAAATGCCAAGTTTGTCTCCAAGTTTTAGGAGAGCTTGCAGAGTGCTTTGGGCACACAGCTTCGTCTTAGCACCGCGTTTCATCCCCAAACAGATGGTCAGTCTGAACGCACAACTCAAACACTGGAAGATATGCTCAGATGTTGTGTTATGTCTTGGAAGGGAGGATGGGAAGACCACCTAGCTTTGGCAGAATTCGCCTATAACAACAGTTACCACGCTAGTATTCGAGCTGCACCATTTGAGGTTCTCTATGGGAGAAGGTGCAGATCTCCCTTGTGCTGGGATGCAGTTAGAGGACGGGCAGTTTTGGGTCCCGATTGGGTTCAGCAAACTATGGCCAGAGTAGCAGAGATAAGGAAGAATCTGTTAGCTGCTCAGAGCCAACAAAAGAGCTATGCAAATGTTAGGAGGCGAGATTTGGAATTCGAAGTGGGGACGAGGTTCTTTTGAGAGTATCGCCTACCAAAGGTGTAGTGCATTTTGGTACCAAAGGGAAGCTTAGCCCGAGGTACATTGGACCATTTCCAATTGTGGCACGAATTGGGAAATTGGCTTATCGCTTGGATCTTCCTGAGTCCATGCGCGGAGTTCATAATGTGTTTCATGTATCAATGTTGAGGAAATTCTTAATAGACCCAGAGCATGCTATTCCATTGGAGTTGTTAAGCATTGAGCAGGATCTTACTTTTGAGTCCTAGTAAGTGAAAATTCTGGAAGAGTCAGAGCGGGTTCTGAGGAACAAAACTTTGAAGTATGTCAAGGTTCTTTGGTCTCATCAGACTGAGAGAGAGGAAACTTGGAACTGGAGTCTCACATGCGCGAGCAATATCCAGACTTGTTCACATCAGGTGTGTATTCTTTGTTATTAAAATTCCAGTTGCGGTTTCCTTTCGTGTAGATTGGTGTTAAGATTCGGGGTCGAATCCTGTTAAGGTGGGTAGAATGTAATACGTCGTTTTTGTTTAGGAAGAAACCTGTTCAAATTCGAATTCAAAAGAGTCAAAAATTAGGTTTTCGACTGTTCTTCTAGATTTTTGGGCCTGGGCCTTTGGCAAGCAGGCCCAAGAGGGGGAGCAGGCCTTGTGGGCCAAGAGGAGCCATAGGCCTATGAGGGGCAGCCGAAAGGCCCATAGGGGGGTCAGCGACTTTGGCCTTAGGGGGGGCGGCTCCAACCCTAGCCCCTACCCACCTCCTCACCTCCTCCCTCCCTGGCAGCAGCCCCTGCCCCTTCCTCTCCCCTACGCCCCTCCCTCTCCCACTCCCTGCGCCTCCATTGATTCTTGGGCAGCCACTTCCCTCCCACCTCCGTTGGTGCTGTCGTCCAAAAGCTACGAGGAAGAGCGGGTTTGCCTTCGTCCATTGGTGATCCTCGCGAGGTCCAGTGGGTAACGTGTCGCCGAGGGTTTGAACTTTGTTTCCCCGCTGTTCACTTAATTTTTTCTTGATTAGAAGTCGTTTTGCGATTCGTCGTTAGTGTTGCGATTAGGAGCAGATTTCTGTTCTAGTTTGTGCGCTAGTTTTCTTCCAGTTCAAGGCCGAATTACGATTTGTGATCTCCTAGAGAGTTGTAGAGTTTTTCGTTAGGTTTCATTGGCCACTGAGTTCACACGAATCCGAATTACGGTTTGGAAGTTACAGCCAATTCTTTACCGCTGTCTAGAATTTTAGCTACTTTTCAGCAGTCTTTTTAATTAGTAGATTGATTCTTGTTAAGGTCCGAATCAAGACTTCTCCCTATTATGAAATTTGTAGGCCTTGGTCTTATCTTTCCAGATCATTAAAAAACATCCAATTTAGAGTTGTAGAACAAAAGTTATGGTTGTTTTGATTCAGCTGATATTTCTGTTTGTCATTTACTGCCAACAGATTTGAGCCGTGGGCCAAATTTTGTTAAAGGCAAACTCTGAGATTTTGCCCAACTAGACTCTGGTAAGTTTCGTTCTTGGCTGTTCAGACTGTTAAAGAACACTAAATTTGGTTCAACCAATTAAAAATTATGTCCGTTTCCCTGTGGCTGTCCAGATTTGTCGGACTACTCCGGACAGATGATGATCGTTAATCTGTTAGATTCATTTACAGCCAGAATTCGAGACTCTATTCATTTACATGTCTATTTATTGCTATAGTCGAATGAATGGAAAACGGATCGACGCTAGGAAGTTCCCTCTAGTGGGCAGGACCACGTGCAGAGAGAAAATGCTTCGACTAGGTGATGTTACCATCTCCAACTAGATTAATCAAATCAATAACGACAACCTGAGTGAAACAAACATCTAGAGTACCTTAGAAATTTATTCGACTGTTTTTGATTTACCTGATAAGTTCGTCCTGGTAGCAAGAGTAGGAAATGGAATAACACTAGGAAGTTCTTTCTAGTGGGCAGTACCACGTGCAGAAAGGAGAAGCTTCGACTAGGTGTGTTTCTGCCTCCGACCAGTTAAAACTAATCAAGTTTACCATAAATGGTCGAACAAATCTCCAAAGTGCGCTCTTCTTAGAATATTTTTCAAAATGAATAAATAAACTAAGATAACATGAATTTGCTTAAAAAATTTCGACCATGTTTCCGAGCCCAAAAAACTTTGTACTGGTAGCAAAAGTTAAGAAACTTTGTCGGGGTGAATTAGATAAAAGGTAAGAACCCTAAGTTCATCCCCGCAGTCCGTTTTATAGCCGTACACTTGAAACCAAACGCTGTGGAAACCCAACGGTTTCCACCGCTTCGGGAATTGTTCTAACGGACAGATCTTTAATCTACCCGTTCGAAAGTACCGAGGCTCTTTTCACACCTCAAGTGAAATTACCTTCTTGACCAAGTATCCTTCTGATCAAAAGAAATGCCTATCGGAAAAGTTTTACTTCCGATCATAAGTCCACGATTACTCCAAAGTTGTAAGATTTTCTACGACTACCTTGTAATCGTGAGATTTCCAACAAAATGCCTCGACCAAGCATACTTTTGGTCGAGAGAAGCACATGTTGAAGAGTTTTCCTTCAACGTTTTTCCTACAACCTACACTATGACATAGAATTAAGGGCAATTAACTGCTGGAAAAAAATGGGATGAGTGGCAAAACATGTGCCGGCAATGTCCAAGAGATTACGGGTCCCGTTATCTGCCGACAATAAATATTGTCTAGAACAATTTATCTGTCGACAATGTTTTTAAATTAGCTACAATACATCTACCCTAAAAAAATGTCAACCAGGTCAACCTATCTGCCGGGGATACCTTTGAGCGGGAAGATAAAAAAATTTGACTCAGGCGCCAAGACCACAGTACTACCTCCGAAACCTTATCTTCAAAATTCTCCTAACACCTCTCCCCGCGCGCCGCCTTCCTTTCTCGTCCTCTCTTCTCCACTTGTCTTCCCTATTTCTTCTCCATGTGAAATCTTCGGCCGAAACTTGACCTCACGGCGTCACCTCCTCTAGCTGCTCCCGGCCACGTCCTCCTCTCCGGCCGTCGCCTCCTCCCTGGTGCCCAGCTCCGGTTGTTCAGCCCCGTGCGCACTCGTTCTCCTCCTTTCCCGCGTGCTCGAGTCCGCCCACCGTGCTCGCCGTCGCGCGCGGACCGTGACCGCGCCTCCCGCGGGCTCGGCTTGGCCTGGCCGCAGCTTGACCCGACCGGCTCGGTCTCCAGCTGCCGGCCGCTTTGGCTCGGTCCTCGTGTGCCTGGATTTGATTTCCCCCACTGTTTTTCTTCCCCTGTTGTGCTTTCGGTTCCACGGTTTGGACTTGACTCACTAATTGATTTTGTTGATTTTTCTTGTGTTCTTGCATGGATGAGGTTCCTGGATGTGGGCTGAGGCATGGTGAATGTGCTGATTGTGGGTTGCTATCAAGGTTGCCACGCACTGAAGTATACTACTCCCCTTCCTCTCTATCCCTTTCCCCCCCCCTTGCTATGTGATGAATCGATTTGATGAAATGCTACTATTAGTGTTCTCTGTGACATGTTGAGTTCATATTGGGGTGGTTCTGTTGTGGGAAAAAATAACAGTGGGGGAAGATGATGGCTAAGTTGATGGCTTTGTCGGTTTGGGGAGATGGCATGAATTGACCCGTCGGTCGGTATCGATCGAGCGTTTTGATTTCTTGCTTTAACTGCCAACTCTCCAAGATTTATCAAAAGGATGCTAGAAGTCAGCTGCTTACACAGGAAACCTATTCGAGGTGTTATGCGTTATATCTTGTTTGCTTCTGCTATTTCTATCTAGATGTTGTAAGATGATCAACGGTTGGATCAATTTGTGGGCAGTAATTAATGAGTTGCACATGACACTATTTTGGTAGAAGTAATTTAACACACAAAAGATGGCTGTGATAAAGCAATCGATACTTAGGTTACCTTCAGAGAAGAAGCTGCCCATTTAAGTTAATTTCTGAGTGACACCATCAACTTCAACTGCTTGCATGTTCTCTACTTGTTATGAATTTTGAATAATTAACTTTTAGCACATGTCGTATTTAGCAACAATGGTGTATCTCCAGCTGATCCTATGGATATGACCATGACGATTGAGGCTAATGAAACAGATGCAATTAGCATATCATAACTGTTACCATCTCAAGCGATGTGCTCAAAAGGGAAAAATGTGCCATTCTATTTAGCAAGCGAAGATTACAAGGAGGTTCCCCCCAATTTAATGGTCTTGTGCTTACAAATTTTTTTTCTATTGCTGATACCAACCTGTGAAGGTGGAATCCTTAGACGGCTAGAGCCAAATTTGATTGATTGCTACTTGGTTACTAACTAACTGACAGTATTTTATTGGTTTACATTTCAAGCATGGATTTCTGGCTGCATTGATTTTTAAATTATTATTTTTAACTATTCCTCCATCTACTCAGATATGGATGACACTCTATACCCATTGAGCTTAGGAATCAACTTAGCGTGCCACAAGAACATACAAGGTAAGTGACATTTTTTATATTGGTCTTCAGTTTTCATGTTGTAAAATTTGTTTGTTCATACAGTTGGCATTACCAAATTGCAGACTACATGCTGAACTCCACGCTTGTGTTCATGGTACATTGTCATATGAGAAGTTGAAGCCTTACCCGGTCTTGAGGCAACTACTACTTTCACTGCCACAGAGGAAAATAGTAAGTTCTTTCCTTGCATCCAAATTTCTGATATTTTTGCTATATCAACAAGGAATAGGATAGTATTTACATGCATTTGCATTTGCTTCCCAACACTGAAATTGTTGTAACTGTTATTTCTTGTTCCTTGTCATATATTCACAAACTCTGAAATTTATAAGTTCTTTGTCTCAAAGAACATTTCATCATTTTAGGGGGAGTTTTAGCATGTCATCCATTCCATTAGTTAGTTGCAAGAGTTTGTTTGAGAAAGGGATACTGCTAATTGAACACATTGATCTTAGTACTACTTTTTCTTTGTGCTTTTGGGTTGCTAAAGGAAAACTAATCCTTATTAAACTGACCTTGCTCTGTGTAACATCTCAAAGTTTTGTTACCAAAAATAAATTAATAAAGTTATTATTTTATTGGATTTTTTGAATTTTAAAAGAGTTTTATTGCTTTAATTGAATTTCCTAAATTTTAAAAGTCAAAAATAAAAGTTTTTGAAGTTTTCTTGGATTTAAATTGGAAAAGGAAATTTTAATTAATTTCTAGAATTTTCTAAAATTTTAAAAGCTTTTCCCTAATTATTTTAAAACCAAAATAAATTAATTGAAAAATCTATAACTAAATATAATTTAGAAATATTTTATTTAAGTCCAAAATGTCTCAGAGAATTTCTCTGAATTTTCTCATAATTTTTGGATTTTATTTGCTATTTTATAAAGCCTAATTGAATTAATCGAATTATTTTAATTGCTAAATCAATTTAATTCCGCGCGTTACACATTTTTCTTCATCCTATTTCTTCCTCCCCTTTACTTGACAAAATTTTTGTATTAATAGTGCTTGAACTTATTTTTCCTAAGACCTATTTGATTCTCAGAACACCCTAAAAAAATTTCAGAATTTTTCGAAAAAAATTTCTATTTCAAATCGCTTGGTCAAACATTTTATTTTTTGAACAAACTTAATCCTAAACCCTAGTTCCGATCCAACCGAGCCAACTTGGTCCGGTCGCACCTTCTCACCGCGCCATGCTGTTCAAACCAGGTCTGATCGCGCCAATCTTCGTGCGGACCGTCCGATGCAGATCGAACGGCTCACATCACTTGGGCCGTTTGGACTGCCCAAACTTCTCAACGCATCTGGGCCGTCCGATGCGAATCGAACGACTCACATCACTTGTGCTGTTCGGACCATCCGAACTCGCCACTAATCTGGGCCGTCCAATACCGATCGTACGGCTCACATCGCTCCCGACTGCCCCCTTCCTCCCAACACCTCCTCATTTCCCCTTTCTCCTCTTGCCGCCTCGCCTCCCCGGACTCCGGCCGCCCTCCTCCCAACATCCTCCTAGCGTCGCCCCCACCTCCCTGGCCGCCTCATCTCCCAGTGGCCAGCGCCGCCATGCTCCCCGGCCGCCCTCCTCCCAGCGCCACCCTCCTCCCCGGGCACCCCTTCCTCCCAGCACGGCCCTCCTCCCCGGGCACCCCTTCCTCCCAGAGCCGCCATCCTCCCTGGCCGCCCCTCCTCCCCGGCCGGTCCTCATCCTGCACCGCCTCCTCCCGTGCCGCCTCCTCCCGGTCGGCCCTCCTCCCAGCGTCGCCCTCCTCCCCGACCGCCCCTCCTCCCCGACCACCCCTCCTCCCAGTGCCACCGTCCTCCCCGACCGCCCCTACTGCCATGGCTTCATTTTGTTAAATATCTTGCTAATTGTTGCTTGTTGAGTTGTGGTATCATTTACGCCTCAATAGATTGATTTCTGCTCGATTCTAGAGTTGTTTATTTTTTGCTCGATTCTAGAGTTGTTTGTTAATGAGTACTGTCATGTTTTTCCGTCGAGTTTCTTATAGAGATGGAGTAATGGAGAATGAGCCAAAGCCCTGTCTTTGCAGCTTAAAGGAACTCAAGTCATGGTGAGTTTGCATAGAGTTAGTGCTGTATTACTTGGATATGTATTGTGTCTTCTTTACCCAAATAAGACATTGTGTGCAGGTTGAAAATTTATTTTATTTCCTTTGGATAATAATATTTTACTGCATGTAAATATGGAAATGTTCCATGTCTGATAATGTGTTTTTGTCAAAGTTTCTTGGATGAACTGTATAGATATTTGGGCCCTGATCAGGTACTTCCCAATCAGATACTGTATAGTAAAATCCATCTTTGTATTTGATTTCTGAGGTGCTTTGTGCACTTTTATTTACCATTCTTGTTTTGTCTAACTGTGTTTAGTTAAATGATGATAGTATTATTCCCATTCATTCTAGTAGTAACATAATTTCCATTTGTACTAATGATTTTTGTCAAGACTTGCTATTCATCTGTTTGGGATCTACAATTGCTCTGCTTTAGATGTTGTCTTTTAAGTGCACTACAAGGTTTAGGCACTTTTTAGCTTTCACTACATTAATAAACTAATTTATCACCAACCTGCAGGATCTACTTGATGGGTCAATCAGCAGGAGCACATATCGCATCATGCGCTCTCTTGGAGCAAGCGGTTAAAGAATCTAGAGGAGAGAGAATTTCTTGGAGTGTTCTATAGTTCTTACTTCTTAGTAGTCAGTACACACCTTCTATTATCGATATATTTAGAATCACTTGCTAACTCTTTCTTTTTCTATAGTATATATTTGGAACGAGTTCACACAAGAAGTATATATTCTAAGGTACCTAACATTCTATTAAATGGGGAACTTTGGATGTGCAGGGTTTATTGATGCTTGCATTAGTGGGCTCAGCATGATGTCTTACTCATTGTGTACAATATTGGTGGCATTGATAATCGCAGCTTTTTGGTAGATTTGTGTGCGAGATGGTGATAGGGGAGCGGGAAGGTCTATAATGGCATGGTTCCAGAGTCGAGTAGTCTCTTTTCCTCTTAATGGCTGCATTTTTTGTGTTAACTTTTTGTGATGGTCTGATTATGAGATGTTGTTCCTGCTTCGATTATTGCAATATGATTGTGATGTATTTTTGCTTAATGATGTTGTGAGAATAATTATGTACTTTCCCCTGCTATATTACTCCACAGTTGTGATAGGAGAATTGAGTCTGTATACAATCTTGACATTATCAAAGATGATGCTTGTGTTCTGCTGCCTTCTACATCTGAGGTAAATCCCTGCCATGGAAGTACCTTGATAATATTTTGTTCTATTATCTATGAAGCTCTTTCTAAGTTTGCCCCATGCTTTTTTTTGTTAGGACACTGTAGCAAGGAGGGGATGTTTGGAGAGAATAATTTTGAGCATTCTGATTACCATGCGTGTTCCTGCCATTTATGTCCATAGAAGTAGCATGATAGTGTTTTGTTCCATTCTCTATGAAGCTCTTTTTAGGCGTGCCTATGATACAATTATACCATACTGATGTTTTAGAATTAGATTAGCTAAACAAAAACCTTACATTTGTACCATCACCCATCTCTCCTCCTGCACCATCTCCCTCCTCTTTTTACTATATACAAACTATTTATACCATGTGTTTGTATGGTACATCATTAAGGTAACTTTTACCATATGGCTTTCCTATTCATTAAGAATTTACTGAAATTATCGTCATCTTAATTCCATATCATTTTAATTTTACCCAACATTGTAGCAACATCTTAGATTATGTATAGCCTCAGGTATATTTCAATGTCGTTCACATATGAAAAAAATAGTCACTTCTAACTCAACATTGTATATTCTGTTAATCTGTTTAATCCCATTCATGACTTATTGACTTGATAGTCCCATGATTTACTTTTGCTTGAAACTCTATCGAAGGTACGATCTGTGCTAGATTATGAGGCAGTGTGGGAATGCATTATCTGAAATCGATGCCCTTTTTTTTAAATTTCAAAATGCTTATCAAGGGCCATCTAACTGCCGGGGAAAACAACCATCAAGGGCCGTCTAATTGCCAGGGAAAACAACAATCAAGGGCCGTCTAACTGCCGGCAATACATATAACTGCCAGCAATACTATAACTGCGTGGAATACACATATCTGTCGGCAATTGTTTTTCCTGGCAGCACTTTACCGGGCAGGCCATAAGTGCTGGGAAAAGTAATTGCCGGCAGATAAATTGCCTTTGAACGCAGTTTTTCCCGGCAGTTGCATTGCCCTTAATAGTGTGCCATAGTGGTCATAAGATCATCTACGACTCCTCAACCAAGTAAGTTATTTTCACTTGAAGCTAGGGGGCTAGATGACGAGGATCTGATAATCCTCATTTTATTATTCCTTAATCATGTAATATGACGTCACATGGTATACCCCTTGATGTTATAAGGGAGGAGTAAGTTAGGTGGTCGTAAGCTCTTCTACGACCACACCCATAGTCGTAAGTATTTCTACGACTACCATGTAATTGTAAGTCCTGCTACGATTACGTCCGGTCGTAAGTCTTTCTACGACTAATATCTAGTCGTAAGCTTTTTCTACGACTACCCCCTAGTCATAAGCCTGCACGACGACCAGCCTCGCGACTTCCTCACAATTAATGGGTCCATTCGTCGAAGGCCCTATTTATTGGTGGGGATTTGAGCAGTCAAGATACGTAGTTATACCCAAAATAACTACAGATAATTATCCATTATCTCTAATTGGTAACCGTTGGACAGCATGGGGAGGTTACTACTCCGGTAATTACTCTCATTATTACGTAATAATGAGCGCCTAATTGACCGGGAACGACAACCGCCCCTACAGCATAGTATAAATAGGTGTCTCTTGGAGATAATGGGGGCGGCTCTTTGGAGAGACAGTCAGTAGCAGTATTAGCGCAAGCCTTTTCACTGATTGTAATCAGGATACCCAATACAATACACACAGGAGTAGGGTTGTTATTCTCATTGGAGAAGGCCTGAACCTGTATAAAAATTCCCGTGTCTCCTTGATCTGCGTGATCAATTGTGGAGACCCCCCGAATCAAATAATCTTTACGTAAGATCAGTTCTAAAACACCGACAAGTTTAATTCTTGGGTTGTCATCAAGGTGTTGTAGAACGATGCAAGTAGCATTCGGTACCACATTGTCCTTATTTGGAATACGTACTTGTGTGGATGAAGAGGCTTCGGGTTTAGGGGCATCTTCATTGCCTACTAACGCGCCGCGACGCGGAAGGCAAGTACATTGGAATTCTATTGTTGTTGAATGCTGAATAATTGATTTTCACAATGTTATGTCTATGATCCATGAGTTTATTCAATGTTTCATGTTCCTTTCATATTTAGTAATCCATGTTTAAAGAGATGATGCCTGTCATTATCCTTATTCATTCCATTCATAACATGTCCATGTTTCTTCCATGGGAGTGGAGATAAGACCCATCAATTCCAGTATGGGCACGTAAGACCCACCATTCCAATGTGGGCAGAGTTGGATCCCCGTATGAAACGTTCTTCATATGGGTCTTTGATCCCCACATTTTGTTAAATGTGGGCCTAAGTGAACACTAACAGGTGTTTCACAGGCTATACCGGTATATGCAGAAGTGTAGTCCATTCATTCATTCCATACATTTCATTCATTCGTATGTTCTTTCAATTCTATGTTAGTATTCTTAAATGATGATGCCTTGTTCATATTCATAGTAGTTCATATTTATCCTTGCACTTGTTGAGTCTTGGACTCATTCTTGTTTGTATTTGTTTATTTCTAGGTGATCGCTGATGAGAGCATTCCTGGGGGGAAGTAGACACACATAATGCATTCACTTCACCATATTCAAGATACAATTATGTAACACCCTAGCACGCCATGAGCCTGGAATGCTACTGAACTAACATTAAATAACACTAACCAAGGCAATTGCTAATAAATTTCGGCGGAACCTCCCTTGTAAAAACAGTTACAAATGGGATTCCAATAGACATGTAAATCATAAATAACTAAATCATCAACTCTAATCCACAATAAATAATCAAATCATGCTAAGTGACTAACAAAACTAGAGACGTATAAAGTTCCACTACTCATAATTATTACACTTAATCCATTGCATGAAACATAACATAATAACCTTTGAGCAATTCGCCCAACACTAAGAAACATGGTCTGAAGTTTAATTCATCTTTATTTGGTTCATGATGTGTGTGTGTGTGTGTGACTATCACTCTATTTCCCCCCATGCATGTCGTTCTTGGATCGGGTACCTAAAACAACATTAAAAGCAAGAGTGAGTCCACAGACTCAAGCAAGTCTGTAATAAAAGCTATAACATCAGCATCCATACATATAGGAGATCAACAATAATACATCTCACATGCAAATGCAATGCTCAAGGATCCTTTCTCTTTATCTTTCTTTGTGCATTACACCGGTAATGCAAAGTATGCAACCGTCGCCGCATACCCATGCACGTGCAGCACGCGCACGCAGGACCAATTGCCCAATACTCCGCAAGTATTGGGACCTCAAGCCCACACTCCACGAGTATGGGGATCTCGGGCCCGTCACCTTAATGACGGGGATCTCAAAGGAAAACATACTTGGTCACCACGGGACCAAGCCTCACATGATCTCAATATGCACATGCTCATCATTTAATCATCATCAAATTACCACAAGACGATAGCATCATACGACAATAGAGCATAAACATATTTGAAGCATCCACAAATCTTAAACCAACAACATGCCAACAATCTCATTATGCTATCACATATCGAAAAAAAACACTCAAACATGACCAATCAATCACAACCACGAATCAAACAATGCACTTGCCTTAACCGCATGAGAATGGAGGACGTGAAGACGGTGCTGCCTCTGGAACCAAACCCCCACCTAATACATTAAGAACATAAACTAAGATCATAGTAACGAAAAACATGAATTATATAAGCGAACTCATCAAATAGTAGATTGCAACGCGATCCCAACCCCACATTCCTAAGTGCTGAACTGCCCTATGTGAACAGTCAAGTTCTAAAATTCATAACTTTCACTACCGGGGTCCAAATAAGGTGTTCTTGGACTTCATTGAAAGGTTATCAAATTTTCCAACTAAACCTAGTTGGTGAGTTCCCCTGATTCGGCCATCTAAAATCACTTTTAAGCCGATTAACAAAACATCGATTTCACGTCAGACTTTCTGGACAGAGCACTAAAACTATCATAACTTTCAGCTCGTTTATCCAAATTTCGCGTTCTTGTGCTTACCTGAAAGCTAAGATAATTATCTACAACTTTAATTATACTGATATCCTCTAATTCTCTATTTAACTGATCGTAAAGGTTAGATTACTAAAACCTGTCCAAAAACTGACAGAGTTGCAGAACAGCCGCACCAATAAATTCATAACTTTCGCTACAGAGGTCGAAAAATTATGTTCTAGCACTTCATTGAAAGCTATTGACGTCGTCTACAACTTCTTAGGAGACGTCCGAGACTGAATCCACACTTAACTATATCAAAACGTCCCTCTAACACGATCTGCCCTTAGGCGACAGAACTACCGACATTGATTAACTATCCAAAACGCATCGGATCAAAGGGGAATTGAGGTTACCCTTGAAGAATCGTAGGAGATGACGAACCACCCCTACGAAGGAGATCCTCCTCTTCCCCTTCCTCTTCTTCTTCTTCTTCTTCTTTTTGGTGGCAGCACGAGGAGACAGCGCAAGGAGGCGGGGCGGTACTGTTCATGGGGAGTATCAGCAGTGGTGGCTACTGTAGCACACCGTGCTACAGTACCACCCTAGGTTTCCTCTTTTTAATGGTGGCCGGCCCTCCCGGGCCTCTGGGCCAAAGCCCGAGGCCCAGTTGTCGAATAATTGCACAAACCCCTCTAATCCTCTGTTAATTCTATTTTTTTCTAGTTGGTTCTTCTCTCTAATACTTTCTTTTCACTTAAATAGACTTCGGGTATTACAAATTAAATGATGTTTTATCCCTGTCTTTCCTTCGTTAAGTATTGAGCTGTAATAAATAGAGTTGATGATGGATGTCGTCTTTCTCTACGTTAAGGTTGATTAAATAACTGCTTGTGTTCCTGGATTAATCTTTTGGATTAATTACCTTAGCGGATTTAGTTGACTTGAGTAATTGGTATTCTTGAACCTTTGTTGAATTTCTTCCACTTTGTTGTTGTATGTTAGTTCCTTTAGGTAACATTTTGGCTTCCTAATAGCTTAAACCGCAGTCCCGAGTTCATTAGGACACAATTAATGCTAATCATCACTAATCATTAGATTTGTAATTAATTGCTGTCCTAAATCGCCTCTATCTCACTGACATGTGGGCCCATGCAATTAAACCTCCCCGCGCACATAAAATCCACATGTGTTATTTGCGAGCATCATGGACCGTCGATTTCAAGATCTGCGGCCCAAATCTTCGGGGACTTTCGGGTCCCCAAACGTTCGAAGACGCTCTGGACCGTCGATCTCGAGATCAACGGCACAGATCTAGTGGCCGTTCGGACCACCCGGCTCCCAAATCACGTGAGCCGTCCATTTCGCGATGAACGGCTGAGATGCGTGTACCGTTCGGGTCACCCAAAGGGCACCACGCTCTGAGCCCTCCATCTTGAGATCTATGGCTGTGGTTGATCGAGGCGTTTGCGTCGCCCGAACGGCCCAATCGACATGGACCGTTGGATTTAGATCCAACGGTGAGTTCCTTTGAGAATCGCGTGCGTGCGTTTTTCTCCATGCGTGTGGGCCGTTGGATCCCGAATCAAAGGCCCACGTTTGTCCACGTCATTTTGTTTTTGTTAAGCTTTGTTTTATTTCGGTAAATCATTATTTGTCAACCGAAAATTGAATTAAAACTTTAAAAACTCATAACTAATTCATTTTAAATCCTTTTTAGATGATTCCAGTGGGGTTAAATTCATGTTTCACTAAGGTTTAATATAAAAATGCTTTTAGACATTGTTCTGTGCCATAAAATTTTGTAAATAATATTAACTTGATTTCAGCCATTTTAGAATATTCCAGAAATTAAATTGCACATTGTAAAATGCATATATTTTTCTGTATAACTCCAAAATGTCCAAACTCAATGTTGTTAAATTCCTCTGTTAGCATACTTTAATATGAAATAGGTTTTGATCATGATTTCTGTAATACTCCAAAACGTGTTAGAGAGAAAACAAACAATAGTTAAAGGGGTTTTTCTAAAATTTCTTCAAAACCTGGGCCATAGGCTCTTTGCCTATAGCACCAAGGCCCAAAAGGGAAGAAACCCTAAATATGCTACAGTACCATGACTTGCTACAGTGCAGCGGCCATGCTATAGTAACCTCCCGTGTTTCCCCTTGCTACCATCCTCTCCAAAGGACTTCCTCCAGCTGTCTTGTGTGCGCCGGCCGAAAGCAAAAGAAAGGAAGAGAGGAGAAGAAGAGGGGGAGGAGCGCCTCGTGGGAAATTCAGCGGGCTCACGTGTCTCCAACGGTAACAATAATCAATTGTTGTTTTAGGTTTGATCATAGAAGCAAAATTGATTAGAATCGTTTGGATCAAAATCAGTCTGCAATAGATCGAATCTGTCCAGTATGTTGCGCGGGCTGTTTCGATCTCTTAGAAGCCGAATTAGACGTTTTGATCTCCTAGAGATTTTTAGATAATGTTCTTAGCTTTCGGTGGCCGCCAAGAACCCCTGATTCCGACGTACGGATCAAAGGTTATGATCGTTTTAGTTTCTGCTGTCCAGAATTCTGACGATATTTACCTTTCAAGTTGTCTCCTAAAATATGTTTATGATAATGAACGATTCAGGGTTTTCCCTCAACTAGGTTATTGTATAGAATTTCATAACCTTTTCATATTGGTAAAGAACACTCAATTCGGAATTGTAGATTAAAAGTTATGATCGTTTTAATACTGTTGTCTTAATTGTTTAGGCAGTTTTTGTTCTGCTATTTCACCTAACTGTTAGTAAATTAAATTGGCCGAACTGGGTTATCTTGTCAACTAGAATATTGTAGATATGTCAGTTAAGAATCCATAGAAACTAGTCTCACCTCATTCCGAGTTCTAGATCAATAGATATGGTTTTTAACGTGCTGCTGTCCAGTTTCGATTTGTGCCTGAGTTGTCAGTTTTCAGATTGGAATTTTTAGTTGAATCTTGATTCACCAGGGAAGCATTGTAGAACGTTGTTTAGAAGTGTCATGTGCAATGTGTTCTTATTTCAATTACTTAATTGTTTAGGAGGTGAAGCTTCGGGTTTAGGAGCACCGTCGTTGCCTACTAACGCGTCGCAACGCGGAAGGCAAGTACTTTGCTAATATTAATGATTGTGATTGATGAATTCTTAAATGTTCATGTTGTGGTATCTGTAACATCCCAAATTCTGTACTTGTGTTTCAAATGTAAGAAAATGAGTAGAAATTAAAACTTTTTCTTACGTCATGTATTTCCTGTGTACTAAACAATTATTGCACGCAGTATGGAAATACAAAGTCACAAGTCTGTTGATCATCTCCGGAAATATTTTTCCTAAGTTCTTGGGTTGATATGTGACCCTCAAAAATTTCACAATTTTCGAAATTGTTTGAATAGTTTTATGGGCCGATCAAACTTGCTTGGCTTGTAGTCAAACCCTAAGCCCTGGTCCGAGTCAGACTTGGACTCAGACCTCCAGGTCTTGGTCACACCGAGCCGCTTAGCCGTGTCGGGCTCGGTCAGGTTGGGCGCAGGTGGTCTGGGCTGTTGGATTTTAAATCCGACGCTCAAAGACCTCCTCGGGTTTTGTAAAGGACCTCCCACCCCACGACCTCCTCAAAGTTCTTTTACGAAGACAACCTCGAGGACCTCCCCAGACCTCCTTTGCACCTTTGCAAAGACCACCCCGGGCGACCTCCTCGCACTCCACGATCGCCTCTAGCACTTGGGTGATCATGAGCCGCCCATCTTCCGATCTGTGGCTCAGACCTCCCCTGAGTGTTAGGACCTCTAATACTTAGCCCAAAATCTGAGCCCTTGGATTTCAATCCAACACCCACGACCTCCCTAGTGGAGCTCGGTGATTTTAGCCGTTGAGCTCTTTGACCGGTCCTCTCACCGTCGGGTGGGCTGGCGTTATCAATTTTGTGCATGGCAGTAGAGAGCAGTGCCTTGTCAACTCTAGGGCTGACAAACGGCTATGTGCTGCCAACATTAAATGTCTGGCAGCCCCCTTTTGCTCAAAAGTCTCCCTGACAACCTACTCCCATCACTTCATGTGTACTATAGCTCAGTGCACCCATAAGCTTGGCCTGTTCATTTTGGCGCTGGCTATATATGGATCCCGGCTTCTCCTTGCTTCTTTGGATCCATTCTTGCACCCCTAGTTCTTTCTTTACTCTTGTGCTCAAGTCACCCGAAAGCCTCTGCCACCATTGCTAGACCTTGGAGCTCTCTAGCGACCCTTGAGCTCCAAAGTGGTTCAATATTGCAATTTTGGCTATCCTTTTGTTCTCTTGGTCACCTCAAGCCTCCTAACTTGTTTTTGTTTAAACCTTCACAGAGGTTGACAAATTGGGAGCTTCTTTGTTGGTGCCGAGTGGTCGTCTTCTTCGCCTTTTCGTCTCCTTCGCTCCGCGAGCACCCCATCACCGGAGCTCTTGCGCCATCCTCGACCTCCTTCACTTCCGTGTTGGTACCCTAGTGCTGAAAACCTTGTTCTATTAGACCGCGTTAGTTCTTCGTTTTTATCACGTTTTGCCTCCGGCGATCACCTCTGGCTAGCCGCCGGTAGGGTGCGCTTTAGCCCTAGATGTTGACACCTTTAGGTTCTCCTCCCTATTTGGGACTCATCCGTGCCTTTGGTTTCCGCCGATGAGATCCACATCGCCGGCGGCAAGCTGATGAACTCGCTCGGGCTTTGCCAGTTCACAAATCCCGTTTTCGTCATGTTCTTCGGACCACATCAATGCTCAAATCATTGCTTATCATTGGTGCATTAATTATGTCCTAAGTTGTGCCGTGGAGTCACTAACGTGTAGGCCAGGGCCTCAGTCATTAAGTGTTCCTTTTAGACTCAGTTATTGTCAATCATTAGATGCATTTAATTGTCTTAGCCGCCGCTGTCTGCAGGTCCTGCACCATTAAGTCCACTCTTGGACCTCCTCGGGCTAATCTTAGCTGTCCCCGACCTCTCCAAGTTTAGATCTGAGCCTTAGGATCTTTTCCGAAAAATCCTAAGTCTCTGGACCTCCCCCAAATCGTGTCCTGGCCGTTAAAGACCTCCGTAGGCTAGATCTCAGCCGGTAGGATCACCCTCCACCTTGGGGTCCTCTTTGCAAAAGACCTCCTTGAGGTCCTCTGTGCGAAAAGGTCACCCCGGTCGTTTTTGTCAAAACCAACCTCTCGGACCTCCTTGTGGTCCTCTTTGCAAAAAGTCCTTCCTTACTCGTTTTCTAAAAAACCACCCCTGAGCCACCCCACCAAGGTCCTCTTTTGCAAAAGACCACCCCTGGTCTTTTGTAAAGAGAACCTTCAAAACTACCTTTAGGGTCCTCTTTGCAAAAAGACCACCTCCGCCCTTTGTGAAGAAGTCGTAGGACCTCCCTCCGCTCGAGATCCGACCGCTCATGACCTTCCCACGAGATCTGAACCGTCCCGACCTCCTCACTTCATCATAGCCGCTCAGACCTCCTCCCGGAGATCTTGACCGTATAGAACCTCCTCGCCACTCTGGACCATTAGATTTAGATCTAACGGGCTAGACCTCTTGATCTATTTGCAACTCTACCGCTTTGATTCTCTCTTTATCGCTCGTCTTTAGATCTACGGCTCGGATCTCGAGAACATTCGGACTTCTCCGGATGCAATCTTGATCTAGGCCGCCCATCTCAGATCCAAGGCCCGATTCGTTGAGGCGCCGGATGGACCAAACATCCCATCTCACGTGGGCCATTGGATCTAAATCCATCGGTGGAGTCATTGGCGCTAAGACCTCCTCGGAGATCTTAGCCGTCAAAGACCTCCTCCTTCCGATCTCACCGCCTGCACTCCTTCCGTAGCTTTAACCTAGGACCTCCTAAGGAGGTCGGGACCGTCGATCTTGATCTAACGACCCCAACCACCTTTAGGCGCGAGGACCTCCTCCGGTAATGCGGCGTGCACTAGTCGTAGCCGTTGGATTCAATATCAACGTCTAAGACCTCCCCTAGGCGCGATGAGGTCTTTGCGCCCAGGTGCTCGTGCGGGTTTTAGCCTCTGAGCTCGTGAGCCGTGTGATCCTTGATCATCGGCCCACGACCTCCCCAGTTTTTGTTGGTTTTCCAGATTTAGTTCCGAGAGCTTGTATTTGCACATATTAATTGTTTTAAACTTCAAAATTGCATATCTTTTCTCTGTAGCTCCAAATTTAACAAACTAAAGTTCTATAAATGCATCTCATAAAGTACTTTAGCTTAGTATAGGTTTTGCAAAGAGTCTTTAATACTGAAATTAATCATGTCGAGATTTGTAACTTAGAAAAATCATAACTAAATCATTTTAACTCCAAATGACCTGAAATTTTATATGGGTTACCACTATACCAGTAGGTAGCTACCATAAAAATTTCAGCTTCAAAATCTTTCTAGAAAATATTTTTGCTACAGTGCTAATTATGGCCAAAAATAGGTTTTTAAGGAATATCTTTTGCACCACAAATCCAAATTAAGTTTTTCCAGTTCCTATGTCTAGGTATATTTGTATTCTACCTTGTGTATAAATTTCGTCGCATTTGGATAATTTTTGTTTGCTCTTTTGTTTAAGTGATTACTCGTCTTATTGGTTGTTTTCGCTCTTTCGCTTAGGATTCGATATTTGCGGTAACCCTGAGAACGACCCTCCGCAACAAATTGAGCAACAGCAAGCAGGCAAGCAGTTTGATCATTTCCCATTCAATCCCATTACTTCTAAAGTCTAATGTTTTGTTTAACTTCTATGTATGCATTGCTATTTTATTGTTAAATTGATTAGTTAGACCTCTAGTTGCATAATCATGAGGTAAATAATTATCCTCTACTACCCGAGCCTAGGTTATTTGTTTGTGATTAGAGTTCATTGGATGAGCTCTGGTCACTTAGTAGATTTCGGATAAACATTGCTTAGCCATGCCTAGTATCGGTAGTATTGGGCGATCATCGACTTAGTCGGTGACTTGATCACACAATTGCTATTATTATTCCATTATGTCCAACCCTTGTGTTTTACCATTTTGCAAATCAAAACCGAAAACAAAAATTATATCTTGGCTTGGGCACAATGGTATGTTGGGCGATCCGTTGGGTGTGATTGAATGGTGCCTAAGTCCCTAAGGACCGAGTTACTTGTGCCATTGATCCAAGCAATTATTGTGTGCTAACCACACGAGGGGATATGGAACCTCTCTTGACTAAGTACTTTGGGAGGTGTTAATTATAAGTGGTTGGTGGGTGTGTTCTTGTGTGTGGTGTTTGGAGGGGAGCATTGGCGGACCGGTTAGGGCATGCTAATGTGTCTTTCTCCCGTGGGTTGCGGCTCTTAATTAGCATCGTCCATTGGAAAGCGCCTTGTTAGACTTAGCCATGCCTGCATACCAAAGGAAGTGTGCTAACCGTGGTGGTGGAAAGGCGGTCTATCGTGTGGGTACATTGGTACACCCTGCAGGTTAAAACTATTCGAATAGCCTCGTCCTAGGTTATGGACACGCTTGGTTATTTCCACAAGAACTAGACTACAACCTTTTAAAACTTAAACTTGACATGGGTGGTATGAAGGGTACTTCATGCTATTGTTGTGGTGACTATGGGTTAGTCACTTCTAGGTTGGTGTTGTTCTCATCTATTGTTATTATTGTCTCTCTTTATTTGAACAATAAAAGTTAATTGCAAACTTGCTTTGAATCTATTACCCTATTGCAAATGAAAACTTGCTTTATGCTGAAAATAAGTCCAGAGCCTCATCCACTTAAATAAAGCTTGCATGTAGTTAATTATAGTTCTTATTATCTCACACGTCAGGTCTTGCGAGTACAAAAACAAGTTTTGTACTCATCCGCTTGCTTAATATTAATTGTTGCAGAGGAAGAAGGTGAGCCCCAAGGGCCTCACTTTTGTGAGCTATGTTGCGCGCTGCTTGGGACGATTAGCTTGGCGGTCCGGTTGGTTGCCTTGTGGGTAAAGGCACACCGATTGGCTTTTGTTTATTGCCATCTTATGGCCATTTTGCTTCACTGTGTATTTACTTATTTGTATGACTTTTGGCCGTCGGCCTCTCTTTGTAATAACTCTCTTTATATTATCTATGTCTTTCGCTTGTTGCTTTTTGCTTCGCTCTATGTGTATGAATGGAATTGATGCATGATTTTGTAACGGGTGTGTATACTGCACTCGGGAAGTATACATATATCGAGGCTTGGTTTATTTGAATTGTACCGTTAGGACCAAGTGGATGGTTAAACAAAGATGTTTAATAAACCGGGTCCTCACAAAGTTGGTATTAGAGCCATTCCGACCGTAGTAACCCAAGCTTGATCGTCTTTAAGATATTTTGGAAAACTTAATTTCAAAGTATCAAATGATTTATGAAAGCTTAAGTAAGTTCTCAGATTTTATTCCTTACCTATCTTAGCTTTCTATCTCATCTTGCTCTAATTTGAGTTTTAAAAGTTGTTCTCCTTTCCTCCTCTCAAAAGATAGTCATTATCGCTTAAATTGGGTTTGGGAACCAATGAGCTTGGCAAATTGAAGTGTTAGCTGCCCTCTACAAGGTTTTGAAGCTTCCGAAGTTGAAGATTTCAATTAGGAGGCTTGGATGCGAAATCTGGACAGCGAGCATTCGATTTCCGGACAGCAGGCTCAAAGGTTTCTAAATAGGGTAGAAAATGAGAGGTTAATCAACTAAAACTTGTGGGAATAAGAGGGTAAGATGTGATACTAGTTAGCTAAGTACCTAACGCTATTTTTGCCGCCTTAACTTTGCTCTTGTGTAGTGTTAGATTTGTTGTAAGGTGCTGAAATTTTTACCTTCTCACGCTATTACTCGTTCATTCAATACGGGTTAATGGCATTGAGAAGTTAAGCTTTGTTTAATGATTCCTTTGCTGTTTCAGAGTTTTTTTGGAAACATTTAGAGTTGTTGCTTGCTGTTTTGGCTTTCGGTCGGGTGATATCTCATTCCCTAATCGTTAGCTTTTCGCTTTCATCAACTTCTAGTCTTAGTGTTTTGGTTGCTAACCTAAATTTCTTGAACCAGATGGTCGAGGTACTCGTAGCGGTCGTGGTCGCTGACTGTTTGATGAGGAGCTCCCGCCTCCTCCGACCATGGCCGAGGTCCTCCTTCGCATCGAGCGCAACCGCTCAGAGGACGGAGGTCTGCTGGATGTTATTGCGCAACACCTCCGCCCTTCCGTGCCTCGTGATCCGGCAGGGGCGGACATCCGTCTCGTGGGGGCCTTGCTGAATTTCTTCGCACTCAGCCCCCCACGTTCTCCAGGTCCGAGGACCCTTTGGACGCAGACGACTGGCTGCGTCAGGTTGAGCGTAAGCTCGACGTTGCTCGATCTGGACCAGGACAGGGCACTCTTTGCCTCCCATCAGCTTCAGGGGGCAGCACTCTCCTGGTGGGAGAACTTCTTGGCCATGCAGCCCGCCGGCCACACTTGCCTCTTGGGATGAGTTCGGACGGCGTTCCGCCGAGCTCATATCCTGCCGCTTGATGAAGTGAAGAAGAAGGAGTTTCTCGCGCAAGCAAGGGCGTAAGTCGGTGATGGAGTACCTGTACGAGTTCAACCACTTGGCTCGTTATGCTCCATCCGAGGTGGCCACTGATGAGGCCAAGCAGGAGAAGTTCATGGAGGGTTTGTCTGAGGAGCTGCAAGACAGGCTCTCCATTGTGGACTTTGTCGACTTCAAGCCTTGGTGGACAAGGCCATTGTTCTGAGCACAAGGCTAAGGCGCTGGGCGAGTCCATAGCGCAAGTGGGAGGCACAACCGACCGCACAGCCGCCTCTCTCGCCCCGTGTCGGGTCTACCCCTGGGCCCGCTCAGGCTTCACTACCACCGAGGCCGCCAAAGCACCAGCTCCTCCTCCGCAGCCGTGCCCGACCACGTGCGCTGCGAACAAAGTGAGGTGGCCCCCGCAATCCGGCTGCCGGGGTCACTTGCTTTTCATGCAACCAGAAGGGGCATTATGCCAATACTTGCCCTAACAGGACTGGAGCGGCCCCTCGTCCTAATGGAGGACGCGGGCAGGGAGGTGGTCCTCCCGAGGATCAGAAGGTTGTCCCCGCTACCCAAGGCGTGGGTAGTGGCCGCGTCAACCTCATCTCCGCGGAGGAGGCACAGGAGGCACCCGACGTCGTGTTGGGTACCCTTTCGGTTAACTCTTTCCCTGCTACAGTTTTGTTTGATTCAGGCGCATCTCATTCGTTTGTTTCTGAGTCTTTTGCTGCTGTGGGAGGTCTTCTTTTTACTCCATTGTTGGTCCCGCTGCTCATTCGCTCTCCCGGTTCGGAGATGAGAGCTGAGTCTGAGTGTAGGGATGTCCTGTTGAGATAGAAGGGTAGGATTCTTGGCAAACCTTATCCTCCTTCGATCGGCGAGCTTAGATGTAATCCTAGGCATGGATTGGTTGTCTCAGCACATGGGACAAATTGATTGCGCTAGGAGGCTCATCTACCTCACCAAATCCTTCGCAGCGTGTTCGCTTTTACCGAAGCTGCAGGTCCGCATCTCTTCGCGCCGGCGAAGCCGCTCTAGATATTATGAAGTCCCAGTGGTATGTGACTTTGTTGATGTCTTCCCCGACGACCTTCCAGGGATGCCACCAGTTCGAGACCTCGAGTTTGTCATTGAGTTGGTTCCCGGTACCGCCCCGATTTCAAAGAGGCCTTACCGGATGGACCCAATCGAGTTGGTGGAGTTGAAGAAGCAGCTGGGTGAGCTTCAAGAGAAGGGTTTCATCCGCCCTAGCTCATCTCCTTGGGGATGCTCAGCAATCTTTGTCCCGAAGAAGGACAAGACGCTGCGCATGTGCGTTGATTACCGTCCACTTAATGAAGTAACGGTAAAGAACAAGTACCCTTTGCCCCGTATCGATGACCTCTTCGATCAATTAACTGGAGCTCGAGTCTTCTCCAAGATTGATTTGAGAGTGGGATATCATCAGGTTCGGATTCGACCTGAGGATATCCCAAAGACGGCTTTTTCTACTCGTTATGGCTTGTACGAGTATACCGTCATGTCATTCGGCTTAACCAATGCTCCGGCCTTGTTCATGAACCTCATGAATTCGGTGTTCATGGAGTATTTGGATAGGTTCATTGTGGTCTTCATCGATGATATCCTTATCTACTCCAAGAGCGATGAGGAACACACCGAGCATTTGAAGCTTGTGTTGGGCAAGCCATGAGCACAAGTCGTATGCGAGTTCAGCAAGTGCGCGCTCGTTGAAGGAAGTAGCCTTCTTAGGCCATATTCTTTCGGCAGAGGCGAGTGTGGATCCTAGCAAGATCAGCGATGTGCTTTCTTGAGTCACCTACTTGGTCACCGAGGTTCGGAGTTTTCTTGGTTTAGCGGGATACTATCGTCGCTTTATCGAGAACTTCTCCAAGATAGCGGCCGATGACGGAATTGCTCAAGAAGGACAAGAAGTTCTCGTGGTCCGCGATTGCGAGGAAAGTTTCCAAGAACTTAGAAGCGATTGACCACCGCTCCCGTTCTTATTCTCCCGATGTCGATCGGCTTCGATATCTTTTGTGACGCTTCTCGTCGAGGCCTCGGTTGTGTCCTTATGCAAGAAGGCAAGGTAGTGGCCTATGCATCAAGGCAATTGAGACCTCATGAACTCAACTACCCTACCCACGACTTGGAGTTAGCCGTGATCCATGCACTTAAGATTTGGCGACATTACCTAATCGGTGTCGTTGAAGTGTATTCGATCACAAAAGCTTAAAGTATTTGTTCACCCAACCAGATCTGAACCTCGTGCAAAGGAGATGGTTGGAGTTGATCAGGACTATGACATGGGTATTCACTACCATCCGGCAAGGCCAATGTCGTTGCGGATGCGCTTAGTCGCAGCGCATTGCAATGCATTGTTGCTTCAAGAGCCTCACTTCTCTTCGAGGAATTTCAGCGTCTCAACTTGGGTTTGGTTGAGCGGTTCCCTTTGCTTTGCCTTGGTTGTACACCAACCTTGGTGGATCGGATCAGTGCGCTCGTGATCGGATGTTGGAGTAAACCGCATCAAGGAAAATGTCAAGAATGGAACAGCCAAGTGCTCCTCCGTAGATGAGCTTGGTGTCTTGAGGTTCGGGCAACGCCTCGTGGTTCCAAAGGACAGGGAGTTGCGGGATTTGATCCTCCGCGAAGCCCACGATTCCCCGTTATCCATTCATCCCGGGGCCACGAAGATGTATCAGGATCTCCGCCAGAGGTTCTGGTGGACCCGAATGAAGAGGGAGATCGCAAGGTTCGTTGCTGAGTGCGACATGTGTCGTCGTGTCAAGGCCGAGCATCAACGCCCTGCGGGATTGCTTCAGCCCTTGCCGATTCCGGAGTGGAAGTGGAATTCGGTCGGGATGGATTTTATCACTGGCCTACCCAGGTCACCGAGGGGCAATGATGCCATTTGGGTTATCATTGACCGGTTGACGAAAGTGGCGCACTTTCTTCCAGTCAAGACCAAGATTACGTGCAGGTCACCTTGCGGAGCTCTATATCGCCAGATCGTGAGCTTGCATGGTACGAAGGCGATCATTTCGATCGTGGTTCCATCTTCACTTCCCAGTTCTGGCATAGCTTGCAAGAAGCTATGGGAACTCGCCTTTCTTTCAGCACAGCATATCACCCCCAAACAGATGGTCAGACCGAGAGGGTCAACCAAGTATTAGAGGACATGCTCCGAGCTTGTGTCCTTTCCTATGGGAAGCATTGGGAGAAGTGCTTGCCATTTGCCGAGTTTTCTTACAACAACAGCTTCCAAGCCAGTCTCGGCATGGCACCATTTGAGGCCCTATACGGGAGAAAGTGTAGAACCCCGTTGAACTGGTCTGAGACCGGTGAGAGACCTTTCTTTGGCCCGGACTCGATCAATGAAGCCGAGAGTCAAGTCCAGCTTGTTCGTGATCGTTTGCGCACGGCTCGATCCGAGCAAAAGAGCTATGCGGATCGCCGTCGTCGTGAGTTGAGCTTTGAGCCCAATGACTTCGTTTATCTCAAGGTTTCTCCTCCGAAGGTCACGGCGTTTTGGTGTCAAGGGCAAGTTAGCCCCTCGATATGTCGGTCCATACCGTGTCATCGAGAAGAAGGGAGTTGTCGCCTACAAGTTGGAGTTGTCTGCTGCACTTGCGGGGGTACATGATGTGTTCCATGTGTCCCAGCTAAAGAAGTGCCTCCGTGTTCCAACTGAGGAAGCTCCGTTGGAAACTCTTGATGTCCGTGAAGATTTGACCTCATCATGAGCGTCTGTTCGCATACTCGAGGAAGTCGAGCGAAGAGCGAGGAATAAGACCATCAAGTTCCTTAAGGTTCGGTGGTCGAATCATTACGAGGATGAAGCTACTTGGGAGCGAGAAGATCGTCTCCGTCTGGACTACCCCTCTTTCTTTTCCGAGTAAGACAAATCTCGGGCGAGATTTTTGTAAGGGGGAGGTTTTCTAACATCCCAAATTACATACTTGTGTTTCAAATGTAAGAAAATGAGTAGAAATTAAAACTTTTTCGCGTCATGTATTTCTGTGTGTACTAAACAATTATTGCACGAGTATGGAAATACAAAGTCACAAGTCTGTTGATCATCTCTCGGAAATATTTTTCCTAAGTTCTTGGGTTGATATGTGACCCTCCAAAAATTTCACAATTTTCAGAAATTGTTTGAATAGTTTTATGGGCCAGTCAAACTTGCTTGGCTTGTAGTCAAACCCTAAGCCCTGGTCCGAGTCAGACTTGGACTCAGACCTCCAGGTCTTGGTCACACCGAGCCGCTTAGCCGTGTCGGGCTCGGTCAGGTTGGGCGCAGGTGGTCTGGGCTGTTGGATTTTAAATCCGACGCTCAAAGACCTCCTCGGGTTTTTGTAAAGGACCTCCCACCCCACGACCTCCTCAGGTTCTTTTACGAAGACAACCCTCGAGGACCTCCCCCAGGACCTCCTTTGCACCTTTTGCAAAGACCACCCTGGGCGACCTCCTCAGACCTCCACGACCGCCTCTAGCACTTGGGTGATCATGAGCCGCCCATCTTCCGATCTGTGGCTCAGACCTCCCCTGAGTGTTAGGACCTCTAATACTTAGCCCAAAATCTGAGCCCTTGGATTTCAATCCAACAGCCCACGACCTCCCTAGTGGAGCTCGGTGCGGATTTTAGCCGTTGAGCTCTTTGACCTGGTCCTCTCACTGTCGGGTGGGCCTGGGCGTTATCAATTTTTGTGCATGGCGGTGAGAGCGGTGCCTTGTCAACTCTAGGGTCGACAAGCGGCTATGTCTTTGCCAACATTAAATATCTGCAGCCCCTTTTGCTCAAAAGTCTCCCTGACAACCTACTCCCATCACTTCATGTGTACTATAGCTCAGTGCACCCATAAGCTTGGCCTGGTTCATTTTGGCGCTCGGCTATATATGGATCCCGGGCTTCTCCCTTAAGCTTCTTTGGATCCATTCTTGCACCCCTAGTTCTTTCTTTACTCTTGTGCTCAAGTCACCCGAAAGCCTCTGCCACCATTGCTAGACCTTGGAGCTCTCCGGCGACCCTTGAGCTCCAGTGGTTCAATATTGCAATTTTGGCTATCCTTTTGTTCTCTTGGTCACCTCAAGCCTCCCTAACTTGTTTTTGTTTAAACCTTCACAGAGGTTGACAAATTGGGAGCTTCTTTGTTGGGTGGCCGAGTGGTCGTCTTCTTCGTCTCCTTCGTCTCCGGCGAGCACCCCATCACCGGAGCTCTTGCGGCCATCCCTGGACCTCCTTCACTTCCAGGTTGGTACCCTAGTGCTGAAAACCTTGTTCTATTAGACCGCGTTAGTTCTTCGTTTTTATCACGTTTTGCCTCCGGCGATCACCTCTGGCTAGCCGCCGGTAGGGTGCGCTTTAGCCCTAGATGTTGACACCTTTAGGTTCTCCTCCCTATTTGGGACTCATCCGTGCCTTTGGTTTCCGCCGATGAGATCCACATCGCCGGCGGCAAGCTGATGAACTCGCTCGGGCTTTGCCAGTTCACAAATCCCGTTTTCGTCATGTTCTTCGGACCACATCAATGCTCAAATCATTGCTTATCATTGGTGCATTAATTATGTCCTAAGTTGTGCCGGGAGTCAGCGACGTGTAGGCGGGGCCTCGACCATTAAGTGTTCCTTTAGACTCGATTATTGTCAATCATTAGATGCATTAAATTGTCTTAGCCGCCGTATGCGGAGGTCCTGCACCATTAAGTCCACTCTTGGACCTCCTCGGGCTAATCTTAGCTGTCCCCGACCTCTCCAAGTTTAGATCGAGCCTTAGGATCTTTTAGAAAAATCCTAAGTCTCTGGACCTCCCCCAAATCGTGTCCTGGCCGTTAAAGACCTCCGTAGGCTAGATCTCAGCCGGTAGGATCACCCTCCACCTTGGGGTCCTCTTTGCAAAAGACCTCCTTGAGGTCCTCTGTGCGAAAAGGTCACCCCGGTCGTTTTTGTCAAACCGACCTCTCGGACCTCCTTGGGGTCCTCTTTGCAAAAAGTCCTTCCTTAGTCGTTTTCTAAAAACCACCCCTGAGCCACCCCACCAAGGTCCTCTTTTGCAAAAGACCACCCCTGGTCTTTTGTAAAGAGAACCTTCAAAACTACCTTTAGGGTCCTCTTTGCAAAAAGACCACCTCTGGCCCTTTGTGAAGAAGTCGTAGGACCTCCCTCCGCTCAGATCTGGACCGTTCATGACCTTCCCACGGAGATCTGAACCGTCCCGACCTCCCTCACTTCATCATAGCCGTTCAGGACCTCCTCCTGGAGATCTTGACCGTATAGAACCTCCCTGCCAGCTCTGGACCATTAGATTTAGATCTAACGGGCTAGACCTCTTCAGTCTATTTGCAACTCTACCGTTTTGATTCTCTCTTTATCGTTCGTCTTTAGATCTACGGCTCGGATCTGGAGAACATTCGGACCCCTCCGGATGCAATCTTGATCTAGGCCGTCCATCTCAAGATCCAAGGCCCAGATTCGTTGAGGCGCTCGGATGGACCGAACATCCCATCTCACGTGGGCCATTGGATCTAAATCCATCGGTGGAGTCATTGGCAGTTAAGACCTCCTCAGGAGATCTTAGCCGTCAAAGACCTCCCTCCTTCCGATCTCACCGCCCAGACCTCCTTCCGTAGCTTTAACCCTAGGACCTCCTAAGGAGGTCAGGACCGTCAGATCTTGATCTAACGACCCCGACCACCTTTAGGCGCGAGGACCTCCTCCGTGTGCGCTGTGCGTGTACTAGTCGTAGCCGTTGGATTCAATATCAACGTCTAAGACCTCCCCTAGGCGCGATGAGGTCTTTGCGCCCAGGTGCTCGTGCGGGTTTTAGCCTCTGAGCTCGTGAGCCGTGTGATCCTTGATCATCGGCCCACGACCTCCCCATTTTGTTGGTTTTCAGTTTAGTTCCGAGAGCTTGTATTTGCACATATTAATTGTTTTAAACTTCAAAATTGCATATCTTTTCTCTGTAGCTCCAAATTTAACAAACTAAAGTTCTATAAATGCATCTCATAAAGTACTTTAGCTTAGTATAGGTTTTGCAAAGTAGTCTTTAATACTGAAATTAATCATAACGTAGATTTGTAACTTAGAAAAATCATAACTAAATAATTTTAACTCCAAATGACCTGAAATTTTATATGGATTACCACTATACCAGTAGGTAGCTACCATAAAATTTCAGCTTCAAAATCTTTCTAGAAAATATTTTGCTACAGTGCTAATTATGGCCGAAAATAGGTTTTTAGGAATATCTTTTGCACCACAAATCCAAATTAAGTTTTCCAGTTCCTATGTCAGGTATATTTGTATTCTACCTTGTGTATAAATTTAATCGCATTTGGATAATTTTTACTTGCTCTTTTGTTTAAGTGATTACTGTCTTATTGGTTGTTTTCGCTCTTTCGCTTAGGATTCGATATTTGCGGTAACCAGAACGACCCTCCGCAACAAATTGAGCAACAGCAAGCAGGCAAGCAGTTTGATCATTTCCCATTCAATCCCATTACTTTTAAAGTCTAATATTTTGTTTAACTTCTATGTATGCATTGCTATTTTGTTGTTAAATTGATTAGTTAGACCTCTAGTTGCATAATCTGTAGGTAAATAATTATCCTCTACTACCTGAGCCTAGGTTATTTGCTGTGATTAGAGTTCGCTGGATGAGCTCTGGTCACTTAGTAGATTTCGGATAAACATTGCTTAGCCATGCCTAGTATCGGTAGTATTGGGCGATCATCGACTTAGTCGGTGATCTTGATCACACAATTGCTATTATTATTCCATTATGTCCAACCCTTGTGTTTTACCATTTTGCAAATCAAAAACTGAAAACAAAAATTATATCTTGGCTTGGGCACAATGGTATGTTGGGCGATCTGTTGGGTGTGATTGGAATGGTGCCTAAGTCCCTAAGGACCGAGTTACTTGTGCCATTGATCCAAGCAATTATTGCGTGCTAACCACACGAGGGGGATATGGAACCTCTCTTGACTAAGTACTTTGGGAGGTGTTAATTATGAGCTGGTTGGTGGGTGTGTTCTTGTGTGTGGTGTTTGGAGGGGAGCATTGGCAGGCCGGTTAGGCTGTCTAATGTGTCTTTCTCCCGTGGGTTGCGGCTCTTAATTAGCATCGTCCATTGGAAAGCGTCTTGTTAGACTTAGCCATGCCTGCATACCAAAGGAAGTGTGCTAACCGTGGCTGGTGGAAAGGCGGTCTATCGTGTGGGTACATTGGTACACCCCTGGCAGGTTAAAACTATTCGAATAGCCTCGTCCTAGGTTATGGACACGCTTGGTTATTTCCCACAAGAACTAGACTACAACCTTTTAAAAACTTAAACTTGACATGGGTGGTATGAAGGGGTACTTCATGCTATTGTTGTGGTGACTATGGGTTAGTCACTTCTAGGTTGGTGTTGTTCTCTATCTATTGTTATTATTGTCTCTCTTTTATTTGAACAATAAAAGTTAATTGCAAACTTGCTTTGAATCTATTACCCTATTGCAAATGAAAACTTGCTTTATGCTGAAAATAAGTCCAGAGCCTCATCCACTTAAATAAAGCTTGCATGTAGTTAATTATTAGTTCTGTTATCTCACACGTCAGTCTTACGAGTACAAAACAAGTTTTGTACTCATCCGCTTGCTTAATATTAATTGTTGCGAGAGAAGAAGGTGAGCCCCAAGGGCCTCACTTTTGTGAGCTATGTTGCGGCGCTGTTTGGGACGATTAGCTTGGCGGTCCGGTTGGTTGCCTTGTGGGTAAAGGCACACCGATTGGCTTTTGTTTATCGCCATCTTATGGCCATTTTGCTTCATTGTGTATTTACTTATTTGTATGACTTTTGGCCGGTCGGCCTCTCTTTGTAATAACTCTCTTTATATTATCTATGTCTTTCGCTTGTTGCTTTTTGCTTGCTCTATGTGTATGAATGGAATTGATGCATGATTTTGTAACGGGGTGTGTATACTGCAATTCTGGGAAGTATACATATCTCGAGGCTTGGTTTATTTGAATTGTACTGTTAGGACCAAGTGGATGGTTAAACAGTACAAGCCGAATAAACCGGGGTCCTCACAGTATCTTATGATACATGAGAAGGTGAAAAGTCTATGTTTGTTCATATGTGTTGATTCCATGTTTAGAGATGATGTCTTTTACTGTTCATATTTCATTTCATGCATCCATAACTCATGTTTCCTCCACAAGAGAGGATTGTATGTCCCACCATTCCAATGTGGGCAGATTTGGACATTGTCATGTCCCGTCCACAGGAGTGGATAGAAAGACCCATCAATTTCAGTATGGACACATAAGACCCATCAAGTCCAGTATGGACAGATTTGGACACCTATATGAAACGTTCTTCATACAGGACTTGGATCCCCGCACTTTTGTTAAGGTGCGGGCTTAAGTGAACACCGATGGGTGTGTCACTAGCTATACCGGTATAAGCACGTGTGTAGTCCTTCCAATTCATTAATTTCATTCATTTCATGCATTCATATATTCATTCAGTGTACGATCACACTTTGTGGAGTTATTGTCCTGTTCATAACTATTAATAGTACTTGCTGAGTCTCGGACTCACTCTTGTTTGTTTATTTATTTTAGGTGATCGATGAAGGTGTTCCTTTTGGGAGGGAGTAGACACGCACTACTCATTCACTTCACCTTACACCAGCTTCAATAAAAGAATTAGATTCTGTTTTCCTTTCAATAAGTGATGGATTGTAATAAATAAATTAGATGTGGATGATATCTTTCTCTATATTAAGGTTGTTTAATTATCGGCTTATGTTCCCTAATCATTCGTTTAATATGATTATCTTAATGGATTCAGTGGAATTATATATTTAGAGTTTGTGAACTATTGTTGGATTCAGTTTTAATACCTGCTTAGATTCTAAAAGATGTTGATCTTTTTATATTAGTTGATGAGTTTTGTTGAAATCCTTCTGCAGTATTGTTGTATGTCAGGCCTTTAGGTAGCATTTTGGCTTCCGAATAGCCAGGGTGTTACAATTTCATTTCTGAAAAGTAACATGTGCTAGATTTACAACTTAGAAAAATCATAAGTAAATCATTTTAACTCCAAATTGAGTAAACCCAACTTTGCTGACCTTAGGATGCCATTATCTACCTAGCATAAAAATTTCAGACCTTAGATCATTCTGAAAATTTATGCCATGAACAGTACCAGTAATTAATTTCATTGGAATTAACAGGCTGAGGGAAATTGTTTTAGCTATAACTTTTGCATACTTAGTCCAAATGACTTGATTCTTGTTTCTAAATTCATTTAAAATCATACCCTAGCAGCTGTATAAATTTCATAGGATTTGGATAACTTTTGCTGTTGAGTTTTGTTTGGTGTTCTTCATTCTTATCGGGTTTTATCGCATTTTCGCATTAGGTTCCGAATAAATTATTGATTACGTGAGTGATCCTCTACAGCAAGAAAGTGATCTCCAGCAAGGCAAACAGTGTAACATCATTTGATCATATTGCTCCTATTACTTTTATAGTCTAATATCTTGTTTGCAAAACCTAAGTATGCATTCTTCTTTGTGTCAATATTTATTTTGTCTATTAGAGATAGCTAATCCCATTGCATAGTTTTCCTAAAATTTTTCACCACTGCCACTACCCTAGGTTATTATCCTTACTGGTGAATTAGAGCCCGGTGGATGATTTATGGTCTTTTATTTGTCTTTACGATATGATGCTTAGCAATGCTTAGTTACCGGTAGAATTGCGCGGTTATCGACTTAGTCGATAACCTTGATCACACAAACTTATTATGACTCTATGTTTCAACCTTTGTGCTATGTTTATTTGTGAAAACTAAAAGTGAAAATAAAATGATTTGAACTTAGGTACAATGGTAAGATGGTGTGCTTTTGGGTGTGACTGGAATGGTGCCCGGGTCATTAAGGATCGAGTTACTTGCGCCACCGTACTGAGCATTTTTACGTGTTGTCCACGCTAGAGGGTGTGGGACCTCTCTTGAGTAAGTACTTTGAGAGGTGTTAATTACGGGTCGCAGGTGGTTAAAACTGTTTTTATAAAGGGGGGAGCATCCGCAGCGGCTTGAGCCATGGGCGGATGTATCCTACTCTTCTGGTTGTCGCGACTCTTAATTAGCATCATTCATTGGAAATGTCTCGTAGGACTTAGCCGTGCCGGCATACCTTCGGAAGTGTGCTTCATCTAGTGGCAAAAAGGCGGTCTGAAGTGTGGGTACATTGGTACACCCCTGCAGGGTTTGATCTATTCGAATAGCCTCGTCCTAGGTTATGGACACGCTCGGATATGCCCCATGAGAACTAGACTACAACCTTTTAAATTAAAAACTTGACATGGGTGGTACGAATGGGTAATTTGTGCTATTGTTGTGATGGCTATTGGGTTAGTCATCTCCAGGTTGTTGATATGTTATTTCTTATTGTATCGCTGTTATTTATACAATTAAAATTCAGATTGTCAAAATTGCCTTCCAATTATTATCTATTGCTAATAAAACTTGCTTTATGCTGAAAATTAACCTTGAGCCTTCTCCTTTGATTAAAGCCTGCATGTAGTAGTAACTAGGTTTGTTACCCGTAAGTCTTGCGAGTATATTTTTGTACTCATTTGCTTTGCTTAATTGTTGCAGAGGAAGAAGGTTGATCCCCAAGGGATCGACTTTGGTGAGTTTTGCTGCGGTGTCCGATCGGTTGCCTTGTGGGTTATGGCTAACTGGTCGTATTTTGGTTAAAGCCATCTTATGGCACCTTTTGCTTCCGCTGTTATTGATACTTTGATGTCTTTTGGCCAGTCGACTCTTTTGTAATAACATTATATTATGTATGTCTGTTTGCTAGACTTGTTATATTGTGATGTATGGAATTGATGCATGCTTTTGTAAAGATGTATGTGTGCTGCATTTCTGGGAAGCACATGTCCATTGAGGCACGGGTTATTTTGCTTGTGATGCTAGGGCCAATGGAAGGCTAAGTATTACAAGCTAAATAAACCGAGGTCTCACACGCTCCGACCAGTCGCAACGCTTCACAACAGACGTCCTCTCTAGAAGTAACTACCACCTCTTCAAGAGCTATTTAAAAATGTAGCATGGACGGAGCAGAGGGCCCCGGATCGGACAAAAGCATAGACATTAGATTTGTGTTTTTAGTCTGATATTGTAGCATAACAAGCAATGTTCTCAGTGTAAACAGGAGTAGTTCACCATCTAGTCAGAAGGCATTCCCTGTAAATTCCAGTTCATATCAATAAAAGAGCAGTCCCATTATATCCCTAGAAATTCCACGTCATTCTCTCCTATTCTTTTCGTAAGATCGACGTCTTGATCGTCGACAGCTGGCGCCATCTGTGGGGAGCGCGGCGTGGAATCTTGGAAGAAGTTCTTTGCTCATCAAATCCTTGTCCATTTCCCATTTGTAATCGCTCATGCGGTTATGGCGGGAAGTTGGGACGATGAAAACTGGTTCGACCTGGCGGACTACTTTAACCTCGTCATGGACACATGCATTCGCGCCATGCAAGAAAACGGAGTCTCTTCGTCATCCTCCTCCTCTGCTGGTTCGCCCATCGTAGATATCAGCGAGGTCAACCTGATGGATGAGGATACACCGCTACGATCAGCGGCTGTTTTAGAGGAAGTGTTTCCGACCAGTTCAGAACACCCAAAAACCTTTGCAAGCCCGGACTTTTCGACCGGCAAAAAAGGTGATGAAAATTCAACACCACAACTCAAGGATCAATATACCCTTGATACGATCATGGTTGACAAGTACTCACCGACAGCTTCTGGCAATTCCAGGAGCCAACCGACATCTGGTGACGGTGTCGATGAAACCCCCACTGGTTATAAACCAAGTGGGGATGATAAGGCTCAGCATACGATCGGCAATCCACCGAATCAGGTTGTGACCATTACGAAGACCTCGGGAAGTGCTGATTACCGACCACTCTCCATCATGGAAGCTTCTCGCAGAAGCTCTGAAAGGCTCTCCATCGATTACGACGGAAGCTCATCGGAGGATCACTGCTGGAAGCACAAGGTCAATGCAATCGGAGATACGGATCAAAATGTCATGTACGGTCCTCCATACGTTGCCTCGCCACCATATAATAATGGAGATGGTACGAGCGGTCAGGCACCAAATGCCAGAGGTAATAGAACTGGTGAATGTCCATTAGTTAATTCGCCTGGTTTTGCCCCAGCCATTGTAAGGGACCAGGCAAGACCGACCAGGAGGTCGGGGGGAAATTCAGGCCATCAGACACCTTCTTTTGGCAGAAACCCTTTGAGACCTTTGGTAACGGTACAAAACCTACAGTGAGTTAGAGATATTTTAAATACTTCTGACCCTACTTTGGTAGAGACTCCAGGTTTTGTCCAACTTATAGGTCAGGTATCAAAAATTATCCAACAGACTATGCAGCGCACAGAAGCATATCGGGAACGAAGGCATTCGCAAAGTCAGACCATGACTTCATCCCAGCATTCTTCCCACAGTAGGGGCCGGCATGGTCGTGTTGAAGACCAGTTGATACCAAGACCACCTCGACGAGTCCAACCAACAAGTCATGAGGGGAGAAGGCTGTTCCAAGAATCCTCACCCTCACTTCGTCGAGAGGAGCAATCACTTGGACCTGATGATCTTCGACATCATCTGAATCAAGCAAGCGGTCGGAGGCGTCGTATCAACGTCCACGACCGAATCAGAACACCAGAGTACCAGCAATCTAATCTTATAAACCGGTCTCCGACTGATTATTATCCGGCACCTTTCCAAAGAAGGCGCCATGAAACTATCACAGGTTGTCGAGCCTTCTCTGTAGGGCTCCAGGCTATGCGTTGGCCAAATAGGTTCCGACCGGCCAATTTGGATAAATTCAATGGGACTCAAAATCCTTTGGAATTTCTCCAGATATACACCACCGCCATCAGAGCCGCTGGTGGTGATGAAAATGTAATGGCTAACTATCTTCCCACGGTATTAGAAGGATCAGCCCCGTCGTGGTTACTCAACCTACCGGTCGGATGAGTGTATACTTGGGAGCAACTTTGCGACCTTCTGATTGCAAATTTTCAAGGTACTTTCGATCGCCCTGGGAAGGAGTACGATCTCCACCGAATCCGGCAAAAATCTAACGAGACTCTCCGGCAGTACATCAAAAGATTTAGCCAGGTTCGTAATTCAATACCAGAGGTTGCAGAATCTTCTATCATCCAAGCCTTTAAAGTGGGACTTAGAAATCGAAGGTTTACGGAGGATTTAGCTATACATCCCCCACGAACAACCATCGAGCTTTTCGATATGGCTAACAAGTACGCGACCGCCAGCGAAGCGGTTGAGTGGAATAAGGCCATTGATCAAAAAGATAAAATCCCCCAATCTGACCTAGATAAGACAGAAAAGAAGCAAAGGAAAGCTCTCAAGAAAAAGAGACACCGCAAACCCGATGATAAGGAGGTTCTTGCGGTTCCTGAAAATTTTACCAAGGGAAGAAAAGATTATGCTGGTCGTGGCAAGGCTAAAGCCCCGACCAATGAATACAAGAAAAATAAGAAGTGGTGTTCGCTTCACCAGCAAGTAGGACATGACTTGCGTAATTTCCGTGCTTGGCAAAAGAAGCTTGAAGATTATTATGCAGGTAAACGTCCACTCCCCTCAATACAAGAGCTCGGGGAGACAAGCTCCAAGAAGGACAAAGAGGATAACGAAGAAATGGAGTACCAAGAACCTCAGCACACTGTTGACGTGATCTTCGGTGGATCTTCTTCGTATGAGTCCAGACGTCATCTGAAGGCCATGGAGCGGGAAGTCAACCTTACCGAACCTTCGATCGTTGTTAAACGTTCCAGGTGGTCGGAGACAATAATATCCTTCAGCAAAGAAGATTGCCCTATCCCTTTGACTCGACCAAGTAGGTTCCCTATTGTCGTTGAGCCTACTATTAATAACTGCAAGGTTAATCGGGTCTTGATAGATGGGGGTAGTTCTTTGAATATTTTATTTGCAAGCGCATTGGAAGACATGCAGATTCCCAAATCTAATGTAAAACCTATGAAATATGCCTTCCATGGCATAGTTCCTAGATCTACCGCTAAGCCAATAGGGCACTTGTCCCTACTGGTTACGTTCGGAAGGCCCGATAATTTTCGGACAGAGAATATTTCATTTGATGTGATGAATTTAGAAACCGCATATAATGCAATCCTTGGTCGTCCGGCCTTGGCAAAATTCCTGATAGCCACGCATTACGGTTATCAGAGTTTGAAAATGCCGGGACCAAAGAGGTCATCACGGTTCGAGGCGATCAAAAAATAGCCTACGCATGTGATCGAAAATGTTTGGAACTAGACGACGAACATCCGACCAGGGGAACTAACACCACTATCATGTAGGTCAAGCACTCGAGGCGAAAGATGACACCAAAACCTTCCGACCAGATAAAAGAGGTACAACACGACGAGAACGCTTCTCTAGAGGGTGCTAAGATACTGGTCGGAGCAAAACTCGACCTTAAATAGGAAGAGTTGCTTGTCTCCTTCCTCCGAGCAAACCAGGACGTATTCGCCTGGCAGACGTCCAATATGCCCGGAGTCCCAAAGGAGGTGATCAAGCCTATAGGCTAGCCTTGTAGCCTAACAAAAAACCGATCAAGCAGAAGCTGAGGCGTTTCGCACTTCATCGGAAGGAAGCAATCCAATCAGAGATTGACAAGCTTCTCAAAACTGGGTTCATTCATGAGGTCGACCACCCAGAGTGGCTCACCAATCCTGTAATGGTTAGAAAAGCCTATGGAAAATGGCGAATGTGTATCGACTTTACAGATCTTAATAAAGCTTGTCCGAAGGATGACTTTCCCCTTCCTCGCATTGATCAACTTGTAGACTCTACTTCTAGGTGTGAGTTGTTAAGTTTTTTAGATGCCTACTCAGGGTACCACCAGATTAATATGATTAAAGAAGATGAAGAGAAAACTTCCTTCATCACTCCATATGGTACTTACATCTATGTAAAGATGCCATTTGGTCTAAAAATCTTTGGTGCAACATTCCAAAGGTTGATGCAAAAAACCTTTAGTCCGCAGATAGGTCAGAATCTTGAAGCCTACGTTGATGATTTGGTCGTAAAAAGCATCAACGCTAGCGATCACATTTCAAATTTACAAAAGACTTTCAATAACTTAAGATGCCATAACCTTAAGTTAAATCCAGAGAAATGTGTGTTCGGAGTTTCATTTGGAAAGCTTCTTGGGTTCCTAGTTTCGGCTAGGGGCATTGAAGCAAATCCAGTAAAAATCACGGCCATCGATTAGATGCGTCCTCCGACCACAAAGAAGGAAGTTCAGAAGCTGACCAACTGTATGGCAGCGTTGAGTCATTTCATAGCACGATTAGGTGAAAAAGGACTACCTTTCTTTAAGCTTCTCCGGAAACATGGAAGTTTCGAATGGACTAAAGAGGCAAGCAACGCCTTCGAAGAACTTAAAAAGTACCTTATGAGTCCCCCAATCTTAGTTTATCCAAGATCGGGAGAGACATTGCTGATTTACTTAGCTACAACGCCACAAACAATCAGTGCTGTGCTGGTCGTAGAACGTGAGAATATCCAACGACCGATATATTACGTAAGTGAAGTCTTACATGGACCAAAGGAAACATATCCACAGGTACAAAAGTTGCTCTATGGTCTCCTTATGGCTTCAAGGAAACTAAGGTATTATTTTCAGGCCCATAAAGTGGTCGTACCAACTGAGTATCCCCTTGGTCAAGTCCTAGGAAACAGAGAGTCATCAGGACGAATAGCAAAATGGGCGGTTGAGCTTGGGGCGTTTGACCTCCATTTCATCCCACGAACAGCAATCAAGTCCCAAGCAATAGCAGAATTCATTGTCGAATGGACAAACCCTGAACCCACCCAAGGGCCCGAGTACGAACACCACGATGAGTGGACAATGTACTTTGACGGTTCCTTGATGCTAAAAGGCTCGGGGGCTGGGGTCGTCTTGATTTCCCCTATTGGCGAACAAATAAAGTATGCCATTCAGTTAAATTTTCCTGCTACTAACAATGTGGCAGAAGACGAAGGTTTGCTGGCAGGACTTCGAGCAACTCGTTAGCTCAGGATTCGCAGATTACTAGTGAAAGGTGATTCTCAACTAGTAGCGAATCAAGTAGGGAAAGAGTATTAGAGCTCTAGTACCAAGATGTCATCATATCTGCCGGAAGTACGGAAACTCGAAAAGCATTTCTTTGGTTTTCAAATCCAACACATTCCTAGAAAGCAAAACTTTCTAGCGATCACCGATTAACACGGATGGCTTCTACAAGGACATCCGTCCCGCCCGGAGTTTTTCTCGAGAAACTCGATTCACCCTCGGTGGTCGAGCCTTCCGAGGACATAGATGTTCGCAAGGAGGTTGCACACCTCGATTCTGCAAACATGGATGCTCCACAGGTCGATGATGGTTGGCACCATCATGATCACAGTAGAGATTGGATGACATCAATCTACAATTATCTTCAGCATGACCTCATTCCAGAAGATGATGTAGAGGCTGATTGTATAGCATGAAAAGCCAAATCATACTCTCTTATTGAACGTACCTTGTATAAGCGAGGATCTCACGGAGTGTTGATGAGATACATATCTCAACCTGATGGCATTAAGTTGCTAATCAAATACATGAAGGAGTCTCAGGAGCTCATCATTCCTCTGAACCTTAGTTGGTAAAGCCTTGGACAAGGATACTCATCAAGCAATCGCCCTTCATGATGCAAAAGAGCTCGTGACGAAGTGTGTACAATGTAAGTTTCATAGCCGACAAGTACATAAACCGTCCCAAGCTTTGCAAACAATTCCTCTTTCTTGGCCTTTTGCAACCTAGGGACTAAACATTCTGGGACCTTTCCCAAGAGCACTGGGGGGCTTCTAGTTCATTTTCGTCATGATTGACACGTTCACTAAATGGATCGAAGTTGAGCCAGTTGTAAAAACAACAACTGAGGCTGCCAAGAGGTTTCTCACAAAAAACGTGATCACACGATTTGGTGTGCCCAGTCGTATAATCATGGATAACGGTACCCAGTTCTCAAGCAGTAATTTTTAGGAATTCTGTGATGACCTAGGTATCAAGATACATTACGCTTCTGTTGCTCATCAGCAGATGTAACACCCAGGCTTCTCGGAAGCCAAAATGTTACCTATAGAATCTAACAAACAGCCACAATATGAGAAAATGATGACAATGTCTGAGCCAAATAAGTCTATCAAAAGAAATGACCAAGTCTCACAGATGGAAACAACCATCCGTAACCTAGAGGAAGTCATCAACCATATTTAACTTCATTTATTACAATTCTTTGCTAAACAAAAGAAAGGTAGAATCAAATCTTATTATTGAAACTGAAATATGGTGAATGAGTGGATGGTGTGTGTCTACTCCTTCCCAATAGAGTTATCCTCAATGATCACCTAAAATAAATAAACAAAACAAGAGTGAGTCCGAGACTCAGCAAGTTCAACGGATAAATGAACATACTGTAATACCCCAAAAGTATTCCAAAGGATTATCGAGAGAGAATTAAGTTATTTAAAGAGAATGACTATTTAGAAATTGAATTGAGGGAAGGATCAAATAGAAAATAGTTATTTAAGCAGTTAAAGAGGGAGTTTACAACGAAATTTGGACAACCTAGGCCGGGGCCTCAGGCCCATTGGTATTTGGCCCAAAGGTGGGAGGTGGTGGCCAGCCATAAGGGGGGAAATTAGCCATAGTGGCCCATGAGAAAATCAACCACCAACAAAAGGAGGAGGGGAAACCCTAGGTTTGCTACAGTAATTCCATGCTACAGTACCACCGCGACCACTATAGCATGGTACTGTAGCAATCCCTCTCCTCCATGGTGGTGCCCCTCTCCTCCGATGCCTCTTCATTGTGATGGCCGGCCAAGAAAAAAAGAAGAAGAAGGAAGAAGGGAGAAGGGAAGAAGAGAGGGAAGGGGAAGGTTCGTGGGCTGCATCGTGGTCTACAGCCGTTCATCAAGGTTAACCCCGGTTTGCCCCCGAATAGATGCATATTTGATTGTTGTAGCAATGTCGGTATTTTTGTCTCCTCAGGACAGATCGCGTTAGATAGACGTTTTGATGTAGTTAAGTGCTGATTCATTCTTGGGCTTCTCCAAGAAAGTTGTAGAGGACGTCAATAGATTTCAATGAAGTGCTAGATCGTATTTTTTGGACCTCTGTAGCAAAAATTATGAATTTCATGGTGCGACTGTTCTGCAAGTCAGTCAGTATTTTGACAGGTTTTAGTAATCTGACCGGTGCGATCGGTTAAAGGGAGAATTAGAGGATCTCAGTATAACGAAAGTTGTATATAATTATCGTAGCTTTCAGGGAAACACTAGAATGCAAAAATTTGGATAAAATAACTTAAAGTTATGATAGTTTTAGTTTTCTGTCCACAAAGTCTAACGTGAAATCGATGCTTTGGTAATCAGCTTAGTAAGGATTTTAGATGGCCGAATCAGGGAGGCTCCCCAACTAGGTTTAGTTGGGGAATTTGATAATCTTTTAATGAAGTCTAAGAACACCTAATTTGGACCTATGTACGAAAAGATATGAATTTTAGAACATGACTGTTTACAGAGGGCACAGATCAGCATTTAGGGAATTGGAGTCGGGATCGCGTTGCAAGCTACTGCTAGGTTGTGTTTGCTTTTATAATTCGTGTGGTTCATTACTATGGTCTTAGTTTATGTTCTTAATGATTTAGGTGGGGGAATGGTCCGGAGGCAGCACCATCTTCACATCCTCCGTTCTCACGCGGTTAAGGCAATTGCATTGTTTGTTACTTGGTTGTGATTGATTGGCCATGTTTGTGTGTTTTCGATATATGATAGTGTAGCAAGAATGCTAGCATGATGATTGTCTTGAGAACGGTGGTTGTTCCAAGTACGACTATGCTCTATCATTGCATGATGTTGTTGTCTTTTGGTAAATTGATGATGAATAAAAGTTGAGCATGTGCGTGTTGAGGCTTGGTCCCGTGGTGACCAAATATGTTTTCCTTTGAGATCCCCGTCATGAAAGTGACGGGCCTGAGATCGCCACACTCGAGGAGTGTGGGCTTGAGGTCCCCATTACTTGCGGAGTAATGGGCAATTTGTCCCTGTGCTTGCGAGCACAGGCATGGGTATGCAGCGACGGTTGCTGTGAGGACCCGGAATATTTAACTAGTAACACTTAACCTCCAAATGGTTCCAGCATTACTAATTAAACATTCTAAGCCTCGATGGACATATGCTTTCCAGAATTGCAGCATATGCACATCATCACAAAATTACACATCATTTCCATACACCATACAATACTAAGTTCAATAACGTCATACGTAAAGTAAAGTTATTACAAAAGAGCCGACCGGCCAAATAGAACCATATACAAGAAAGACAGCGGAAGCGAAAGGTGCCATAAGATGGCTAGAACAAAAGTCGACCGGTTAGCCACACCACCACAGGGCAACCGACCGAGCCGCCAGACTAGACACCTGCAAGCTACCACAAGACAACTCACGTAGTGAGGCCCTCGAGCTCACCTTCTTCCTCTGCAACAATTACATTTAAGCAAGATAACTGAGTACACAAGGGTACTCGCAAGACTGACGTGTGGAATAGCAGACCTATTCATAAACTACATGCATGCTCATTTAGGTGGAGGTTGTATGTCTCATTTTGCACAAAGCCAACTTTATTTGCAATAACGTAATACATTTAAAAGCAAGTTTGCAAACCAATTTTAATGTTGAAAGTAGCAGCGAAAATAATGATAAATACAAGCAACCACCTAGAAGTGACTATCCCAATAGCCACCACAACATAGCACGAATCCCTGATTCGTACCACCCATCAAGTTTTAATTAAAAAGGTTGTAGTCTAACTCTTGAAAGCTTACCCAAGCGTGTCCATAACCTAGGACGAGGCTATTCGAATAGTTTTAACCTCGCAGGTGTACCAATGTACCCACACTTGAGATCGCTTTAAGCCACAAAGCACACTTCCAAGGTATGCCGGCACGGCTAAGTCCTACGAGATGTTTTCCAATATTGTGTATTAACCCCGAGCTGCTCGTATGGATAGAAACCCATACGCTTACATTGCAAGCCGAAAGACAACAAATCCCATCACGGGTGAAGTCTTTCGGACACTACAATGCTCCCAACACCATCCCTCCTGCGACTCCCTGCGACCCGAAGCCAATACACTCAAAAGTACTAAGTCAAGAGAGGTCCCATACCCTCTAGTGTGGTTAGCACGCACAAATTGCTCGGATAACAGGTACTCACAAGATGTTCGGTCCTTAATTGACTCGGGCACCATTCCAGTCACACCCGAAAATCACACCATCTTACCATTGTGCCCAAGTCTAAATCATTTTGCTTTTTAGTTTTAGTTTTCAGAAGTAGACATGGCACAAGGTGGAAATTATAAATCATAATAAGTTTTATGTGATCAAGGTTATCGATAAGTCGATAACCGCCCATTTCTACCGAAGCTAAGCATGGCTAAGCAATTAATTCGCAACTACTAAGTGACAAGAGCTCATCCACGAACTCTAAATCACAGCAATGCCTAGGCTCATGGTAGTAGAGGATAATCATTTGCTAAGGAAATGCATCTACTAGGCCAACTAACGACAATAGTTTAACACAAAGTAGCAATGCATACATAGAAGTTGTAATCAACATAAATACTTAAAATACTGGGATTAACATGATCAAACTGCTTGCCTTGCTGGATTTGTTCTTGCTGCAGAGGGGAGTGCTCAGGTTCAAAGTTTTCTTCGGAACCTAACGCGAAAAGGCGATAAAACCGATAAGAACGAAGAACACCAAAAAGGAACTCAACAGCAAAGAACATCCAAATCCCATGAAATTTCTACAGCAGCTATAGGTTGATTTTAGGCAATTTTAGAAACAAGAATCACTTCATTTGGACTTAGCATTAAAAAGTTATGGCCAAATTAAATTCTCTCACCCTGAAAAATCCTAATTAAATTAATTAGAGTCACTGTTCATGGCGAAAATTTCTAGAATGATCTGGAACTTGAAATTTTTATGGTAGGTAGATATGGTTATCCTAACAACAGCAAAACTGAGTTTGCACAAATTGGAGTTATAATAAATTAGTTATGATTTTTCTAAGTTCTAAAACTAGCATATATCATTTCTCAGGAACATAAATAAAGACAAGGCCTAGTTCATATTAAAGTATGTCTACAGACCAATTTTACCAAGTTGAGTTGCTCAGTAAGGATTTACAGAGAAGAAGTTATGCAATTTACACATTTTCAAAGAATTTCTAAACAACCAATTCATATTAACAAGATCATGTAGTTAAAGTCATTTTCTACTATATAACAGTGCCTAAATTCATTCTCAGATTAAAGTTCATACTATAAAAGTGTTACAGCAACTGGAATCATTCAAAACGGAATTAAAATGACAAAGTTATGCACTTTTGAAATTTGAAACCTTAAAAGACTTAGAAAATTTGAGCTCTCGGGAGGTCCAAATGAACTAGAAGACAAAGGAGGTCGTGGGCGTTGATCTTGCATCGCGAGGCCCAGCACCTCGGCGGCGCACGGAAGACCTCTCCCGCATTGGGGGTCGGACCGTTGAGATCGATACAACGGCCACGACCGATGCATGCCTGCGCAGCGCAAAGGAGGTCCTAGCGCTATCAGAGGTCGTGGCCGTCGGATCGAGATCCGGCGGTCCCGAGCACTAGGGCAGGTCCTAAGGCTTAAATCGAGGAAGGAGGTCTGGCCCGTTAGATCTAAATCTAACGGTTTAGACCGAAGGAGGAGGTCCTAATGCCACGGATCTAAAGGAGGAGGTCCTAGACGGTCAAGATCTCGCAGAGGAGGTCTTGATGGTGAGATTGACTTCGAGGAGGTCTTGGATGGCCAAGATCTTCTCGGGAGGTCCTAAGCGGCAGGGTTTTAATCGGAGGAGATGCGGGCGGCTCGGATTAGACCTAGGGAGGTCTTGAGCGGTCGAGATCAACGCGGATGGAGTGCAGCGGGGTTTTCTTTGTAAAGGCCGGGTGGCTTTTTGCAAAGAGGACCACGGGTGGTCTTTACAAAATGACCGAGGGGAGGTCTTTTTGCAAGGAGGACCTCGGTGGAGGTCCAGGGGTGGTTTTTACAAAAGACCACGAGGAGGTATTTTGCAAAGAGGACCTCGGAGGAGGTCCGAGAGGGTGGTTTTGACAACACGACTAGGGTGGTCTTTTGCGGAAACACAGAGGTGGTCTTGGATGGCTAGGATCAACACCAAGGGGAGGTCCTGAGACTTAGGATATTTTTTTTTGGAAAAGAACCTAAGGCCCAGATCTAATTCTAGAGAGGTCGTGAACGATCAAGATTAGCCCGAGGAGGTCCAAGGTGCTTTAATGGCGTGGGACTTCCGGACAGCGACAAAAAGGTGGCGGCTAAGACAAACTTAATGCTGCTGATGATTGGTAATAAATGAATCTGAACGAGACTCTAATGACTTCCGGACTTTAATTCTAAGCCTATGGCCCACATGTCAGCGACACAACGGCACGGCTAAGACACAATTAATGCACCCAATGATTAGTAATAATTGGGCATTAAAGATATCCTAAGAAAATGACGAAACGGGAGTTTTGAACCGGCAAAAACCCGAGCGGGCTCAACGGCTTGCCGCCGGCGACAGGGACCACGCCGGCGCCAACTAAATACTGGAATGGAACCGCAATAACAACACGAAGCTAAAGGTGGCAACCTCGTCGGCGACGACGGCCTTGAACGCCGCGAGCCGAAGGAGATGGAGGACAGTTTTTGGGCAAACCCAGCGGTGAAATCGAGTGTTACGAGCTAAGCTACTTAAACCTAGAGCTCTAAGGGACTAAAACGAACTCACCCGAGTGTAGGGAAGGTCCAGAGGAAGCCGGAGGAGAGGAGGAAGCCGAAGGAGACGCTCCGGTGACCAGGAACTTCGCCGGAGGCGAGGAAGGAAGTGGTCCCGACCACGAACAGCTCCCCAACTCATCCACCCCTGCGATGGTTAACCACAGAAGGTTAGAGAAGGCTCAAGGTGATCAAGATGACAAAGTGACAGCTAAGAATTTCGCTGGAACCACTGGAGCTCGAGGCCTTCAAAGAGCTCCAAAGCAAACAATGGTGACAGAGAGAGGGTGTTTTCTTAGGTGTTTGAGTTTGGGAACCAGCTCAACTGAGGGAGCTCAAGCACAGCCAAGAACGAAGAAAGAAAAGGAGAAGGAAGGTCTCAGGCTATACATAGCCAGGGAGCTTGGACAAGGGCTAGGGCAACCTACTGTGAGCAAGAACCATGCCCACGCCAGCGGCGCGCGCGAGACTAGTGGCGAGCGGTGAAGACTTTAGGTTAAATCGCAGGCATTGAATGCATGGCGACAAAAGGAGTCGACAAGGACAAAAAGGTGACATCTCATCGCTCCCAACCGCCTCGGTTCGACACAAGCACAAGGGTGCGAAAAACCATGGTGATCAGACCTCAGGGAGGTCGTGAGGAAGAAACACAAGCGCCAAGGAGGTCCCGGGCGTCCCAGTTTCGCTTGGGGTGGTCTGGCCGTCCGAGATTTGCCGAGGTAGAGGAGGTCCTTGCGACCGGAGGTCCAAAGGAGGTCGTGGCGTCGGATTCAAATCCAACGCCTCACCACTCGCAAGCGGGATCGAGCTCGGTTGCGGCTGGCGGCGCGGTCCAACCAAGTCGGTTGAGTTGGGCTCGGGTCCGAGCAGTCCGACTCAAACCAGATTTAATTTTTCCGGGTTTTAGAAGGGCTGACATTTGGAGATTTGTTTGAGGTAGCAAAACAACTCCAAAAATTATGAAATTTTACAGAGGCTTGCTAGCTAAGTTTCTGACCTTGTATAAAATTTCCAGAGGTTTTCGTGCAATACTTTTCCTCCAAAATTCCACAAGGTACTGGTCCAAGGTTTGACCAGATTTTTGAATTGGGTTGACTTTCCTCCAACAGCATTCAAACAATTTCTAAAAATTGTGGGGTTTTTCAGAGGAGTCACATACCAACCGAAGAACTTAGAAAAAATATTTCCAGGAGATTCTCACAAGATGGAACAAGAATGTTTTTGAAGGATCAAGATTTGGATCAAAGACTTGTGACTTTGTATTTCTATAACTTCTTGTACAATAGTCGCTCAAAGACAAACAGAAATACAAGATGTAAGAAAAAGTTTTAATTTCTACTCATTTTCTTACATTTGAAACACAATCCTAAAATTGGGATGTTACAACTCTCCCCCCCTTACAAGAATCTCGACCCGAGATTCTGTTTACACGGAGAAGAAAGAAGGAAAATCTGCACGAAGGCGATCTTCTCGCTCCCAAGTTGCCTCATCTTTAGAATGGTTTGACCATTGAACCTTAAGGAACTTGATGACACGGTTCCTTGTTCTCCGTTCATATTCCTCAAGAATGCGAACAGGATGTTCGCGGTAGGTCAAATTCTCCTGCACATCGAGAACCCCCAACGGAGCTTCCTCAGTCGGGACACGGAGGCACTTCTTCAGGTGTGACACATGGAACACATCATGCACACCCTCAAGTGCGTACTGCGGCTCCAACACGTATGCCACAGCCCCAACTTTCTCGGCGATGCGATACGGCCGAACATAGCGAGGAGCCAACTTGCCCTTGATGCCAAAACGCTAATGGCCCTTCAAGGGTGAGACTTTGAGATACACAAAGTCATTGGGCTCAAAGCTCAACTCACGGCGACGACGATCTGCATAGCTCTTCTGTCTAGACTGGGCCGTGCGTAGATGCTCGCGAATCAACTGGACCTGGCTTTCGGCCTCATTAATCGACTCCGGGCCGAAAAACTACCGCTCACCAGTCTCTGACCAGTCCAAAGGGGTTCTGCACCTTCTCCCATACAAGGCCTCAAACGGTGCCATGCCAAGACTGGCCTAATAGCTGTTGTTGTAGGAGAACTCAGCAAATGGTAGGCACTTCTCCCACTTCTTCCCATAGGAAAGAACACAAGCACGGAGCATATCTTCCAACACTTGGTTGACTCGCTCCGTCTGACCATCGACCGAGGATGGTAAGTGAATCAAAGTAAGGCGGTGCCTATAGCCTCTTGCAATTTATGCCAGAAATGAGAGGTGAAAAGAGAACCACGATCCGACACAATCGTTCGGGCACACCATGCGAGCACGATGCGAGATACATAGAGATCGCCAACCGACTAACATCGAGGTTGGTACGCACCGCAGAAATGCGCTACCTTTGTCAACCGATCAATGACAACCCATATGGCATCCTTCCCGGAAGAAGCACGGCAACCGGTGATGAAGTCCATGCCAACGAATTCCACTTCCACTCACGCAATGGCAAGGGTGAAGAAGGCTGTTTGGCGCCGATGCTCGCCTTCACACGACGAAGATACATCGTGACTCGGCAACGAACTTGGCAATCTCGCGCTTCATTCGGGTCCACCAAAATCTCTGACGAAGGTCCTGATACATCTTGGTAGCCCCAGGATGGATAGACAAAGGAGAATCATGGGCTTCGCGGAGAATCAACTCCCGCAACTCCATGACCTTAGGAACTACAAGACGCTTCCCAAACCATACAACGCCGTGCTCATCCTCTGAAAAGCACTTGGCTATCCCATCCTTGATGTTCTGCTTGATTTGACTCACGCCAACATCATCGCTGCTGCCTTTGATTTGGTCCACCAAGGTTGGCTGCACAACCAAGGTAGCAAGAGAACCGTGCTCGATCAAACCCAAATTGAGGCGCTGAAATTCTGAAATAAGGGTAGGCTGCTGCTTTTAGAGCATCAACATGTTGCAATACACCTTTCGACTAAGCGTATCTGCAACAACATTGGCCTTGCTCGGGTGACACTAAATACCCATATCATAGTCCTTGATCAATTCCAACCATCTCCGTTGCCTGAGGTTTCGATCTGGCTGAGTGAACAAGTACTTCAAGCTCTTGTGGTCAAAATACACCTCACAACGGTTGCCAATCAGATAATGCCGCCAAATCTTGAGTGCATGAACCACAGCAGCTAACTCCAAGTCGTGAGTAGGATAGTTGAGTTCATGAGGCCTCAACTACCTCGATGCATAGGCCACTACCTTGCTCGCCTGCATAAGAACACAACCAAGACCCTGACGAGAAGCATCACAATAGATATCAAAACTCTTGTGAATATCAGGGAGAACAAGCACTGGGGCTGAAGTCAACCGCTTCTTGAGTTCCTGAAAACTCACATCACAAGCAGTAGACCACTCAAACTTCTTGTCTTTCTTGAGCAATTCGGTCATAGGCTTCGCAATCTTAGAGAAATTCTCGATAAAGCGGTGATAGTAGCCAGCCAAACCAAGAAAACTCCGCACATCGGTGACCGACTTGGGCTGACCCCAAGATAGTACATCACTGACCTTGCTAGGATCTACAGCCACACCTCCTGCTGAAAGAACATGGTCCAAGAATGCCACTTCCTTCAACCAGAACTCGCACTTGCTGAATTTTGCATACAGCTGGTACTCGCGCAGCTTGCCCAACACAAGCTTAAGATGCTCGGCATGCTCTTCTTCACTCTTGGAGTAGATAAGGATATCATCGATGAATACCACCACAAACCTATCCAAATACTCCATGAATACCGAGTTCATAAGGTTCATGAATAAAGTAGGAGCATTAGTCAAACCGAAAGACATGACGGTGTACTCGTAAAGACCATAACGAGTAGCAAAAGTCGTCTTAGGAATATCCTCGACAATGATCCTGACTTGATGATAGCCCAATCTCAAGTCAATCTTGGAGAAGACACGCGCTCCGGTCAACTGATCGAAAAGATCATCAATACGGGGCAAAGGATACTTGTTCTTCACCGTCACTTCATTAAGCGGACGGTAATCAACACACATGCGCAAGGTCTTGTCCTTCTTCACAAAAATAACTGGACAACCCCAAGGAGATGAGCTAGGATGAATGAAACCCTTCTCTTGTAGCTCACCTAGTTGCTTCTTCAGCTCCTCCAACTCATTAGGAGGCATGCGTCTGACCTCCTTGAAATAGGGGCGATGCAGGGCAGAACTCTATCACGAACTCTGTGTCTCGAACGGAGGCATCCTGAGCAAATCTTCAGAAAGACATCCGCGAAGTCACATACAAGGGGACATCACGAATCTCCACGTCGGCTTTGCTTCAAGGGCAAAAAGGTGGGGTCCTCGCAACTGTGGTGAAAACCCAACCTGTTCACCCGAAGGACTGGTGAGGTAGACAACCTTCCTGGCACAATCGATTTGCCCCAAGTGTTGGGACAACCAATCCATGCCAAGAATCACATCCAAGCGCGCCGAATCGAGTAGGATAAGACTCGCCAAGAATCCCACTCCTTCGATGTGGATAGGAACGTCCCGGCACACTTGGTCAGCTCTCATTTCCGAACCCGGAGAGCGAATAAGTAGTGGAACCCCCAACGGAACACAATGGAGACCACTATCAACAGCAAACGACCGCGAAATAAAAGAATGCGAAGCTCCAGAGTCAAATAAAACTGTAGCAGGATGTAAATTGACAAGGAGCGTACCTAACACCACGCCGGGCGCCTCTGTGCCTCCTCGGTAGAGATATGGTTGACTCGCCGCTCCCAAGCCCGGCGTCTTACGGTCGTGGGTGACCACTCCTTGCCCGCGTCCTCCATTAGGACGAGGGCCGCTCGAGCTTTCTTAGGCAACTACTCGCGAGTGACCCTTGTTGTGGCGATAGAAGCGGTGGCGTCGGCGCGGGGTTGCGGTGGGCAACTTCTCTGCCGATCGCAGCGCCGGATCGCGAGTCACGGCTGCGGAGGACGAGGAGCCGTGCCAAGGCCTCGGCGTAGTGAAGCCAAAGAACGGGCCACGCAGTGCAGCCCAACTCGGGACGAACGAGGCCGGCTTTGTGCGCACCGCCTCCCACTTGCGCTTGCGGGACTCGCCAGGCGCTCTCGCCTTGTGCTCGCGATGATGGCCTTGTCCACCAAGGTCCGGAAGTCGGGAAGTTCAAAATAGAGAGCCCGTCCTGAAGCTCCTCAGACAAGCCCTCCATAAAATTCTCCCGCTGGCCTCATCGGTGGCCACCTCGGCGAGAGCGCACTCGTGAGATGGTTGAACTCGTGAAGGTACTCGATCCACGCACTTGCGCCCCTATTTGAGCGCAAGGAACTCCTTCTTCTTGACTTCATCAGCCGGCGGGGACATGGGCCCGACGGAAAGCTGACCGGAACTCCTCCCACGAGACCACGTGTCCCGCGGGCCGCATGGCGAGGAAGTTCTCCCACCATGAGAGTGCCGCACCTCCAACCGATGGGATGCAAAAGTGCCCACTCCTGCCGGCATCGAGCAACGTTGAGCTTCCGCTCAACCGACGCAGCTACCGCTCGTCTGCCTCAAGGGATCCTCGGACCGAGAAGGTGGGAGGCTGCGTGCGAAGAACTCCGCAAGTCCCCACGAGATCGGTGACCACCTCCGATCCAGAGGCACCAGAGGAGTGGAGGTGTTCCTCGCGATAACCTCCAACACCCTACGGTCCTCGAACGACATGCGTTCGATGCGCATGAGGAATTCCGCCATGGTCGGAGGAGGGGGAAGCTCCTCATCGGGACTACCCGGCTGGTTCCGACCACTACGCGTCCCGCCTGCCATCCTGTTTCACTAAGACAAGTTAGCTACCAGCCCAAGATCAAAAGGCAAAGAAATCCAAACTTAAATAAAAAGGGCTCAAGAATAACCACCAAGGAGCACAAGACCAAAGGTCACCAATTCAACTTCCCGAAACGACTAACCCGTATGGAAGAACGAGTAATCACTTGAGAAGACACAAAATTTCAGAACTAAATTCTATCTCAAAACAACCCAAAATCAAGGTGTAACCATCTAATAGAGTATGGGCATTTAGTTAATTTCATATCACTTCTTACCCTTTTATTCCCACAAGTTTTAATTGAATTTACCTCTCATTTCCTACCTCCTATACTAATTACTAGCTAGTTGTCCAAATTTCCTTTCTCCAAGCTCTCATGGTTCTCCCAAAACCAACTTAACCGATAAATAGCTAGCTTTTGAAAGGAAAAGAGGAACAACTTTTCCAAAACTTGATCAAGAGTAAGGTGAGATGAGCAAACTAAGACAGGTAAGGAGTAAAATCAGAGAACTTACTTAAGTTTTGTAAGCCTTTTGAAAGTAAGTCTTCAAAATATCCTAGAGGCGACCAAGCTAGGGGTTGCTACGGTCAGTATGGCTCTGATACCAACTTTGTGAGGACCCGGAATATTTAACTAGTAACACTTAACCTCCAAATGGTTCCAGCATTACTAATTAAACATTCTAAGCCTCGATGGACATATGCTTCCCAGAATTGCAGCATATGCACATCATCACAAAATTACACATCATTTCCATACACCATACAACACTAAGTTCAATAACGACATACGTAAAGTAAAGTTATTACAAAAGAGCTGACCGGCCAAATAGAACCATATACAAGAAAGACAGCGGAAGAAAAAGGTGCCATAAGATGGCTAGAACAAAAGTCGACCGGTTAGCCACACCACCACAGTGGCAACCGATCGGCCATGACTAGACGCCTCATGGCTACCACAAAGACAACTTACAGTAGTGAGGCCCTCGAGCTCATCTTCTTCCTCTGCAACAATTACATTTAAGCAAGATAACCAGTACACAAGGGTACTCTTAAGATCGCGTGTGGAATAGCGGACCTATTCATAAACTACATGCAAGCTCATTTAGGTGGAGGTTGTATGTCTCATTTTGCACAAAGCCAACTTTATTTGCGATACGTAATACATTTAAAAGCAAGTTTGCAAACCAATTTTAATGTTGAAAGTAGCAGCTGAAAATAATGATAAATACAAGCAACCACCTAGAAGTGACTATCCCAATAGCCACCACAACATAGCACGAATCCTCGATTCGTACCACCCATCAAGTTTTAATTAAAAAGGTTGTAGTCTAACTCTTGAAAGCTTACCCAAGCGTGTCCATAACCTAGACGAGGCTATTCGAATAGTTTTAACCTGCGCAGGGTGTACCAATGTACCCACACTTGAGACCACCTTTAAGCCACAAAGCACAATTAGGGTATGCCAGCACGGCTAAGTCCTACGAGACATTTTCCAATATTGTGTATTAACCAGAGCCGCTCGTATGGAGAGAAACCCATACGCTTACATTGCAAGTCGAAAGACAACAAATCCCATCACGGGTGAAGTCTTTCTGACACTACAATGCTCCCAACACCATCCCTCCTGCGACTCCTCGCGACCAAGCCAATACACTCAAAAGTACTAAGTCAAGAGAGGTCCCATACCTCTAGTGTGGTTAGCACGCACAAATTGATCAGATAACGTACTCACAAGATGTTCGGTCCTTAATTGACTCGGGCACCATTCCACCACACCCAAAATCACACCATCTTACCATTGTGCCCAAGTCTAAATCATTTTGCTTTTTAGTTTTAGTTTTCATAAGTAGACATGGCACAAGGTGGAAATCATAAATCATAATAAGTTTTATGTGATCAAGGTTATCGACAAGTCGATAACCGCCCATTTCTACCGAAGCTAAGCATGGCTAAGCAATTAATTTGCAACTACTAAGTGACAAGAGCTCATCCACGAACTCTAAATCACAGCAATGCCTAGGCTCATGGTAGTAGAGGATAATCATTTGCTAAGGAAATGCATCTACTAGGCCAACTAACGACAATAGTTTAACACAAAGTAGCAATGCATACATAGAAGTTGTAATCAACATAAATACTTAAAATACTGGGATTAACATGATCAAACAGCTTGCCTTGCTGGATTTGTTCTTGGTGCAGAGTGGAGTGCTCAGGTTCAAAGTTTTCTTCGGAACCTAACGCGAAAAGGCGATAAAACCGATAAGAACGAAGAACACCAAAAAGGAACTCAACAGCAAAGAACATCCAAATCCCATGAAATTTCTACAGCAGCTATAGGTTGATTTTAGACAATTTTAGAAACAAGAATCACTTCATTTAGACTTAGCATGAAAAAGTTATGGCCGAATTAAATTCTCTCACCCTGAAAAATCCTAATTAAATTAATTAGAGTCACTGTTCATGGCGAAAATTTCTAGAATGATCTGGAACTTGAAATTTTTATGGTAGGTAGATATGGTTATCCTAACAACAGCAAAACTGAGTTTGCACAAATTGGAGTTATAATAAATTAGTTATGATTTTTCTAAGTTCTAAAACTAGCATATATCATTTCTCAGGAACATAAATAAAGACAAGGCCTAGTTCATATTCAAGCATGTCTACAGACCAATTTTACCAAGTTGAGTTGCTCAGTAAGGATTTACAGAGAAGAAGTTATGCAATTTACACATTTTCAAAGAATTTCTAAACAACCAATTCATATTAACAAGATCATGTTGTTAAAGTCATTTTCTACTATATAACAGTGCCTAAATTCATTCTCAGATTAAAGTTCATACTATAACAGAGTTACAGCAACTGGAATCATTCAAAAAGGAATTAAAATGACAAAGTTATGCACTTTTGAAATTTGAAACCTTAAAAGACTTAGAAAATTTGAGCTCTCGGGAGGTCCAAATGAACTGGAAGACAAAGGAGAGGTCGTGGGCCGTTGATCTTGCATCGCAGGGCCACAGACCTCGAAGCACAGCGCACGGGAAGACCTCCTCCCGCATTGGGGAGGTCTGGACCGTTGAGATCTGATCCAACGGCCACGACCAGTGCATGCACAGCGCACGCAAAGGAGGTCCTAGCGCCTAACAGAGGTCGTGACCGTCAAATCGAGATCTGGCGGTCCCGAGCACTAGGGGAGGTTCTAAGGCTTAAATCTGAGGAAGGAGGTCTAGCCCGTTAGATCTAAATCTAACGGTTTAGACCAAAGGAGGAGGTCCTAACGCTACGGATCTAAAGGAGGAGGTCCTAGACGGTCAAGATCTCCAGAGGGAGGTCTTGATCGGCTGGGATTGACTCGAGGAGGTCTTGGATGGCCAAGATCTTCTCGGGGAGGTCCTAAGCGACAGGGTTTTAATCGGAGGAGATCTGGACGGCTCGGATTAGACCTAGGGAGGTCTTGAACGGTCCAGATCGACGCGGATGGAGGTCTGAGCGGGGTTTTCTTTGTAAAAGGCCAGGGGTGGCTTTTTTACAAAGAGGATCCTGAGGGTGGTCTTTACAAAATGACCGAGGGGAGGTCTTTTTGCAAGGAGGACCTCGGTGGAGGTCCAGGGGTGGTTTTTACAAAAGACCACGAGGAGGTCTTTTGCAAAGAGGACCTCGGAGGAGGTCCGAGAGGGTGGTTTTGACAAAACGACCAGGGTGGTCTTTTGCGGAAACACAGAGGTGGTCTTGGACGGCTAGGATCAACACCAAGGGGAGGTCCTGAGACTTAGGATTTTTTTTTTGGAAAAGAACCTAAGGCCCAGATCTAATTCTGGAGAGGTCGTGAACGATCAAGATTTGCCCGAGGAGGTCCAAGGTGCTTTAATGGCGCGGGACCTCCGGACAGCGACAAAAAGGTGGCGACTAAGACAAACTTAATGCTGCTGATGATTGGTAATAAATGAATCTGAACGAGACTCTAATGACTTCCGGACTTTAATTCTAAGCCTATGGCCCACATGTCAGCGACACAACGGCACGGCTAAGACACGATTAATGCACCCAATGATTAGTAATAATTGGGCATTAAAGTTGTCCTAAGAAAATGACGAAACGGGAGTTTTGAACCGGCAAAAACCCGAGCGGGCTCAACGGCTTGCCGCCGGCGACAGGGACCACACCGGCGCCAACTAAATACAGGAATGGAACCGCAATAACAACACGGAGCTAAAGGTGGCAACCTCGTCGGCGGCGACGGCCTTGAACGCCGGCGAGCCGGAGCGAGGAGGAGGACAGGTTTTCAGCAAAACCCGAAAACGGTGAAATCGAGTGTTACGAGCTAAGCTACTTAAACCTAGAGCTCTAAGGGACTAAAACGAACTCACCCGAGTGTAGGGAAGGTCCAGAGGAAGCCGAGGAGAGGAGGAAGCCGAAGGAGACGCCCGGTGACAGGAACTTCGCCGAGGCGAGGAAGGAAGTGGTCCCGACCACTAACAGCTCCCCAACTCGCCCACCTGCGATGGTTAACCACGCATGGTTAGAGAAGGCTCAAGGTGATCAAGATGACAAAGTGACGACTAAGAATTTCACTGAACCACCGGAGCTCGAGGCCTTCAAAGAGCTCCAAAGCAAACAATGGTGACAGAGAGAGGTGTTTTCTTAGGTGTTTGAGTTTGGGAACCACTCAACCGAGGAGCTCAAGCACGACCAAGAACGAAGAAAGAAAAGGAGAAGGAAGGTCTCGGGCTATACATAGCCGGGGAGCTTGGACAAGGGCTAGGGAAACCATCGTGAGCAAGAACCATGCCCACGCCAACGCACGCGCGATGTGACTAGTGGCGAGAGGGTGAAGACTTTAGGTTAAACTGCAAGGCATTGAATGCATGGCGGCAAAAGGAGTCGACAAGGACAAAAAGGTGACATCTCACTGCTCCCAACCGCCCGGTTCTCGGCACAAGCACGGGGTGCGAAAAACCATGGTGATCGCACTCTCGGAGGTCGTGAGGAAGAAACACTGGCGCCAAGGAGGTCCCGACGCCCCATTCGCTTGGGGTGGTCCCGGGCGTCCGAGATTTGCTGAGGTAGAGGAGGTCCTTGCGACCGGGAGGTCCAAGGAGGTCGTGGCGCCGGATTCAAATCCAACGTCTCACCACTCGCGCAAGACGGATCGAGCTCGGTTGCGGCTTTGCGACGCGGTCCAACCAAGTCGGTTGAGTTGGGCTCGGGTCCGAGCCCGAGTCCGACTCAAACCAGATTTAATTTTTCTGGTTTTAGAAGGGCTGACATTTGGAGATTTGTTTGAGGTAGCAAAACAACTCCAAAAATTATGAAATTTTTACAGAGGCTTGCTAGCTAAGTTGCTGACCTTGTATAAAATTTCCAGAGGTTTTCGTGCAATACTTTTTCCTCCAAAAATTCCACAAGGTACTGGTCCAAGGTTTGACCAGATTTTTGAATTGGGTTGACTTTCCTCCAACAGCATTCAAACAATTTCTAAAAATTGTGGGGTTTTTCAGAGGAGTCACATACCAACCCAAGAACTTAGAAAAAATATTTCCAGGAGATTCTCACAAGATGGAACAAGAATGTTTTTGAAGGATCAAGATTTGGATCAAAGACTTGTGACTTTGTATTTCCATAACTTCTTGTACAATAGCTGTTCAAGACAAACAGAAATACAAGATGTAAGAAAAGTTTTAATTTCTACTCATTTTCTTACATTTGAAACACAATCCTAAAATTGGGATGTTACAACTCTCCCCTTACAAGAATCTCGACCTGAGATTCTGTTTACACGGAGAAGAAAGAAGGAAAATCTGCACGAAGGCGATCTTCTCGCTCCCAAGTTGCCTCATCTTTAGAATGGTTTGACCATTGAACCTTAAGGAACTTGATGACACGGTTCCTTGTTCTCCGCTCATATTCTCAAGAATGCGAATGTGATGCTCATGGTAGGTCAAATTCTCCTGCACATCGAGAACCCCAACGGAGCTTCCTCAGTCGGGACACGGAGGCACTTCTTCAGGTGTGACACATGGAACACATCATGCACACCCTCAAGTGCAGCTGGCAGCTCCAACCTGTATGCCACAGCCCCAACTTTCTCGACGATGCGATACGGCCCAACATAGCGAGGAGCCAACTTGCCCTTGATGCCAAAACGCTAATGGCCCTTGAAGGGTGAGACTTTGAGATACACAAAGTCATTGGGCTCAAAGCTCAACTCACGGCGACGACGATCTGCATAGCTCTTCTGTCTAGACTGGGCCGTGCGTAGATGCTCGCGAATCAACTGGACCTGGCTTTCGGCCTCATTAATCGACTCCGGCCGAAAATCGCGCCACCGCCTCGACTAGTCCAAAGGGGTTCTGCACCTTCTCCCACACAAGGCCTCAAACGGTGCCATGCCAAGACTGGCCTAATAGCTGTTGTTGTAGGAGAACTCAGCAAATGGTAGGCACTTCTCCCACTTCTTCCCATAGGAAAGAACACAAGCACGGAGCATATCTTCCAACACTTGGTTGACTTCGCCCGTCGACCATCACCGAGGATGGTAAGTCGAATCGAAAGTAAGCGGTGCCCATAGCCTCTTGCAATTTATGCGTAAACGAGAGGTGAAAAGAGAACCACGATCTGACACAATCGTTCGGGGCACACCATGCAGGCACACGATGCGAGATACATAGAGATCTGCCAACTGACTAACACTGAGGTTGGTACGCACCGGCAGGAAATGCGCTACCTTTGTCAACCGATCAATGACAACCCATATGGCATCCTTCCTAAGAAGTACGGGGCAACCCGGTGATGAAGTCCATGCCAACGGAATTCCACTTCCACTCTAGCATCGGGAGGGTCAAGAAGGCTCGCTGACGCCGATGCTCGGCCTTCACACGACAACGAAACATCGCACTGCCGCAACGAATTTGGCAATCTCGCTTCATTCGGGTCCACCAAAATCTCTGACGAAGGTCCTGATACATCTTGGTAGCCCCAGGATGGATAGACAAAGGAGAATCATGGGCTTCGCGGAGAATCAACTCCCGCAACTCCATGACCTTAGGAACTACAAGACGCTTCTCAAACCATACAACGCTGTTCTCATCCTCTGAAAAGCACTTGGCTATCCCATCCTTGATGTTCTGCTTGATTTGACTCACGCCAACATCCGATCGCCCGTCGCTTTGATTTGGTCCACCAAGGTTGGTCGCACAACCAAGGTAGCAAGAGAACCGTGCTCGATCAAACCCAAATTGAGGCGCTGAAATTTGAAATAAGGGTAGGTCGCTTAGAGCATCAACATGTTGCAATACACCTTTCGACTAAGCGCATCGGCAACAACATTGGCCTTGCCGGGTGATACCAATACCCATATCATAGTCCTTGATCAATTCCAACCATCTCCGCTGCACGAGGTTTCGACCGCCGAGTGAACAAGTACTTCAAGTTCTTGTGGTCGTAATACACCTCACAACGTTGCCAATCGATAATGCCGCCAAATCTTGAGTGCATGAACCACGCAGCCTAACTCCAAGTCGTGAGTAGGATAGTTGAGTTCATGAGGCCTCAACTACCTCGATGCATAGGCCACTAACTTGCTCGCCTGCATAAGAACACAACCAAGACCCTAACGAGAAGCATCACAATAGATATCAAAACTCTTGTGAATATCAGGGAGAACAAGCATCGGGGCTGAAGTCAACCGCTTCTTGAGTTCCCAAAACTCACATCACAAGCAGAGACCACTCAAACTTCTTGTCTTTCTTGAGCAATTCGGTCATAGGCTTCGCAATCTTAGAGAAATTCTCGATAAAGCGCGATAGTAGCCACCAAACCAAGAAAACTCCGCACATCGGTGACCGACTTGGGCCGACCCCAAGATAGTACATCACCGACCTTGCTAGGATCTACACCACACCTCCTCACTGAAAGAACATGGTCCAAGAATGCCACTTCCTTCAACTGTAACTCGTGACTTGCTGAATTTTGCATACAATGGTACTCGCAGCTGCCCAACACAAGCTTAAGATGCTCTGCATGCTCTTCTTCACTCTTGGAGTAGATAAGGATATCATCGATGAATACCACCACAAACCTATCCAAATACTCCATGAATACCGAAGTTCATAAGGTTCATGAATAAAGTAGGAGCATTAGTCAAACCGAAGACATGACGGTGTACTCGTAAAGACCATAACGAGTAGCAAAAGTCGCCTTAGGAATATCCTCGACTCGATCCTCGACTTGATGATAGCCCAATCTCAAGTCAATCTTGGAGAAGACACGCGCTTCCGGCCAATCGATCGAAAGATCATCAATACGGGGCAAAGGATACTTGTTCTTCACCGTCACTTCATTAAGCGGACGGTAATCAACACATGCGCAAGGTCTTGTCCTTCTTCACAAAAATAACCTGACAACCCCAAGGAGATGAGCTAGGATGAATGAAACCCTTCTCTTGTAGCTCACCTAGTTGCTTCTTCACTCCTCCAACTCATTAGGAGGCATGCGACTGACCTCCTTGAAATAGGGGCGTGCACGGCAGCAACTCTATCACGAACCTGTGTCTCGAACGGGAGGCATCCTGTGCAAATCTTCGGGAAAGACATCCGCGAAGTCACATACGCTGGGGACATCACGAATCTCCAATGTCAAGCTTTGCTTCAAGGGCAAAAAGGTGGGTCCTCGCAACGTGGTGAAAACTCAACTGTTCACCCAAGGATCGGTGAGGTAGACAACCCATCGCACAATCGACGGCCCCAAGTGTTGGGACAACCAATCCATGCCAAGAATCACATCCAAGCGCTAATCGAGTAGGATAAGACTCGCCAAGAATCGCACTCCTTCGATGTGGATAGGAACGTCCCAAGACACTTGGTCGCCTCTCATTTCCAACCCGAGAGCGAATAAGTAGTGGAACCCCAACGGAACACAATGGAGACCACTATCAACAAAGAAACGACCGCAAATAAAAGAATGCGAAGCTCCAGAGTCAAATAAAATCAGAGCAGGATGTAAATTGACAAGGAGCGCACTAACACCACGCCGGGCGCCTCTGTGCCTCCTCACCGAGATATGGTTGACTCGGCCGCCCCAAGCCCGGGTCTTCGGTCGTGGTGACCACTCCTTGCCCGCCCTCCATTAGGACGAGGGGCCACCCAGTCTTCTTAGGCAACTACCGCGTAGTGACCCTTGTTGTGGCAAAGAAAGCAGTGGCGTCGGCGCGCGGGGTTGCGGTGGGCAACCTGCTTTGATCGCAGCGCACGCGGATCGAGCCACGCCTGCGGAGGACGAGGAGCTGGTGCCAAGGCCTCGGGCGTAGTGAAGCCAAAGAACGGGCCACGAGTGCAGCCCAACTCGGGACGAACGAGGCCGCCTGCAGCATCCGGCCTCCCACTTGCGCTAGGACTCTTGCCAGCTCTCGCCTTTGTGCTCGGCGATGATGGCCTTGTCCACCAAGGTCCGGAAGTCGAAGTCCAAAATAGAGAGCCCGCCCAAGCTCCTCGCAAGCCCTCCATAAAATTCTCCCGCTTGGCCTCATCGCTGGCCACCTCGGCAGGAGCGCACTCGTGAGATGGTTGAACTCGTGAAGGTACTCGATCACGCACTTGCGCCTATTTGAGCGCAAGGAACTCCTTCTTCTTCACTTCATCAGCCGGCGGGGACATGGGCCCGACGGAAAGTCGATCGAACTCCTCCCACGAGACCACGTGTCCCGCGGCTGCATGGCGAGGAAGTTCTCCCACCATGAGAGTGCCGCACCTCCAACCGATGGGATGCAAAAGTGCCCACCTCGCTCCTCGGCATCGAGCAACGCTGAGCTTCGCTCAACCGCACGCGCAGCCGCCGTCAGGGCCCAAGGGATCCTCGACCGGAGAAGGTGGGAGGTCGTGCGAAGAACTCCGCAAGTCCCCACGAGATCGGTGACCACCTCTGCATCCAGAGGCACCGAGAGGAGTGGAGGTGTTCCTCGCGATAACCTCCAACACCCTACGGTCCTCCGAACGACATGCGTCGATTCGCATGAGGAATTCCGCCATGGTCTGAGGAGGGGAAGCTCCTCATCGGGACTACCCGGCTGGTTCCGACCACTACGCGTCCCGCCTGCCATCCTGTTTCACTAAGACAAGTTAGCTACCAGCCCAAGATCAAAAGGCAAAGAAATCCAAACTTAAATAAAAAGGGCTCAAGAATAACCACCAAGGAGCACAAGACCAAAGGTCACCAATTCAACTTCCCGAAACGACTAACCCGTATGGAAGAACGAGTAATCATTTGAGAAGACACAAAATTTCAGAACTAAATTCTATCTCAAAACAACCCAAAATCAAGGTGTAACCATCTAATAGAGTATGGGCATTTAGTTAATTTCATATCACTTCTTACCCTTTTATTCCCACAAGTTTTAATTGAATTTACCTCTCATTTCCTACCTCCTATACTAATTACTAGCTAGTTGTCCAAATTTCCTTTCTCCAAGCTCTCATGGTTCTCCCAAACCAACTTAACCGATAAATAGCTAGCTTTTGAAAGGAAAGAGGAACAACTTTTCCAAAACTTGATCAAGAGTAAGGTGAGATGAGCAAACTAAGACAGTAAGGAGTAAAATCAGAGAACTTACTTAAGTTTTGTAAGCCTTTTGAAAGTAAGTCTTCAAAATATCCTAGAGGCGACTAAGCTAGGGGTTGTTACTGTCGATGGCTCGATACCAACTTTGTGAGGACCAGGAATATTTAACTAGTAACACTTAACCTCCAAATGGTTCCAGCATTACTAATTAAACATTCTAAGCCTCGATGGACATATGCTTCCTGCACTGCAGCATATGCACATCATCACAAAATTACACATCATTTCCATACACCATACAACACTAAGTTCAATAACGACATACGTAAAGTAAAGTTATTACAAAAGAGCCGACCGCCAAATAGAACCATATACAAGAAAGACAATGAAGAAAAGGTGCCATAAGATGGCTAGAACAAAAGTCGACCAGGTTAGCCACACCACCACAGGCAACCGATCAGGTCACTAACTAGACGCCCGTAGTTAGCTACCACAAAGACAACTTACGTAAGTGAGGCCCTCGAGCTCATCTTCTTCCTCTGCAACAATTACATTTAAGCAAGATAATCGAGTACACAAGGGTACTGCAAGACCGACGTGTGGAATAGCAGCACCTATTCGTAAAACTACATGCAAGCTCATTTAGGTGGAGGTTGTATGTCTCATTTTGCACAAAGCCAACTTTATTTGCAGTAACGTAATACATTTAAAAGCAAGTTTGCAAACCAATTTTAATGTTGAAAGTAGCAGCTAAAATAATGATAAATACAAGCAACCACCTAGAAGTGACTATCCCAATAGCCACCACAACATAGCACGAATCCTCGATTCGTACTCACCCATCAAGTTTTAATTAAAAAGGTTGTAGTCTAACTCTGAAAGCTTACCCAAGCGTGTCCATAACCTAGACGAGGCTATTCGAATAGTTTTAACCCTGCGGGGTGTACCAATGTACCCACACTTGCACCACCTTTAAGCCACAAAGCACACTTCCAAGGTATGCCGCACGGCTAAGTCCTACGAGACATTTTCCAATATTGTGTATTAACCCCGAGCCGTCAGTGTGGAGAGAAACCCATACGCTTACATTGCAAGTCGAAAGACAACAAATCCCATCACGGTGAAGTCTTTCGACACTACAATGCTCCCAACACCATCCCTCCTGCGACTCCCTGGGCCGAAGCCAATACACTCAAAAGTACTAAGTCAAGAGAGGTCCCATACCCTCTAGTGTGGTTAGCACGCACAAATTGATCAGATAACAGTACTCACAAGATGTTCGGTCCTTAATTGACTCTGCACCATTCCACCACACCCAAAATCACACCATCTTACCATTGTGCCCAAGTCTAAATCATTTTGCTTTTAGTTTTAGTTTTCATAAGTAGACATGGCACAAGGTGGAAATCATAAATCATAATAAGTTTTATAGATCAAGGTTATCGACAAGTCGATAACCGCCATTTCTACCGGCTAAGCATGGCTAAGCAATTAATTCGCAACTACTAAGTGACAAGAGCTCATCCACGAACTCTAAATCACAGCAATGCCTAGGCTCATGGTAGTAGAGGATAATCATTTGCTAAGGAAATGCATCTACTAGGCCAACTAACGACAATAGTTTAACACAAAGTAGCAATGCATACATAGAAGTTGTAATCAACATAAATACTTAAAATACTGGGATTAACATGATCAAACTGCTTGCCTTGCTGGATTTGTTCTTGGTGCAGAGTGGAGTGCTCAGGTTCAAAGTTTTCTTCGAACCTAACGCTAAAAGGCGATAAACCGATAAGAACGAAGAACACCAAAAGGAACTCAACAAGCAAAGAACATCCAAATCCCATTAAATTTCTACAGCAGCTATAGGTTGATTTTAGACAATTTTAGAAACAAGAATCACATCATTTAGACTTAGCATGAAAAAGTTATGGCGAATTAAATTCTCTCACCTAAAAATCCTAATTAAATTAATTAGAGTCACTGCTCATGGCGAAAATTTCTAGAATGATCTGAACTTGAAATGTTTATGGTAGGTAGATATGGTTATCCTAACAACAAAGAAAACTGAGTTTGCACAAATTGGAGTTATAATAAATTAGTTATGATTTTTCTAAGTTCTAAAACTAGCATATATCATTTCTCAGGAACATAAATAAAGACAAGGCCTAGTTCATATTAAAGCATGTCTACAGACCAATTTTACCAAGTTGAGTTGCTCAGTAAGGATTTACAGAGAAGAAGTTATGCAATTTACACATTTTCAAAGAATTTCTAAACAACCAATTCATATTAACTAGATCATGTAGTTAAAGTCATTTTCTACTATATAACAGTACCTAAATTCATTCTCAGATTAAAGTTCATACTATAACAGAGTTATAGCAACTGGAATCATTCAAAAAGGAATTAAAATGACAAAGTTATGCACTTTTGAAATTTGAAACCTTAAAAGACTTAGAAAATTTGAGCTCTCGGGAGGTCCAAATGAACTGGAAGACAAAGGAGAGGTCGGGGGCGTTGATCTTGCATCGCAGGCCACTGACCTCGAAGCCAACGCACGGAAGACCTCCTCCCGCATTGGGAGGTCTCGGACCGTTGAGATCTGATCCAACGGCCACGCAAGGCATGCACAACGCACGCAAAGGAGGTCCTAGCGCTTATCAGGTCGTGGACCACAAATCGAGATCTCGCGTCCCGAGCACTAGGGGAGGTTCTAAGGCTTAAGTCCGAGGAAGGAGGTTCAGCCCGTTAGATCTAAATCTAACGGTTTAGACCAAAGGAGGAGGTCCTAACGCTACGGATCTAAAGGAGGAGGTCCTCAGACGGTCAAGATCTCCGCAGGGAGGTCTTGATCGGTCGGGATTGACTCGAGGAGGTCTTGGATGGCCAAGATCTTCTGGGGAGGTCCTAAGCGGCTGTGGTTTTATCGGAGGAGATCCGGACGGCTCTGACAGACCTAGGGAGGTCTTGAACGGTCCGATCGACGCGATGGAGGTCTGGCGGGAGTTTTCTTTGTAAAAGGCCGGGTGGCTTTTTACAAAGAGGATCCCGAGGGTGGTCTTTACAAAATGACCGAGGGGAGGTCTTTTGCAAGGAGGACCTCGTGGAGGTCCAGGTGGTTTTACAAAAGACCACGAGGAGGTCTTTTGCAAAGAGGACCCTGAGGAGGTCCGAGAGGGTGGTTTTGACAACACGACCAGGGTGGTCTTTTGCGGAAACACAGAGGTGGTCTTGGACGGCTAGGATCAACACCAAGGGAGGTCCCGAGACTTAGGATTTTTTTTGGAAAAGAACCTAAGGCCCTGATCTACTCGAGAGGTCGTGAACGCATCAAGATTAGCCCGAGGAGGTCCAAGGTGCTTTAATGGCGCGGGACCTCCGGACAGCGACAAAAAGGTGGCGGCTAAGACAAACTTAATTATGAGGACCCCAATTTATTAGGCTTGTAATGCTTAACCAACCACCTGGTTCTAGCATCACAAATCAAATAAATTGATCCTCGAGATATGTATACTTCCTGTAAAGCAAAGATACACACCTGCTACAAAATTAGACATCAACTCCATTCCAAACATAGAGTCCAAACACCACACTACCAAACGGAAGATAAACAAATAGAAGAGTTATTACAGCATAAAGGCCGATGTGCCACAAGATACACAAATAAACAAGACGGACAAATGGAAGCAAAGTGCCATAAGATGGCTATAAACAAAGCCAATCAGGCCTCCAACCCACAAGGCATCCGACCGACCGCCAAGTCTAGTCGTCCACGAAACGGCAACACACTTACGTAAGTGAGGCCCTTGGGGCTCACCTTCTTCCTCCGCAACAAAAACATTAAGCAAAGCACCGAGTACAAAGATTGTCTTTGTACCCGCAAGATCGACGTGTGAACTAGCGCACTGCTCATATGCTACATGCAGCTTGTTTAGTGGAGGCCATATGTTTCATTTGCATAAAGCCAATTTTCATTTGCAATAATATAATACGCTTAAAGGCGTGTTTGCAATTCATTTTATCGTTGAAATAATCACAAATAAAGATAGATACAAGTAACTACCTAGAAGTGACTATCCCAATAGTCACTACAACATAGCACTAATCCCCGCATTCGTACTCACCCATCAAGTTTAATTTAAATGTTGTAGTCTAACTCGATAAGCTTACCCAGCGTGTCCATCACCTAGACGAGGCTATTCAATAGTTTTTAACCCGCAGGTGTACCATCTGCACTCCACACCTCGCACCGCCTTTAAGCCAAAGCACACTTCCAAGGTATGCTTACATGACTAAGTCCTACGAGACTTTTCCAATATTGTGTATTAACTACGAGCCGCTCGATGGATAGAAATCCATACGCTTACATGGTAAAGCCAAGAGACAACTACCCACTCAGATAAAGCTCTTCTGACAACTACCATGCTCCCACCTCCATCCTCCCGCGACCTCCTCGACCCCTGAGCCAATACATGCCAAAGTACTAGGTCAAGAGAGGTCCCATACCTCTAGTGTGGTTAGCACGCCAAATGCCTGATAACAAAACTCACAAGATGTTCGGTCCTTAATTGACCTGCACCTTTCCACCACACCCAAAAGATCACACCAATCTTACCATTGTGCCTGCCTAAATCATTTTTGTTTTCATTTTTAGTTTTGCAATTAGACCTAGCAGTAAATGTCAAATATAAAGTTATAGAAAATTTTAGGTGATCAAGGTTACCGACTAAGTCGATAACCGCCCATTTCTACCGATACTAAGCATGTCAAGCAATTTGACTCGATCTACTAAGTGACAAGAGATCATCCAACACCTCTAATCACAAAGAAATAACCTAGGCTCGTAGTAGAGATCAATATTTTGTCTACAGGATATGCAATTACTTGATTTAACTAATCAATTTAACACAAATTAAGCGATGCATACATACAAATTAAAACAAAATATTAGACTTTAAAATACTGGGATTATCATGATCAAACCGCTTGCCTGGTTGTCGTTGCTCAATTTGTTATGGAGGGTCGCTCTGTGGTTGCCGCAAATATCGAATCCTAACGATTGAACAAAACAGCGAATAAGAACGAATAACACCGACCAAACTCAAACATATAACAACAACAAAACATACCAAAACTCACACAGCAACCTAAGCATGATATAACAAAATTTTAGAAACAGAGAACAAACCATTTTAAGTGGTTATGAATTTTCTAAGAATTTTCTAAGCTAACAATTCACATGAAAACACTAGTTAATTACTTAACAAATTTTCATGAGCAAAAATAGTGTGTAAAACCTATCCTAATAATTAGTATACTGAAAATGAAATTTTACAGAATTGGGTTCATTGAATTTGGACAATTATTGAAAGGGATATGCATTTTCTAATTTGGAGATTACAATCTACAACATTAAATTAATTAACAGATTTTTGCTACAGATACAAGGTTGAAACTCATTTTAGTAAATAGTACACTTAAAATGAAAATTAACAAAGACTGGTTTCATGCAATTTGGATAAAATTGAATTAGTTATGCATTTTACAAGTTTAATTGAATTATCACCAACAGAAAACATAAACCGTAAATACTAAATCATTTAACTTTTTCTACCCACACCAACTAGCCTCTGACATCGACAATGCCCAGCGAAAGGTGTCGACCAGACATGATCGTCACTAAGGTGACGCTGGCGATTCGAGAATACGCCTTTGACATATCAAAGTGTACTTAACATATACTCACGATAAATACGCTTCCAAACAGAAAACGATTACAGAGCTACACAACCCTAATCGATAAAGATAGACCCACATGACGCTTGACTAAGAGAAAACATAACGGCCGGATTAAAGGTTCTCTAAACGGAATTAGCCAATAGGGCCCACAAGTCGCTGACTCAACAGTAACCAAGTTTAGCGATAACTCAAACTTCACGCTGCTCACCGCACGCGACGGGACGCATAGGCAAACGCCACAGTGATCTAGCTAACCGGCTGGGTTTCGGCGAGAGTGGTACCTTCGGTTCGCAACGATCTCGCGAACTCACCGACGGTGACCCGACTCGAGGATGCCGCGGCGAAATGGCGCGAACTGAGGCGAGAAGAAGACACGGTTTGCACGGAGAAGGCGATACGGACTTCTAGAAGACTCTAAGGCGCGCACAAGCTCCGCCTTGACACCGTGATCAACAAGCACAAGATAACACCGAGGAAGAGGGACCGAGGCGCCGGAATTTCCACGCGGCGAAACCAAGCTTGAGAAGAATTGGTCGACGCCCGCAACGATGCACCAAAGATGAAAATGAAGTCACCGTTAGGACTCGGGCATCAATGCGATCCTAAGGGACTAGTGGCGGAGCCGAAACTCACCGTGTCGCAAACGAAGCTCACGGACCGAGATCGCCGAGGCGAGACGACGATACCGCCCGGTGATCCACCGACGCCAAGGACCCGAATAGGCAAAATGGAGGCGGCGAGGCAAGAGGAACACGACGGTGCGGTCGCCGCCTGGGGCGGCTCAGAACGGCGGCGCTACGCCGAAGTTCTTCTCCGAACGAAGAAAATTTGGGCGAGAAGGCACGAATGGACGCGGCAAGGATAGTGGATGGGCTCGGTGGGTAGATGAGACCCCGCGATGCTTCACGATCGACACGAGGACAAAAGGTGGCAATGACGCAGGCACGTGGCGAGCATGCATGCGCGCCCCGAGCTCCGGTGAGGTGCGGAGAAGACGAGGGCGGATTCGATGGTAGGGTCCACCGTCCGACGGACGAAGCGCGTGCGAACCGTGGTTTGACTCGATCAAGACGCACCGACCGCTGGATCTGAAATGGACGGCCGAGATTGGTGTATGCATTCGACAGGTCGACGAGGCAGCAATGAGGACCGCTCGATCTTCATCGGACGGTTGGCGCGATTGGGCGCGCGCGGTGCAGCTAATAGGCGGCGCGACCGAGTCAAGTGGCGCGTCGGACTCGAGCCCGAGTTGGTTCGCCCGAGGAATGTGTTTTCTAAATTCGATTTAAAAGACGAGAAGGTTTGGGAAATTTTTAGAGAGAGTTCCAGGCTCCAAAATTCTGAAATTTTTATGGGAGCATGCTAGGACAGAGGAAAACCTTGTGTAATTTTTCCAGGAGTTTTCATGCATTAGATTTCTCCCAAGAAAATTCACAAGCTGCTGCCTAAGGGTTTGACCAGATTTCTAAACTGGTTTGACTTGGGCATTTGAAATAGCAACTAAAATCTAAAAATTGTGAAATAATTCAGGAGGTAGATAGGATGATCAAGATGATAGGAAAATAATTTCAGAGGATGATCACAAGTTTGAAGGCTAAGAATGTGACACAACAATTTCCATTCACAAGAATTTAATTCTAAAAATGGAAATTGCTAGGAAAATGTAGAGACTTTCAAATGATTTGAAGAGACAACAAAAGTTTTTATTTCTCCTCAAAATTTTACATTTGAAATACAAACCCTAAGTTAGGGTTGTTACAAATCTCCCCTTACAGAATCTCGCCCCAGATTCGATCACCGAGAAGAAGGATGGGTAATCCGCTCGAGACGATCTTCCCGCCCCAAGTGGCTTCATCCTGAGTGGATCGACCATCGAACTTTAAGGAACTTGATCACACGGTTCCTTGTCCCGCTCACTTCATCGAGGATACGAACGGACGCCACGAGAAGACGATCTTCCTCGCACATCGATATTTTCCAATGGCGCTTCTCAACTGAATACGGAGGCACTTCTTCAATTGTGACACATGGAAAACATCATGCACCCTTCAAGTGTAGCCGCAACCCAACTTGTATGCAACAGCTCCCACTTTCTTGATGATGCGATATGGCCCGACATATCGAGGAGCCGCTTGTCTTTGACACCGAAACGACGATGTCCTTCAGAGGCGTAGACTTTGAGATACACAAAGTCATTGGCCGGAAACTCACCGCGACGACGACGATCCGCATAGCTCTTCGCTCGATCTGAGCCACGCCAAGCAAGTGCTCACGAATCAATCGTGACTTGACTTTCCGCCTCATTGATCGAACCGCCAAAGAATTGTCTTTCCCGCTTCCACCAGTTCAACTGTCCTGCAGACGTCAGCCCATACAAGGCCTCAAATGGTGCCATGCCGAGATCGTTGGAGATATGCCCTAGAGGCAATCATATTGATGATGATATTTCATTGTATCCATGATTTAATAAATGTTCTTGAATATTGCTCTTTGTGTTGATTAACAAGTATGTGACTTGTTTGTGAAACTCTTTACTTGTATGGTTATTCTAAAGTTGTCCCTAGTCGGAGTTCATGTGAGGACACACGTGAATGATTGATTAGCACATGTATCGTTGATGACCATGTTTCATAAAGTCATAGACATGGAGATGTCAAACCAATAATGTGGACACATGTTTAGAACATGGGGTTGGACCGACCAACATGAGACATAGTAATTATTCTTATGGTTCTCTACACAATGTGTACGCTTGTCCTTAGACTGAGATTGTCGCATGTACTTGAGATGTGAATCGACCTACTTAGGGGCTATCAAACGCCATCCAGAATCGGGTAGTTATAAAGGTAGCTTTGGTTTGTCATGAAGCATGCTGCAGGCATGGTCACGAGATGGATTTGCCTCTCTCTACCGAGAGATATCTCGCCCTCGAGTGATCGGATCCAAATGCATGGCTATGCTACTTAAGGTTAAGAGTTAACCTAGTAAGGGATTCCGATCACGTGATCGAGAAAGAGTGGTCACTGGAGCTCGACCAAATATCGTGAGGCAAAGGGATTGGCATGTACATAACGCTGTGATGGTTCGTCCGATATGATCTTTACGCAGCGCTTAGGAGTTGACACGCCTTGCCAGAGGTCATACCAACTATTGACCAAGTATGTGTACTTGCGCCATGTCTAAACATACGAAACCTATAGGGTCACACACTTAGGTTGAAGCCTAATTCGGATTGATCCGACTAGATCGCATTGAGTCCTAATGGGCCTCTATTCAGAGAAGCCCATTATAAGGACGCCTATAAAGGAGGGCAGGGGCATCGGTTAAGTGTTGAGTTTTTCGTGACATCCCAAACCCCGCCGCCACCCTCCCACGCCCTAGTCGCCGCGCGATCTAGTAGTCCGGCGGCGCCGCTTCTCCCGCACGTGGATACCTTTGAGGCGCCGCATCCGTGGCGTTGGGACGAACCGCAAGAAAGGAGCTGACGCGGGACACCGCGACGGACGAGGAAGTAGTACGACTATTTTTGCCCGACGCATCGCATCAATCGAGTACGCACTACACCGCCTGACGCGTCGCATCAACTTCGCACTCGCTTCAGTGGTAAGACCGCGATCTATAATCGCAGTGATCTTGGTTTACGTAGAATTTTTAATTTGCGCCAGTGTAGCCTACCCGCTTCCTACGCGTATCAGAGCGGTTGCTGCCATGTTATAGGTTCGTGATTTGCATATGGCGATATGTAAATCGCATGATCGATGTGATCGATTGTATAGTTCGTAATGGATTGGTCCGTTTCGTGATCATGCTGCTAAGGTCGTGAAACAACATACCCTACGGCCGGATTCGCGCCGGTAGACAAAGTGACACGAAACCGTTGCGGCATGCGAAGATCAATATGATTGATCGAATCGAACCTAGATTAATAATCGATGTACCGCGATCATGCTGCTAAGGTCGCGGAAACAACATACCCTACCGGTCGATTCGCCATCGGTAGACAAAGGACACGAAACCGTTGCGTGCATGCGAAGATCAATATAATTGGTCGAATCGAACAAAGAGTCGATTTGTGGTAAATATGATTTGCGCCGCCTTCGAATCTTGATGGGGAAACCCTCACCCCCTATCCCAGAGATTGCATTCTATGCATAAACTTGTTTTTGCAGGATGTATGTGACCAAGATGGCCTAATGTGTATGTGATGCATGTTTGTAATATTTGCATGACTCTGCGTGTCGGGTACGCAACACGGTGGAGCCATTGTGTTGTCAAAGTATTGTATTAACGGCTCCGCGTCGACTTGTGATGATTCCTAGTATCCATGTATTTTATTACTAGCTGTTATGAGTAATAGCTTATAGTAGTACTCTGAGGACACATCACTTGGAGGATGGTACACATGAACCATGGAGATGGAGATCATCATGGTGGACAGATTCTATGGCGATGGAGATCACCATGAGAAAATGGGCCATATCGAGTCACAACTGCAGGAATGCTATTCCTATTGTTTTACTCCTATGCATGTTTGAATGGTAGAAGTATAGCGATCCTCACAAAATGTTGTTAAACATATGCCCTCCCAATTAAACTTTGCACCATCCCATGTCTTGTAAATTGATGGTGGGTCTATAAAATTAGGGCACCATCAACTTTCCTTGACTAGATGGGTTTTGTATCTGATACTTACATGCATAAGGATTGGTGAACTTAACAAGGTTATCATAAAGGTTATGGGCCTTGGGGCATAAAGGTTGGGCGCCGGGCATAGAGATGTCACCCAACAACAAGAGTCATATAGAGATATGATTAGCAAGGTGTTGTTATCGAATTACCTTGTTCCTAGCTGTGATGCAAAAGCTCACTAGTAGACTCGCACTCATGGATCTTGAATCGCTAAGAATCAACAGAGGGATGTTGATTTTAGTGGAGTACATTCTATTAAATTTGTTTAATACGGCTTTACTCTATCATGGTTTTATTTGTCTTAGTATTTTGCATTTCCTATTGTAGATCAATGGCATCTAGCAACCACGCACTTTTGCTTTATGATCGATTCTGAGAAAGAGAAATTAAATGGAACAAACTATTCTGACTCATCCGTAACTCGAGAATTGTTCTCGTGCGATAAAAGGAAAACGCTCGACACCCCAATCCCGTAAGAACCTCATAACAATGCGTCTGGTTTGTTAAAAATGCCTACAAGAAAGCATGTGATGACTCTCTTGAGATTAGCTGCCTTATGCTTGATGCATGGAACTCGACCTTCAAAAGCGCTTTGAGGATCGAAGCGATGATATGATCATAGCGCTTTAAGGACATGTTCCATAATGTGCTAGACTGAACGGTTCAATGTCTCTAAGGCTTTTCCGAATGCAGTTAATGTAAGGTGCACCGTAGGCCCACATGTGATCAAAATGGTTGGTTACAATTTCGGATTTTGATAAACTTGGTTTTCCAATTGGCCAAGAGTTGGCAACCGATTTCATTTTAGCGCCTCTTCCACCTAGCTATGGGCATTTATTTCGAACTACCATATGCATGGGGCGGATAAGGGCCTCAATGAGCTTTGTGGGATGCTCAAAACAGCAGAGAGTGACATTAAGAAGTGTGCAGGGCCTAGCCATGTGATGGTCAGCGTAACAAGTCTAGCTTCAAGAAAAGGGTAAGAAGCCATGGCCAAAGAATAAGGGCAAGGTTAAAGATATGATCTCAAGCCAACGCCTGCTTCACGTCGACTCGAGTCGAGACAAGATGCTTCTATTGTAAAGAAATCGCCACTGGAAGAGAAACTGCAAGAAGTACATGGATTCCGATGAATGCAAGAAGAAGGTCGGAAGTAAGACTCTACCCATGGTACACTTGTTATAAATGTTTTAGACATTTTTCTCGCAGATTCTCCTATTAACTCTGGGTATTTGATACCGATCACGCTCACATTTGCAACTCGATGCAGGGCCAATAAGAAGTAGAGGAGTCGCAAGAGGTGAAGTTGATTTTCGGCTTGGAAATAAAGCAAGGGTTGCCATGCTGACCATCTAGCACCATGCAACTTCAGCTTCCTTCAAGATTTATTATGGAATTGAATAATTGTTATTATGTTCCTAGTATGAGTTTAAACATTTTATCCCCTCATGTTTGATGAGAGATGGTTATTCATTTGCAAGTAAAGACAATGGTTGTTTGATCTCTAAAATGGAATGTTTATGGTTTTTGCGCCCATTGTGAATGGGTTATTTATTTTAAATCTTGATGATGCGCCTATCTTTAACATAAATGCTAAAAGACTTCGACCTAATGATTTGAATCCCACCTATGTTTGGCATTGTCGCTTGGGTCACATATGAAAAGCGCATGAAGAAGCTCCATGTCGATGGTCTTCTAACTTCGCTTGATTTTGAATCATACGAGACATGTGAAGCTTGTTTGCTTGGTAAGATGACCAAATCACCTTTCAAAGGTTCTTTTGAGAGGCGCGACTTGTTGGAAATCATACATACCGATGTATGTGGACCAATGAGCACGATCGCTAGAGGTGGATTTCATTACTTCATAACTTTCATCGATGATTTTAGTAGATATGGGTATGTCTACTTAATGAAGCATAAGTCCAAACTTTTGAAAAGTTCAAAGAGTTCCGTAATGAGGTTGAAAATCAACGCACAAGAAAATTAAGGCTCATGATCCGATCGTGGTGGCGTAGTATTTGAGTCATGAATTTAGCAATCATCCAAGAATTGCGAATTGTTCCACAGCCTAACACCGCCCGAACGCCTCAAAGAAACGGGTATCCGAGCGGCGAATCGACCTTGTTGGACATGGTTCGATCGATGATGAGCCAATGATTTACCATTATCCTTTGGGGTTACGCCTAGAAACGCAGCTTTCACACTTAATAGGTACCGTTCAAATCCAGAGTTAAGACACCATATGAGATATGGACCGAAGAGTCACAGCTTGTCTTTCTAAAGATTTGGGGATGTGAGGCGTTTGTCGTTTACTACAATGACAAGCTCACACCCAAGTCGGATAAATGCATTTTCGGGATATCCAAGGAAACCTTTGATATTACTTCTACAACCGACTAGAGGGCAAAGTGTTTGTCGTCAAGTGGTGTTTTCCCAGAGAAAGAGTTTCTCAACAGAGACAAGTGGAAGAACGGTGCCTTGAAGAAGTTCAAGATGAACCAATCGGGAAGACTCACGAATGATGCCCATGTGGCGTAACGTTGAGGACCCCATGGCAAAGGAAGCACCACCACCACGGCGGTCTGAAGGTTCGCAATGCGCGAGATATGTTATTGTTAGACAATGATGAGCCTACGACCTATGCGAAGCAATGATGGACCCGCACTGAGAAATGGCATAGTGCCATGAGATCCGAGATAGCATCCATGGGAGACAATCAAGTTTGGAATTTGTTGACCTACCGATGGTGTTAAAACCATAGAGTGCAAATGGATCTATAAAAGGAAGATTGATATGGATGGAAATGTTCATATCCATAAAGCTCGACTTGTCGCAAAGGTTTTCGCAAGTTCAAGGAGTTGACTACGATGAGACTTTCTACATGTAGCGATGCTTAAATCAATACGGATCATTCTAGCTATTGTGCATATTTCGACTATGAGATATGGCGATGGATGTCAAAACGCTTTCCTTAATGGAAATTTAACCGAGGACGTGTATATGATACAGCCCGAGGTTTTGTCGATCCAAACAATGCTAGAAAAGTATGCAAACTTCAAAAATCTATTTATGGATTGAAGCAAGCATCTCGAGTTGGAACATTCTGTTTTGATGAAGTGGTCAAAGGGTTTGACTTCATCAAAACGAAGAAGAATCTTGTGTTTACAAAAAGACAAGTGGGAGCTCACTCGCATTTCTAATCTTATATGTAGATGACATATTACCGATTGAAATGATATTCCTATGCTCGAAGTCCGTTAAGACCTCACCAAAAATAGTTTCTCAATG